>CM059971.1:6549958-6733462 GCA_030490835.1 Annona cherimola | reverse complement strand
GATTTCCTTTTCAAATTTGCACAAGCTAATTCCTATGCAATTAACGTCCAAATATCCAGGCAACAGATTTATTTCAACAAGTATTTCCTTTCCACCTATGTGGGTCCCACCACTTATTACGTGCAACCAGAGAAATCTCCACCTTCCGCCATCAGCCACCGCCCAGAAATAAACCATCAGAGCCGTCCATTCTTTGCTCCAGGTTAAGAAATAAATACAAAGCTGGCCAAATTTTCCAAGTTTATGCAATACAAATTGCTCTAGGTGTTTTGAGTTTTTACGCATTTAAACTATTATAAAAAGACTTGGATTGTAGAATTTGAGGGAAGTGGAATATACAGAGAATTGGACAGGCAGAGAAAAAAATTGAGAGAAAGAGAGAGCTAGGGTTGAAGAGGATGCAAGGAGCCCGGAGCCCGGGGCAAAAGGCAGAGCAGCGAGGTGTGTGGAGTGGCTTACGCACCATCGGAGCTTCCAAACGAACACACGACCTCATGCAAACAGGTCATCATGCATTACCATTGTGCCGGTCGGACAGTGACCAAATGGAGACATGTTTGCTTGAAGTGATTTGCTGATTTCCTTTTTTTTTTTTTTTTTTTGATAGAAAGTGGTTTGCTGAAATTTAAGCTAACACGCATGTCTATTGTGTCATAGTAGTTAGAATTTCATTATAAAAATAACTTAAATTATTTTATAAGATATAAATTCCATGGAAATTTCCCCTGCATTTCATGCATATTCATACAAGGGAATGACAAACAACAAACTTTTTACCACATGAGTTGTATACCTTTTTTAATCCGTAGCATTATTATAAGAACGGAGCTGTCCTCTTTACTTATCTTATTTAATGGGGCCCAAATAATGCTCTGATTGAGTATATTGTTCTCTTAGTATAAATGGTGGATGATTACTAGTTGGAAGTTCATTTATAGCATTTAGTATAACAGGTGGATGATTACTAATAGGAAGTTCATTTATAGCATTTCGTTAAATTTTGAAAAATATCATTAGATTATCTTCGATACTTGTGAAATGATAATTATTTAATTTTGTTAAACAATCAATGACTGAAATCATGTTGATTCAATGAAAATTATTTCATAAGAAATTCTAATTAGATTTATCGGCATTTTACTACTGTTGGGATGAAAGACATATATACCATAGTTTAGTTAATTTTGAAGAAGAAACTTCTATATGTTGGGTAGTTTGTGAACCCTTCTTATTTTAAATATCAATATAAACATAACACTTGTAAAATATGTAAATTTTAATGTAAATATAACACTTAAAAATATAATTACGGAATCCCAAAATATATTTATATTTTAAAAAAAACTAATAACTAACTAACAACTTCTGGAGGAGAAAGATGTATAAAATAAAAAGTTCAAAATAAATAATATTTCAATCTATGCTGTTCACATCTCTTGGACTAACTTCCATGATTAAGGTAAATGAAGTGAAAATTGAGATTCAAGGGTGGAATCTCCTGTGGTGATTTTGGTGAAATAACTTTCCACATGCCTTAATAATCTGCCACCTTACTCGTAGCATTAGTACAAACAGGGAAGCTATTCTCATTCCTTATCTTATTTAATGGGGTCCAAATAATAGTTGCCAAGCTTCAGATGAAGAAGGAGAAAAGAGGTTTTTGGGGTTGGAGCATTAACATCTTTATAATGCTAAAAATCAACTTAGTGTTCAAAATATTTAATGTTGGACATTATAATTGAATAGAGTTGAATATTATAATTTGTAAATGCTTTTGGTATTAAAATCTTATTGGGAATGAAAAAACAATTATTTGTAAAAACCCCCTATTATAAAAACATTCATGTTGGATTATACTATTTATGTATTTTAAACAATTACTCTAATAAAAACTTACATATTAATCTTTTGTTAATTAAAAATAGAACCATTACTAATTATAAATTAGAACTCATGTTTTGTATAGTCTCAAAACGTACGTTATGGATAACTGACAATCAAATGTTAGGATTAATTTGAAAACAATGCAAGCTTGAGGGCCAATTTTGCAGAATTTTAAAAATCCTATAATGAAAAATTACAAATTTAGAGGATTAATTTTGCAAAACTCCCTTAAACTTTTTTTGAAGTCTTATAAAAAGGTAAAAGTTTAGTCCTGAAGTAGGGCATAATCCAGGCTTTACATCCTAATGTGCCTGTGGAAATCCAAGATTCAAACCTTGGGGGAACGTGGTCTTCGTGTAATGTAATAATAATAATAAAAGATAAAAGTTTAGTCCTAACTCCAATACAACTGATTGTAACGTATAATCAGTTGTATTTTTTGTTGATTAATTTTTTTAATGTTATATTTATATCCAAATTTATCATATTTTACTGTATTAATATTTTCATAATATGGGAATTCAAGTTGTTTGGATTTTATATATAATTCATAATAGGTGTGAATGCATGAAGTTATTTATAATTATATTTTTTAAATTATTGATTATAAAGTTTTCAATTCACTTGATTTTTGTATATAAGCTAAGTAAATAGCTTTCTTTTAAATACAACCGGGATTTTTGTATATAAGCTAAGTAAATAGCTTTTTTTTAAATACAACTGGGAGATTGGATGTGAACAAAGATTAAAAAGTTAAGTAGTTGTAAAATATAACATATTGTATTGGACCATTTCTCATATATATATATATATTACTATTAGAATAGTTCGTTTTTGTTAAAAATTTTAAAATGTATTAAATTGAACAGTTTACAAATTTGTTTTAACATTCAGTAAATAATGTTAAAGCTAACCTGAATGCATCCTTATATTAGGAGGTGATGTCCTTTATTGCACTTAATTTTACAGGCAGCAATAGGCACCTAATGGCCGATGCACTTGTTTCCATAGCTCTGGAGAAGCTAACCAATGTCTTGGGGTAACAGATGGAGCATCAGATTGATCAGCAGATGAAACCCTTTGTAGGGGTTACTCACGAGTTGAAAAGGCTTAAGGACACATTCGAGTTCATTCGAGCCGTTCTAGTTGATGCTGAAGGCAGGCAAGTCGAGGAGAAAAGTGCGCAGTTGTGGTTATCAAGGCTGAGAAATGTTTCTTATGACATCAAAGACTTATTGAATGACTATCTATTACTATCTGCACATGACAACGACAACACCAACAACAGCGATGATGACTCATGCACATGTTATTCTTGCCTTGATGCTCTTTTCAACTATGGTGTCACTCGTTATAAGCTTGCGTGTGATATAAAAGAAATAAGGAGGAGGTTGGATGATATTGCCAAGGATAAAGACCAATTTAATAATGGCATACAAATAAGCATCAATTTCAATTTTGAGGGGGAAGCAAGGCTTGTAAGGAGGAGTCGGACTATGACGAGTTCCTACATGAATGAAGAGATGATTGGTAGAGATGATGACCTCAAAACAGTAATAAATTGGTTAGTGAGTGGAAGTAGCAACAGTATTGGTCAAGAGGAAGGGCAACTGCAGCAACAGCAACGGGTGCAAGTAGTTGCTATAGTTGGCATTAGTGGTTTGGGAAAAACCACGCTTGCTCGAAAGATCTACCCTGATAGATAGGTGCAAGATCATTTTAAGGAATTTTTGTATTGGGTGTGTGTCTCCCAGGACTTCAATTTGAAAAGACTTTTGAAAGCAATCATAGAACAAGTAACAGGGGAAGGTACTTCACTAACTAAGCTTGATTCACTGCAGAGGGTGCTTATTAGAACACTAACTAGGAAGCATTTTCTGCTTGTGCTTGATGATGTATGGAATATCGACAAAAGAAAGTGGAACGCGTTAAAGCCCTGTTTAGCAACTGGGGCTCTAGGAAGCAGAATTCTAGTTACAACTCGTCTTCAAGTGGTTGTAAAGAAAATCATGAATGTTGTCCATATTCATGAACTAAAAGGTTTATCAGATGATCATTCTTGGACTCTATTCAGGACCACAACTTTTGAAGGGCAAACAGAGAAGGAATATTATGATCAGCTGGAATGTGTGGGAAGACAAATAGTTTGTAAATGCAAAAGAGTGCCTCTTTCCATAACGGTGATGGGAAGCATGTTGAACTCTAAAAGGACAGTAAAAGATTGACAGAATGTATTAGAAAGTCAGATATGGTCATTGCAAGAAGCTCAAAATATAATTTTACCACCTTTGTGGTTGAGTTATTGCAATCTTCCACCACACTTGCAACAATGCTTGTATTCTGCTTAATATATGAAGAAGATGAAGCAACGCCTAAGATGAGTTGGTTGGAATGTGGATTGCACAAGGTTTCGTTCAATCGCA
Source organism: Annona cherimola (assembly GCA_030490835.1). Taxonomy (NCBI): domain Eukaryota; kingdom Viridiplantae; phylum Streptophyta; class Magnoliopsida; order Magnoliales; family Annonaceae; genus Annona; species Annona cherimola. The sequence goes on along the minus strand of CM059971.1, from coordinate 6,729,155 downwards.
AGGAAATAGAGAGTTAGAAGTCATAGGAGCAAAGTATGCTGATGATTTAGTAGCATCGTCTATGCTCCAAGAACAGGTGAACAATGGACAAACGAGTTATACAATGCATGATCTTCTTCATGACTTGGCAAAATTCATTACAAAGGGTGAAATTTTTCATTCCATTGGTACTAAAGGTGAAATGTCGTGTGAATACCCTACTAATAATGTTCATCATGCAATCTTGAAATTCACCAAGCGGAAGAGTATTTCTACTAATTCTATTAGTGCTAAGAAGTTGCCAACTCTTTAGCTGGAAAATGTTGATGACAATATCACTGTCGACATCTTACATCAAGCAAGGTCTCCTAGGGCCTTGTCTTTCTGTCCTTTTAGTGACTTTTCGAAAGCCATTTGTAAGTTGAAGTATTTGAGATATTTAGACTTGTCTTGGTCAACAATAACAGAGTTACCAATTGCCATTGGGAAATTGAATCAATTGAGATATTTAAATTTGGCTTATTCAGGAATAGTTATGTTGCCAAATTCCATTAGGAAGTTGAAGCAATTGAGTTATTTGGACTTGTCTGATTCGAGTATAGTCATGTTGCCAGAATTAGTGAGTCATCTTTGTAATTTATGCACATTGAAGCTCCGTTATTGTACTTCATTGGAAATGTTATCAAGACATATGGGTAGAATGGTAAACTTGAGGTATCTTGACATTGAGGGCACTACAGCCTCAAGTGTTTACCTCAAGGGTTTGGTTGAATCAGTTGCCTTCAAAGCCTTTGTAACTTCATAGTGGCAGGTGAAGGAGGATGTAGGATTTATGATCTACAAGGACTTAATGCTCTTGAAGAAAGTCTAGAGATAGAACACCTTGAGAGAGTGTCAAGCAAAGAAGAAGCAGAGAAAGCAGAACTGTGTAACAAGAAGAAGCTTCGTAGCTTGGTTTTATTCATGTGTGATGCTAATATTAATGATGATGATGACATAGAGAGGACTGTGGATGTACTTGAAGGTCTACGACCTCATGTAAATTTAAAAGAGCTAGAACTAAGGTCTTATACCAGAATTTCAAAGTTAAAGTTGCCTTGTTGGATAGAAGATTCATCCTTCTCGAAGTTAACCAAACTAGAAATATTTGGTTTCAGAAACTATTGTGAACCCAAGATTTTGCCTGGGATAGGAAAATTACCAGCACTCAAAAGCCTTACAGTTTCTAAAGTAGGCATTAGAAAATTAGGCCATGAGTTCTACTATGGAAGCGATAGTAGTAGCAACAATTTTAGTGGTCTTTACAATAGTTCTGCAGCATTTCCAAAGCTAGAAGAACTCTATTTAACATACTTGAATGAACTGAAGGAGTAGGAGTTGCTGATAACGATAACAATAGAAGGCGATGATGCAATAGTGAAGGTAACCGATATTATGCCATGTTTGTGTGAATTGAGGCTTTTAAACTGCTCCGAATTGGGAGTGCTACCACGTCACCTTGTGGCTGCACCTATATGATCTCTAAAAATAAGAAGATTTAGTAGAATTAAAGCAAGAGGATGGTTCTTTTCATTTCCGCTTCTTGAAAATTTTGAATTGGATTAATGCGATGATTTTTTGTCAAGTGTGCTGCCTAGTCTTCCAAAGCTGAAGAAATTTGAGATTGTCCGCTCGAAAAATGAAAGACTCCCCGAGGAAGGAGCAGCTAAGGTCACTAGAGGAACTTCGAATTTCTAGTTGCTTGCAATTAGATTTAGTGCTAGAGGGGTTGAGACAACTCAAAAAGCTCAAGATTCTCACTCTATATCTCTTGCCAAAGTTGAGAGGTTTGCCTGATTGGCTAGGAGAGCTGGAGTCATTGGAATATCTTTCTATCGGCGAGTCGGAGAAATTAGAGTTACTATCTCATTTGTCATTGGAACAGATAAAGGTGCTGACATGGTTGGATTTCAGGAATTGCAAAGCACTGGCATCACTACCCGATGGGTTACAACACCTTTCCTTTCTCAAATCATTTCATATTGTGGGTTGTCCATTGCTATCAGAAAGATGCAAGATGGAAGGTGTGTATTGGCCCAAGATTTCACACATCCCCGACTTGATCATCGCCTAATGTGCATCTCATGTTCAGCCAAAGTAGGTTCTCTCTCTAGCACCTTAAAATGTCTTAAATGTTAATCAACGAAGGTCCACTTAAGTCCTATTTACACAGTCCCTAACTGCTCTCTTGGTTTGTATATTAACTAAAATTCGGTTCAGTACGCCCCTTTACCTTGAATTATTATTTTTTTCGAATTGTTTGTGTATGTTCTAATTCTATAGGATTGATGATGATTAGAGAGTGGTGATAGCTTTCACATTTTATAATTTGTTCCTTTTCTCACTATGAACATTTCTGATATCGAAAACTTAATAATTGGTTCCTATTGCCACAAAATCTACAAAACAAAGGGATTCATAACCTGTTTTAGTTTGCTTGTTTTCATAACCTGTGTCAACCAGTGAATGTGCATCAATTGCACCTATTATTCGAAATCTCAAATACCTAGATTATTGTTTGGAATTTCAGAAAATGTGTTTTTTCATTATACAACAAAGGCTTTCTAGTCAAAAAAATATGAATTATGACTTTTTTTTATGTTTCTTGCAACCTATGGGGTTCTATTTTCTTCTGTTTAATATTCACATTCCTTTGATCCTTCAAAAAATTCACATTCCTAAAACTTCTTTTGTATTGCAACCCACGAAGGCATTAGTTAGTGATAGTATAAGAACCTAAATTGAAATGAATGAATATAAGAAATTGGACTACAATAACAAGAAGAAGAATAAAAATTTTAGTTTCTAGAATGAGACAGATTTCATTGGAATTCATCCCATATTTATGCATGGACAGTAATAACCTAGGGGGTTTTAAGTCATTTCATCCTCAAAGTATTTTGCTTATACAAGTGCCATTAAAGCAGACTACTTGGTCTCCTGCTTGGACAGAGCCAGCCGCTCGCCATGTTTCAGGACACCTGGTATGCAGCTGGACTACCAAGTGTCATCTCTAAAATTTTGCCATCACGGATAGTATTTTAGCTTTGATTTAATGGCAATTCTAGCTCTAGAGGTGATGACTAGAGAGCTCAAGGCTCTTTTCCCACTTGGTATTCTTGACGATGGTGCCAAACTTACATCACTAACAGGTTAATTAGATTGATGAGATTCTATTAATGAGTTCTATGTTCCTCATTCTCTTCAAGTATTAATTCATCCAGTTCTATTTTCTATTGGAGCTTTTCTAATTTCTGTTTGTACTCCAATAAATTCTTTGATGACATAACACATGGAATGCTGTTAAGATCATATTGATCTCAACTTTTCCATTGTATTGTCAAGAAAGAAACAGATTCTTCCTTTTCCTATACTATGATGAGTCTTGAATATATTATTCAAAAGACATTCAAAAGACTTGTTTTTATCACATAGAATTGTGAAAGCCAAAACTTCAATGTCCTACCTAACCAATATTTATGCATGCTAATAATTTTGTTTGTTAATTATAATCTATAAATTCACTAATGAATGTAATCCAATCAGTCACCTATAACAACGTTAATGGTAGGAAATAGATACCCTAAATTGTCCTTAGGTAGACTTTTATGTTCTTTGATGGAATGCTTAATAAACAATGATTCTGACATTTTGATTGTTCGTTGTTAATGGTGGTTATTAAAACATCTACTTATCATACATATGTTGGAATTTCAGAATAAAATATTCCGTTTCAGACGTTTTCCGTTTTAGACGTTTCAGCCGTTTCTTAAGAAACGCTTTAGCCACCGTGCGTTTTCAGCCAGCACGTTTTCAGCCGTTTCTTAAGAAACGCTTCAGCCACCGTACGTTTGAATTTCGATTTTAAATTTTTTTTTTGAAACGTTCAAAATCCCAAGCCTATATATACGAGTCTTTCTTTCCCTAATTTTAAAACACACTTGCATATTTCTTCACTTGGGTTCTTCTTGAAAATTTTCTTTCAATTCCCTACTAAGCCTGTTCTTTTGTTATTAAGTGTTTGGAATCTAGAAGGGATGCTGTTTCCATTCTAGATTAGGTTCACTCTTTGTATCCTGGGGGCAAACTGCTAAAACCCAAAACAGCTGTGAGGGTGCAAATATTGCCTTAAGGAAAGTGACGACTGTAACACGCCTAGAGGAGTAACCTATTTTTTTGTTTGCACAATTTCCACTTTCCTTAAATTTTCTCTTAATTTATAAGTAATTGTTCTAACAACATACATACACCCTTTTTTCATTGGAACCTTACTTTTCCTGTGCTTGTAGAGTACCAAAATTATAGTAGAAAATTCTTGAACTGAATGGTTTTGTCTGATTGGATTGCTAATACTACAGGTGTAAGTAGACTAAATGTGGCTGCATGGAAGTTTAGTCATTGCAGTTGTGAATTTTTCTGACATTGGTGTCCCAAGGAGGAAGCAAAATTCCTTGACAACAAACCTATGCCGAAGGCAATTAAGAGCCATGATGTTGTTTGCCAGGCCAAGGAGGCTTGAAAAGACAAACTCAAAGCAAAAGAGTTGATGTGGAAGCAAAATTGAAACAAAAATTAAAACAGGCTTTAGTATAAAAAATTAACCAGAAACTGCAAAAGACATGAGTGTCATGAGAATCGCTTCTTAAGCTTTCATATTTAAGGTTTTTTCTTGTGTGTAGATTAGCAAATTTTTCACGACAACATTTGGTTTGCAATAACTTACTGGTGCATGGCTCTTGAAATCTTATGTGAAACAACTTTAACCCTCAATTTTATCCTCTTTTTTTTATTTTATATTTTGTGCCTGCATAGTTTAAATTCTTCACCCTATTGATTCAATATGTGTGACTCCTTGGTAGCAGAGAAGCATAGAACTATCAAGATCATGAGATTACATAATTGCCCAAAGCAAGAGCTCGGTTATAAAAATTACCATCTAAAATTTAGCAATCACGACTGAGAACTCGGCAAGAAGTTGATGCTAGTACTAGATAATGATATATAATTTCAAGAAATGCAAGTAAATTTGGTATTGATGAATGGTTTCTACATGTCTGCTAAAGATGATTTATAAACAACATGTTCTGATGATGTATGATATCAGTTTTGTATCTATAAAGACGTTTTGTATGAAATTAAAAATCAAGATGGACTATTGTAATGGATGGAAATTTAATGAAATATTGATTCATGTGTGATTGTTCTCGCCGAATGGTGGGGCTGTTGGCACCAAGCACTTATTAAATTTCAGAAAAAAAAAGAAAGAAAGAAAGAAAGAAAGAAAACACGGCTGATGCAAGTTGCTTGAATAGATTATAGGTATTTTGAGCATTTTTCTTCATTTTTATTGTCTTTCTTTTTCGTGTAGGCTCACTTTTAATCTGTGTATATATTAAAATTTACTATTTTTGAATACGTGTTTTATACTTTTCTAGTTTCAAAAATTAGCAAATTTCTCTCCCATGTAACGCTAAATGGGGGCGAAAACTATTAATTTTTAAAAGTATTATTTCCAAATATGACTACAACTTATACTAATGTTTACAAACATGACCCAATGTTTATAAAAATGACATAGATGAATACATATTTTTGTCCAAATATGGCAACATCATCAGGTTCTGTTAGATAATATAGTAAACTTTTTTCTATAGAAAATTTTCTATGTCATTGCTTTAAAAATGGGTAGTAGAGTTGGTGGGTCCACTTTTGTTTTATATCTTATATTATTTTGTTATTTTTATAAATATCTAATTAAATTTACTTTTTTTTTGCATTTATCCAAAGTTAAATGTTAAACCAATTGAGCTTAGCTTGGTTGGCCATGGAGCATGCTACATTGCCTCCCTACAAGTGATTGAACCTCAATTTTGCTGCTGGTGTCATGAATAAATAGGTATATTGTTAGAACGACATCGTGGTGGCAGTTGTCTCTCTTGATTTTATGGGAGTGTCCAATGTTAAGAAACATTGTAGGAACAATAGGAATATTGTTATATGAGTATTAGAATATTGAAAGGAAAGTTGTAAGAATATCTCAAATAGCTTGAATATAATAATATTGAGATGCTCGTAAAATACATACCCAACAAAAAAAATTTAAATGTTAGGCATTATATATGGTGTTTTTATAAGCACGTAGTCGCATCTGTACATACGGATATAAGTTATTGTCATATTTGTAATTGACACTATTTAAAATTATAAAAAATATTTAAAAAGTTTACAATATTAAAGTTAATAGATGAACTAAATACATGTGGAATTACATAAAAGTGAAAAAAAAACAAAAAAATTGAGAAAAGGAATATAGAGCTCACATGCATACTTTATGCATTCGATCCAAACAAATTGGATTGATAGGTTGGGCATGCTTAAGCCCATCTTGCATAGAGGGCATGAGACTATGGTTTAGTCGAGTTGTGATCTTTTCCGACGGTCGATAACATGCCTCTCGCCCATTGAATTTTGTGGACTCATTTTTGGCCGTTAGATGAGAAGCGTATTTGCAGCAATTGGGAGCGCAATTAATGCCATAGAATTTTTACTGACAGGCCCAAGTTAGGCCTGCTCTCTCTCAACGCTCCCCTAAATCGCCAGCCCTCTCCCTCTCCCTCTCCCTCTCCCGCCCGTCTTCCCTCCTGGCTTCTCCCTCTCATTGCCCTGCCCATCCCGCTCTCTCCCTCTTAGTGTCCCGCCATGCCAGCCGCATTCCTGCGCCTCTTCTCTCGCCCGCCCAGCCCTCTCACTCTCCCTCTCCCGCCCCCCCTCCTGCCCATCCCTTCCTCTCCGTCCCGCCATCTCCCTCTTGCTGTCCCTCTCCTTGTCATTGTCCCCATTTCGTCTCCCTTGCAATGCCCCTCCCACTCTCTCTCCCGATTCCCGCCCGTCTTCCCTCCTGCCCTCTCCCTCTCCCTCTACCTCTCCCTCTCCCCATTTCTCTGTTGTCCATCTCACAACGCCGATCTCCCCTAAATCGCCAGCCCTCTCCCGCCCACTGTTTGTCATTGCCCCAATTTCTCTGCTGACAATAATGCCATTAAATCTCTTGTACAGAACTACTACAGATCATCAGATGGATTCAGTTGGTTTGTGTTAAAAGAATGAATTATGGTTCAGGTTAGAGAATGTGAGATTCACAGAGGATTGGGGTATGAGTCCTGTTAGGTTGCAGTTCCACGTCCAATGCCGACAGAAATTTAAGATTTCCCAAGGAATGAGGCAGCTTGTCGTAGAATCCTGTCTCCATTTCCAAACTCTAGATGCTACTATTTGAAGTGAAATCTGGCAAATAACCAATCAAGAGCGGGTTCCCAAAAATGGAAATGTATTGTATTCTAGGTAGGTTGAAAATGCCCACGGAAAAAGAGATTGGTCTGAATACGTATGTTTGGAAGAGACTGGCATGTTTTTGTATAGAATTCTAGTAGGAGCAAGGAAGCCTCGTCCATTTGAATATGGATAAAAACCTTTAAATTTTGTTATACGGGCGAGATGTGTTGGGAATTTTCAAAATATCGTCTTTCTTGCTTTTATTTCTTTTTCCGTTTGATATGAAATAATAAAACGTTTCTAAAACGTTTGATATGAAACGTTAAAACGTTTCTGAATTGGGCCTCGGCAGTTTCATACGTTTCTCAATTCAAACATCCATACGTTTCGATTTTTTACTATTATAAATAGGATATGTGCACAACAATTTCAGACAGCCACAGAGTCCACAGAAGCAATTTTTTTTAACAGCTTTCATTCATTCTTGGTATTTCATTTTCTCAATTTTATTCCATTCAAAACTTGTTGTTTCCTTGATCAAGTGTTTGGAATCTAGAAGGGAAGCTGTTTCCATTCTAGATTAGGTTCACTCTTTGTATCCTGGGGGCAAACTGCTAAAACCCAAAACAGCTGTGAGGGTGCAAATATTGCCTTAAGGAAAGTGACGACTGTAACACGCCTAGAGGAGTAACCTATTTTTTTGTTTGCACAATTTCCACTTTCCTTAAATTTTCTCTTTATTTCCAAGTAATTACCCTAACATACTTAAGGCAATAGTTTTAGTATTTTTCATTTTCCTAAATGGCCCCCCAATCTACTATTCCCATTGCTAAGCCTGATATCCCAAGATTGGATGTCTGTGTTGGCACCAACTTCAAAAGGTGGCAACAACGACTTCACCTCTACCTAACCCACCTTGGAGTTGTCTACGTTCTTACCAACTCAAAGCCTGAAGAAACTACGGATGAGACACTGCAGCAACAACGCAAAAGAATAAAGTGGGAGATGGACAACTACATCTGCAAAGGCCACATCGTTGAATCTCTATCAGACTCTCTCTTCAACGCATACCAGAAGGTGGACATGGCCAAAGAAATTTGGGACTCACTTCAGCACAAGTACAATACGGATGATGCCAGTATCAAGAAATTTCTTGTAAGTGATTTCCTTGAATACACTATGACTGACGATAAGCCAATCCTTGATCAAGTTCATGAGATCCAGCATATCGTCAATCAACTTGAGTCTGAGGGCAGTAAGATAGATGAGTCTATTCTTGTAAGTACTATTATTGCAAAATTGCAACCTAGTTGGAATAACCACCGTAAGAATTTGAAACAAATGAAAGGTCTTATGAGTTTAGATGAACTTGCTCTTAACCTGCGTACTGAGGAAAAATCTAGACAAAGTGAAAAGAAAGACGAGAAAATTCAATCTAAAGCTCATATGGTTGAATCTCAAAATCGGTTGACAATTAGCAATAATCAACCCTTTAGAAAATTTAACTTAAATACTAATAAAACTATTGCTAAAAAGAAAAAGGGACCTTGTTATTATTGCAAAAAGATGGGACATTTGAAAAGGGAGTGTAGGCTTCTCAAAAAGAAGAATAATACACAAAAGGGTCCTGAGGCACATTTGACTGAAGAAAATTTTGTTGCTATGATTTCTGAAATTTGTGCTGTGAGTGATGATCAGACCTGGTGGCTTGATTCTGGGGCTACTAGGCATGTATGCAAAGATAAAAATCAGTTTAAAACCTAAGAATCTGGTAATAATGAAAATAATTTATTCATGGGTAACTCATCTACCGCCAAAGTGGTAGGGTCAGGGACTGTTATCTTGAAACTGACTTCTGGAAAATCACTCACTCTTACAAATGTGCTTCACGTACCAGAAATTCGCAAAAACTTGGTCTCGGTTAGCCTTCTTAGCAAATATGGTTTTAAATTAGTATTTGAGTCAGATCAAATTATTATTACAAAAGGAGGTATTTTTGTTGGGAAGGGTTATGTTGTAGACGGCATGTTTCGCCTCAATGTGAATAATGGATCATCTTCTTCTGCTTACATTGTTGATTCATTTTCTTTATGGCATGATAGACTAGGACATGTTAATTTTAGAAGTATGGACACTATGATGAAATTAGGATTAATTCCCAGATCACCAAATGAATCAACTAATAAATGTAAAGTGTGTCTTCAAACTAAAATTACTAAAAAGCCATTTCAAAAAGTAGAAAAAAATTCAGAATTATTGGGTTTAATTCATTCTGATATATGTGATATGGAAAATAACCTAACAAGAGGTGGTAAAAGATATTTTATAACATTTATAAATGATTTTAGTAAATATACTTATGTTTATTTGCTAAGAACTAAAGATGATGCTTTAGAAAAATTCAAGTCTTATAAAGCTGAAGTTGAAAATCAACTTGGTAAAACCATTAAAACTCTAAAATCAGATAGAGGTGGTGAATATTTATCAAATAACTTTAATAATTTTTGTGAAAATGTTGGTATAATTCACCAAGTAACAACCCCATATACACCTCAATAGAATGGAATGGCAGAAAGGAAAAATAGAACATTAGTTGAAATGATATATTCAATGTTAATAAATGCAGATCTAAGTATAGGTTGGTGGGGTGAAGCTTTATTAACAGCTTGTCACATTCTTAACAGAATTCCACATAAGAAAACTAAAGTTACTCCTTATGAATTATGGAAAAATAAGGTACCTAATCTTAAATATTTAAGAGTTTGGGGTTGTAGAGCCTTAGTAAGATTACCTGATCCTAAAAGACCAAAATTAGGACAACAAGGAATAGAATGCATATTTTTAGGGTATGCAATAAATAGTAAAGCCTACAGATTTGTAGTGGTAGAACCTAACAGTCCAATTCAACAAAATACCATTATTGAATCCAGAGATGCTGATTTTTTTGAAAATACTTATAAAACTATTCCTAAACTCGGTAATAATAATGAAGCTTCTTCTTCTCAACCATTGGTTAAATCTATAAGTAATGATTCTATATTTGCTAACAAACCTATAGAAAATGATAGTGAAAATATGAGAAGAAGTAAGAGAGCAAAGAAAAATAGTTATAATCGCTTTGGGCCTGATTTTCAACTATATCTAGTAGAATGATCCAGAGATAATATAAATGAGGAACACATGGTTGTTTTTCATACCGAAGGGGATCCAACTACTTATGACGAGGCAATGAAATCTTCAGATGTATCATACTGGAAAGAAGCGATCCAGGATGAAATGGATTCAATAATGGGAAATGGAACTTGAACATTAGTTGATTTACCACTAGGCTCTAAACCTATAGGTTGTAAATGGATTTTTAAAAAGAAATTAAAAGTTGATGGATCAATTGATAAATTTAAAGCTAGGTTAGTAGCTAAGGGGTTTAGGCAAAAAGAAGGTATAGATTTCTTTGATACCTATGCTCCGGTAGCTAGAATTTCAACTATTAGATTATTAATGACCCTAGCTTCTATCTATAATCTTGAAATTCATCAAATGGATGTAAAAACTGCATTTCTAAATGGAGATTTAGACGAAGAAATTTATATGGAACAACCTGAAGGATTTATAATACCTGGACAAGAAAAGAAAGTTTGCAAATTGATAAAATCATTATATGGTTTAAAACGAGCACCTAAGCAATATCATGAAAAATTTGATCAAGTTGTATTATCAAATGGCTATAAATTAAACCAATCAGACAAATGTGTTTATAGTAAATTTACTACAAACAGAGGATTTATTATATGTTTATATGTAGATGATATGCTCATTTTTGGGACTGACATTGATATTATTGAAGAAACTAAAAGTTTCTTGTCAGTTAATTTTGATATGAAAGATATGGGGAATGCAGATGTTATTCTTGGCATCAAGATTATTAGACATGATAATGTATTTTCTCTTTCTCAATCGCATTATATTGAAAAGGTACTCAAGCGATTTAACCATTTTGACGCTGGCGTAGCCTCAACTCCTTTTGATCCCAGCATTAAGTTGTGTAAAAATGATGAACGATCTGTAGCCCAGCTTGAGTATGCTAAAGTAATTGGAAGTTTGATGTATGCCATGTATTGCACTCGACCAGATATTGCTTATGCTGTTGGTGTACTAAGCAGGTTCACTAGTAATCCAGGATATACACATTGGAATGCAATTTATAGGGTATTTAAATATTTAAAAAAGACCATTGCTTATGGATTGCATTTTAGTGGCGAACCCACTGTATTGGAAGGATACAGTGATGCAAGTTGGATTTCAGACACCAAGGAATCCATGTCTACTAGTGGTTGGATTTTTACCATTGGAGGAGCTGCTATTTCATGGGCTTCCAAAAAGCAAACCTGCATTACACATTCTACTATGGAATCCGAATTCCTTGCCTTGGCCGCAGCAGGAAAAGAGGCAGAATGGCTTAGAAATTTATTAATTGAAATTCCCATTTGGCCTAAGCCAGTGCCTCCTATTTATTTGCATTGTGACAGCGAAGCAACTCTATCAAGGGCATATAATAAGACTTATAACGGTAAATCAAGACATATTGCATTGAGACACAACTATGTAAGGCAATTGCTCCTAGATGGAGTGGTAAACATTGATTTTGTAAGATCAAGTGAAAATTTGGCAGACCCGCTTACAAAAGGCCTTACTCGAAACATGGTCTGGAAAACAGCAAGAGGGATGGGACTTAAATCCACATGTTATGAGTTGCAATGACTGAAACTCAACTCTAAGCTTGTAACCCAGGTGTAGAGTTCAATGAGCAAAGTATGTTATTTCGCAAACTTGCAAGCACTGGTTATATTTACTTATTTAATCCCTGTAATGTATTTATGAGGATGAGTGTATTATACTCTTAATGGATCTAAAACTTTTGTGTTGGAGTATTTAATTACAGGGTACTCTAAATATATCCACCTATATGAGTGTTGGAAGTGAGGCCGCTTCTGTTTCCAGAGTGTGTGGGTTCACTCTGAGGTGCTCATGAAACTGGGATATAGACACATGGCCATAAAAGTGTCACCTTTATAAACTCTTGATAAAATTCGAAATCTTGTATGTGGGGTATTTCCGATCTATCAAATGGGGTCGACAGTTCAAAGCCCTGGATACTGAACACCTCGCTAGATCTTGAGATATTTTCACTAAATGAAGGTTCAAGTCTAACCGACACCTTTAATTATGTATGAGATTTCCTTGGTTTTGAATGGAATTGAATTGAATTTTGAAAATGGCGGGGGAATGTTGGGAATTTTCAAAATATCGTCTTTCTTGCTTTTATTTCTTTTTCCGTTTGATATGAAATAATAAAACGTTTCTAAAACGTTTGATATGAAACGTTAAAACGTTTCTGAATTGGGCCTCGGCAGTTTCATACGTTTCTCAATTCAAACATCCATACGTTTCAATTTTTTACTATTATAAATAGGATATGTGCACAACAATTTCAGACAGCCACAGAGTCCACAGAAGCAATTTTTTTTAACAGCTTTCATTCATTCTTGGTATTTCATTTTCTCAATTTTATTCCATTCAAAACTTGTTGTTTCCTTGATCAAGTGTTTGGAATCTAGAAGGGAAGCTGTTTCCATTCTAGATTAGGTTCACTCTTTGTATCCTGGGGGCAAACTGCTAAAACCCAAAACAGCTGTGAGGGTGCAAATATTGCCTTAAGGAAAGTGACGACTGTAACACGCCTAGAGGAGTAACTTATTTTTTTGTTCGCACAATTTCCACTTTCCTTAAATTTTCTCTTTATTTCCAAGTAATTACCCCAACAAGATGAGATGCGGGAGGACTGAGCTCTCCATCGTCCCGCCTGACTTGGGCCTATCAATAAAAATTCTATCGCATTAATTGTGCTCCTAGCTTCCTCAAAGTACGCCTCTCATCCAACAGCCAAAACGAGTCCGCAATATCCAAAGGGCGAGAGGCATGCCCGTGTTATCGACATAGCACGTCCAAACTCCAAAAGTGAATTTGAAGAATAAGTTAGTTTAGGGCTCATTTTGATGATCATCATTAAATTCAAGCCTACCATTGTCTTTAATACTATTTATATTATGAAAATATAAATATCGTATCAATAAGAATTATGCGTAGCCACATTTTGTAAAAATGTAGAGAAACAGGTCTAAGTGTAGAAAATCACTTGTCTTTTCATTAAACTTTCAAAATGTTTTGAAATTGAATATTTTAGATAGTTTAGATATTGAATTAAGATCTTATGAACTTCTATAATAAATAAATATTTTTTAATCATTTGAAAATCACTCTTAAATGATCATTAACTTCGATTACAGAAGCCAAAAAAAAGAGGTGGCATCCAACGTTATCAAACGGCAGAGTTTAGCGTTTTTCTTCCAAAAATTGCTGTTATTTATACTGTTATCAAAAATTACTTTAATCAAAAACTTATATTTTGAAAAGAATGATAAGTAAATAATTATTAATTTTTTTAAAAATATAATATGTAGTGTATAAATTTTTTTGATATATTTAGTTTTTATAATATGAATAAATTAGTTAATTACATGATTTATTTGTTTAGAGAATAATGGAAAATGAAGAATATTGCTTTAATCAAAAATTTATATTTTGAAAAGAATGATAAGTAAATAATTATTAATTCTTTAAAAATATAATATGTAGTGTATAATTTTTTTTGATATATTTAGTTTTTATAACATGAATAAATTAGTTAAGTACATGATTTATTTGTTTAGAGAATAATGAAAAATGAAGAATTAAAACAGAACTCAGCGCGTCCACTAATTTTTTTATTTTAAGCTTTTAAATTTATTTTATTAATTTTATTAAACACATTTTATTTTATACTATTATCAAAAATTGCTTTGATCAAAAACTTATATTTTGAAAAAATGGTAAGCAAATAACTATTAATTTTTTAAAAAATATAATATATAGTGTATAAATTTTTTTGATACGTTTAGTTTTTATAACATGAATAAATTAGTTAATTATGTGATGTGTTTGTTTAGAAAATAATGGAAAACGAAGGATTAAAACAGAACTCAGTACAGCCCTTATTTTTTTATTTTAAGCTTTTAAATTCATTTTATTAATTTTATTAAACGCATTTTATTTTATGCTGTTATCAAAAATTGCTTTGATTGAAAACTTATATTTTTAAAAATATAAAATAAAATGAGTTTAATAAAATAAATAAAATAAATTTAAAAACTTAAAATAAGAAAATTAGGAGATGCGTTGAGTTTTCCATTATTCTCTAAACAAACACATCACATAATTAACTAATTTATTCATGTTATAAAAACTAAATGTATTAAAAAAATTTATACACTATATATTACAATTTTTAAAAAAATTAATACTTATTTACTTACCATTCTGATCAAAATATAAGCTTTGGTTAATACAATTTTTGATAACAGTATAAAATAACAGCAATTTTAGGAAGGAAAACGCTAAACTCTGCCGTTTGATGACGCTGGATGCCACCTCCTTTTTTGGCTGACTGCCGCTGCTGACCGGCGCTGATAGAGGGGCCTGGCTGTAAATATTCCTGGCAGCGCCCCTGTCGTGTCCGTCAGACGCATCCAACGGCAGACGCTGAAGAATCGGGATCCAACAGCAGAGGGGCGCCGGGCGCAAGAAATCGCGATCCGATTTCTAGCCGTCGATTTCTAGCGGGCCGCACATGCAATTAAGCATATGGACGATGGAGATTAGATACGCTCCCATCTACTGGCCGTGCAAAGAACCTCATTTGAATTCGTCACTGTTGGAGCTTTTTTTCTTATTTTGACCAGGATTGAACCCATTCATCCTTGTCTTTCATTTACACGAAATCAAACAGGAGAATTATTCTGATGTTTCTTCCTGCGCATTAATTCTTTGACAGACATTTCATCATTCGAAGCTAATTTCCGCTTCTGTCAATCTCTCTTTTCGGAGCGTTACCTTGCTCATCTGAAAAAGTGCCTAAGAAGATGGAATGGGTGATGGATCAGTAGAATCTCTACAAAAACCCCGGATGGTAACAAAAATAAAACAAACAAGGTGGAATGTGTGCTGATCTAAAAAAAAAACCGAAGAAGTTGGAGCAAAGTGCAAGGATGAGATCTTTTTCTCGGGAAGCTCCAATCCCATCCAATCTCTCTCTTCTCTTTCCGAGACTTTTTTTTGGCGCTGAAGGGGTGAAAATGCAAAAATATGGGGGACTTACTGTAAAAGTTCCCAACCTTTGAGCTAATAACGGGGATGTTCATCCTAACAGCTAGGCGGCATCTTGATTGGGGTGCACCCAAATTCCAATGTGCACGGGCGCATTTAATTGTAACTCTCTCTCAATGTATAATTGTAACTCTTTCACACCCCAATTCCAATGTGCACGGGCGCATTTAATTGTAACTCTCTCTCAATGTATAATTGTAACTCTTTCACTATATATATATATATATAGGTCATACATGTACTTAAATATATTGATATTTTATACATATATAAATTTTATAACAAATAGTTTATACGTTGAAAAGTAATTTTAAAGTTATTATTTATATCAAACTATTTTATTATATTGAATTTGTACTATTTTTAGATAGTTACATACACATATCCAATAGGGATGGACATTGATATGATAATAAAATATATAATTCGAAATACAATGAATAAAGTAAATTATAATTTTATGATTATACGAGGCCCATTTTGAGATAATTGCACCATAATTTTGGTACGTTGAAGTTGCACCTGAATATTATTCTCTCACTCTTTCTTTTTATATATGTATATGAGATATATTCAAGTGTACTGCAGTGACTCTAAAATGGGTCTCACATGATGATAAAATTTAAATTACTTCAGCATTATATTTAAAATAACATATTCTATTACCTTATCAATTTTCATCCCAATTGGATATACGTATGAACCTCATCTGAAAATGGTACAAATTCAACATAATAAAATAGTTTGATATAAATAACAACTTTAAAGTAGTGTTTTCAATATGTAAATCATTTGCTATAAAATTTATATATGAATAAATGATTATATAAAGTTCGTTGCATTCTAATATGTGTAGGGTCCATTTTTGGACAACTATATCGTTGTTCTAGTGTAGTTGCACACACCAGAACAAGTCTCTCTATACATATTATTTTGTAAGACAATACGTATGTAACATTGCATTCATATTATTTGTATGAATTTAAGAATAATAATTTGGCGAAAAGCTTGGTATGCATTATAATTTTAACTTACGAGTTTGTTGAAAGAACTTAAAAACCACAATCAATAATAATGTCTATTGTATTTAAAAGAGAATGTGAAAAAAGATATTCGGTGAAAAAAGAATATTATGAAGAGCTGTGATCCGATTAGAATAGCCTAAGTTAGGCCATACTTAGGACAACCTAAAATTTATTTTTTATTTTTTCAATTGTTTTTACCAGTAAAAATTTGTCTTTAATCTATAAACCATGTTTTACTATTTTTCAATTTTTCTAAGTATGTTTTATTTTTAAACGCAATGACATTATTGCAATTTTCTGCCCTAAGAAATTTCAAAAAATTATAATAATGTTACTTTGTTTAAAAATAAAAATATTTAAAAATTTAAAATAGTAAAACTTAGTTTGGAGATTAAAGAGACCTAACTTTACAGGTTCATAAAAAAAACTGAAAAAAAATACATATAATTTTTAGGCTAGGCCGGCCTAACCAGTCACATCTTTATTGTTAAATGAGAGAGAAAGATCTATGCACATTTTTTTCTTGCTATCTTTTTTTTTTTTGCCAAAAAATCATAAACAAATGGACTAAAATGTAAAAGTCAGGTGGGCTAAGTATCAAACTATCAAAGCCACAACACCACATCTCGCTTAATCAATGTGTATACATGCTCATAATTTCATTTTTGAATTCAAATTTATAAAATTCTTAACGAAAACACTTGAATCAATTACCCATCAAATGTTAATGGTAGGAAATAGAAATTCTACATTGTCACTGGACAGACATGGACCCTGATACAGTGCACCCAAGTGCTTTAACCAGTTTTTTATCTTTTGAATTTTTATTTTTATTTTTTTGAATTTTTTATACAAATACTAATCTAAGTGTATTTAACTTGCGCATCAATTTTTTGTAATTTTTAGAGTATTTTACATATTTATTTTTAATTTTTGAAAATCAATGGCCTTTTAGTGTGCCCATAAGGTGTGAAGACAATTCTTGAGCTGAATGGTTTTATCTATTTGGATTGCTAATGCTACAAGTGCAAGCTAGTTAAATATGGTGCTATGGACGTTTAGTTATTGCAATTATGAATTTTTTTTAAAAATGATGTCCCTAAGGAGGAAGCAACAATCCTTTATAACAAACCTTTGACTAATGTGATTGGAGCTAAGTTAGAAAAATGTTGTTTGCAATCGAACAAAGTCTTCCAATGTGGAATGTAGGCCAGGCAGGAAGGCCTCAAAAGATAACATCAAAGTATATAGTTAATGTGGATGCAAAATTGAAACAAGAAATAGAACAGGCTTTGGTATATAAAAAAAATAATCACAAACTATACAAGGCTTGAGTGTTAGAGAAATTACTTCTTAAACTAGCATCTAATGGGAGGTCAGTGAGTTGAATGGAGGCACTATGAGGGACCTAGGTGTAGAGCTTTATGAAGGTTGGTAAGATTGGAGAAAGGTGAGTTGGATGGAGGCATTGGGAGGGACCCAGATGTAGAGCTTTACGAAGGTTGGTAGGATTAGAGAGATGAAGATGATGGTGATGGCTAGGGAAGATATGGGAAGTCATTGTTGGAGAACAACTAGTGCATTTTCTTTATGTATGTATTTACGATCACCTTAATTTTAATTATATTCAAGTCCTAAGACATTTTAACAAATTTTCATTAGACGACCAGCATAATTGAGCAGAGGGTAATTCGACAATTTTTCAGCAATTTGGGTGGATTGTTTTAATACAAAGATGCTAGGATATTTACTTTTGCCTTCCTGAATATACAAAAGATTTCGATGAATCCCATGCAAACTGATGATCAAAATGGCTCACTACACAACTTCATCTATATAGTCAATCATATAGAATCATTTCTTTCATTAGAAGTATATATAAAATAATCTTTAATTAGATTTATATTGGGTTAAGATAAAATTTTCTCCTAATTGGGTTTACATGAACCCTAGTCGCGATTTTATTTTTTTTTCATGTTGAGCTTAAGTTGGGTTTTTTTAGTTCGGATCTAGGTTAAGGGCACGTTTGGTAAAAGTGGGAGGGGCTAGAAGAATGTGAGATTTGGTTTCCCAAGGTCAATGATTTCTCCATTAATAATCATATTTTTAACCTTGAGCTATAATATATAAGGTGTGAAGACAATTCTTGAACTGAATTGTTTTATCTATTTGGATTGCTAATGCTACAAGTGTAAGCTGGTTAAATATGGTACTATGGATGTTTAGTTACTACGGTTGTGAATTTTTTTGAAAATTGCGTCCTAAGGAGGAAGCAACAATCTTTTGCAACAAACCTTTGCTTAATGTGATTGGAGTTAAGTTAGAAGATAGTAGTTTGTAATCGAACAAAGTCTTGCAATGTGGAATCTAGGCTAGGTAGGGAGACCTCAAAAGATAGTATCAAAGTATACCCTTGATGTGGATGCAAAATTGAAACAAGAAATAGAACAGGCTTTGGTATATAAAAATATAATCACAAACTATACAAGGCTTGAGTGTTAGAGAAATTACTTCTTAAAATAGCATCTAATGGGAGGTCTGTAAGTTGGATGGAAGCATTGAGAGGGACTTAGGTGTAGAGCTTTATGAAAGTTGGTAGAATTTGAGAGAGGTGAGTTGGATGGAGACATTGGGAGGGGCCTAGGTGTATAACTTTATGAAGATTGGTGAGATTGGAAAGATGAAGATGATGGTGATGGCTAGGGAAGATATGAGAAGTCATTGTTAGAGGACAACTGGTGCATTTTTTTACGTATGTAATTACAATCACCTCAATTTTTTAATTACATTCAAGTCCAGTGGATGACCAGCACAATTGAGCAGAGGGCAATTCAACAATTTAATTACAGTTTAGGTGGGCCGTTTTAATACAAAGATGCGAGGATATTTATTTCAACCTTTCAAAATATTCAAAAACTTTCGATGAATCCTATGCAAATTCATAGTTAAAATGGCTCACTACACGACCTCATCTATACAGTCAAACATATAGAATCATTTCCTTCATTAGGTTTGGATACTAGGTTTACATGAACCCTGGTTGCAATTTTATTTTTTCTTCATGTTGAGCTTAAATTGGCTTTTTTAGTTTGGATCAAGGTTAAGGGCACGTTTGGTAACATGTATAAGTGGGAGGGATTAGAAGAATGTAGGATTTGGTTCTCCAAGGTCGATGATTTCTCCATCAATAATCATATTTTTTTCACTTTTATCCCTACATTTCAATCATTTTTCCTGCCAACTGCCTCAATCAACCCTATTTATTATAACTCTATCCATATCATTTCATATCAATCAAACAATTTTTTTAAAAAATTTATTTTTTATTTCCCACTCAATCCCATAATCCCACGAACTTTGACCTTTCCAAATGTCCCCTAAATTAACCCAAGTTGCACCCTACTAATTTATGTTAGGATTATTTGTATTCATGCTAAACTCGAAAGTAAATAATTGTATTCATGTCAATTGACTTTTAAATCTTGCATCTATGTCGATAATTTTTTAAACATTTCCATCTATGACAACTTTGTTAAGTAGAACATAATGACTACTAAATACCCTTGTTAGGAGTTGACTTCATTGAATTGAGTTAACTACTCAAGAAGGGTTTAAGTCTACTATGGAGTCAACTTTTACTAAAAAGTGTAGATTAGTGTTGTTGGCGGAGTGGTACTCATTTTTAGCTTTCTTGCTTGTGGTCTTGGCATCGAAACTCGTGTGGAGCAAAAATAATAATAAAAAGAAAAGGCTTTCCTAAGAGTGTAGTGCAAAAGGTTTTGAGCGCATAAAATAGTAGACATTACAGTGAAGTCAACAATTTAATAGGGTATTTAGGTTTTACTTAAGGTAATTATTATAAATGAAAAATATTTTAAAAATTATTGAAATGAATGCAAAATAAAAAAAAAACTAACTGGTATAGATGCACTAATCTTACTTTTTTATGAGAAGTTATCTTACTTTGATTAAACATGAACGCGAATAATCTTTTATATATATTTACATAATTGATTATATTTATTAATATGTGTCGCGATGGCATACAACTGCTTATAAATCGATCAATCTATGGACATGTGTAAATTTTTTTTTATTTTTATAGAAATTTAGGCCCCACACAAACCTTAAATTTTATGAAATTTAACATTTTTAATTTTTTTTATTTTTTGAAATAAAAAGGGCATACACGCTTGGTACATGCACCTATGTCATTTTTAAAATTAAAAGTAAAATACTAAAAATTCAAAAAAAATACAAATTTCATTAAGAGTATGAGTTAGGCAAAGTATATACCTGATCTATTAAAAATCTAAAAATAAAAGAAAATTTTGTTTAAAAATTCAAAAATTAAATGTATAATTTATTTTTTATTTTTATTTTATTTTATTTTATTTTCTTTGCGCTGGCCTGGGCATGGGATCGCGACTTCCTATGAAAGTGCATAATAACCCATTGCGCAATCATTCTCATGTTGACATTATAATCCTTTTTCATGTATGCATTTTTAATGAATACACGCATGTGCCATCACTTCGTATTGATCAGTAGGTGCCTGCACGTAAGGGTGCAACTCAGGCTCGTGAAACTCGAGTTCACCTCAACCCTAATCCTAACCCTATTTGTAAATCTTCAACCTTAACCCTAACTCTAACCCTATTTGTAAAACCTCAACCTTAACCCTATTTTTGATATTCGGACTCGGGTTGAGTTTCGGGTTGACATATTACTATAAATATATATCCTATACTTATTTAATCACAAATTTATTGCTAAAAAAAATCTAAAATGACAATTATTATAAGAAAGCAATAAAAATTTAAATACCATTGAAAAGTATGAAGAAGAAAAACATGTTTTGGGCCTTCTTTCGCATTTAGTTGAATAGTAACTATATTTTGAAGAATGTAGAAGTACAACCTTTGTTCGTCCTGCAATTTAACAAGAATATCAAAATCATATATAAAAATATTAGCATTCAACCATAAGACAAACTTTATAATATCAATTATAAGAAAAGAAAATAATCCCAAAAATACAATAATATCTAAACAAATAAGATTACAACAAGTTCAAAAATACAACTCCAAATCACAACATTCAAGGGAGGTCCAAGTCTACAACTTTAGTCTTAAATTCCAATAACAAAATTATAATATTTAACTTAAATTGTCAAGTTACAACATAATAACTTGAAACATTTTAATTTCTCACGTAGTCTTCATTCTTCTTGTCTTGTGTTATTCTCATTTATCAAGCCAAATTCTTTTTTTCCTAAAAGAAAACGCATAAAATCGATTTTATCTTATATGATTTAACTTAAGGAGCATATATATGCATATATATATATATATATTCAAATATATAAATAATACCTCCTGTAATTTAATTTCTTAATGGAAGAGGTGGTAACGATCCTGAAGCAGCATTTCCCGATGTTTGAAAAACTTCATCTGAAAAATAAATATTAACATTAAAAATAATGTTAAGAGTAAGGTATAGGATTAAAACATAGAAAAATATATTTTACTTCTTGTGCATTTGTCTAGTTGATCAACAAATTCTTCATAATTTGAATTGAGTGGAGCTGCTTTCAACCAATCTTGAGAGCAAATCAAACACTCAACCAACATGGGTGTCAATGAACTACGATATTGGTCAAGAACACGCCCTCCAGTGCTAAATATAGATTCTGATGCAACTGTTGAAACAGGAATAACCAAAATATCTTTTTCCATAAAAGATAAAATCCTATATTTTGTAGTCGTTGACCACTATGCTAAAATATCAAATGGTTCTATATCATTTTCAACTAGATCTTTTAAATAGGTTTCAATTTCATTTGTGATAACTCCACCATTAGTGTTACTCATAGATTGTCATAACTTTCATTTTGCATGCTTTGATTCAGATGATGCCCCGCTCGTTTCAGACAAAGAACTTGTAGTACTACTAATAAACCCAGATTCATAGGTTCCATACAATTCAACCATTTTATCATACATTTTCTTTGATAATGTAGAAGCCTGATCCGCAGGAAGGAAAATGCTAAGACAATTCTAAATAGCCTAGCTTGTACCTTGGATCAAACACTACTGCAATGAGCAAATAAATGTTAAACTTGTCAATAGAACCCCAATATTTTGCAAGTTTTTCCTTCATTTTGTTGCATATGTGAAGAAGGATAGGATTACCATTCGCAGTTGGAAGTGAATTTAATCGATCTTAAATTGCATCAAGTTGAGAAAAATGATGTGGGAAAGTGATATATTTAGTACCCGACAAAATCTCTGTAGCTTAAAAAATAAAATAAAGAAGTCACAAAGGACTCTAGCATGATTCCAATCTTCTTCAAGAGGAGGATTAGTGCTTCTAAAAGTTGCTTCATTCACTTCAAGATATTTGAAAGCCATTTCAAAGGGTAGAGCATGTTTCAACATTAAGTATGTAGAATTCCAACGTGTTGACATATCTAAACACAAAGACATTTTACTCGAAATTCTAACACTTTCATAAGATTTTCCAAATGCTTGTTCTCTACTAGGAGAACTCTTGACCCACTTTATGCTATTACGAATTCAAGCAATGGAGTCCTTGATTTGATTGGTTCCCTCTTTCACAACCAAATTTAAAATGTGCGCAATACAACGGATATGTAAAGATTCTCCATCTCCAAAGAGAGCATTCTTCATTTTTAAATTTAAACACAAAGTGTTTAGCGCAACATCATTGGCCAATGCATTATCAACCGTAAGAGTACACACTTGTCTAGTATTTCAAGCATTCAGACATTCTTCAATTGCGTTAGCAATAGCTTCACCCATGTGTGGTGAAGGAAAAATACAAAAATTAAGAATGCACTTTTGAAGAGTTCAATTAGAATCTATAAAATGAGCAGTCACACATAAATACCCAATATTCTGATTTGAAGTCCACAAATCTGTTGTCAAGCATACACGCTGAACATCCTCACTAAAAATCTTTCATAATTTAGCCTTCTCTAACATGTATATTTTAAAGATTTCTTTCACAATTGTGGTCCTTGAAACATGTTTAATGAGTGGCTGCATAACTTTACAAAATTCTCTAAACCCTTCATTTTCAACAAATTTAAATGATAATTCATCAAGAATAATAATTCTTGTCATTGCTCTTTTGCAGGCTTCTTGGTCAAATTTCCAATTTGACATAAATATTCCACCTTCATTAGTTACAGTTTGAAATGATAACAAGCGCTGACCCTTAGCTCTTTTGTTGGTATTATACTTACATAATTTTAAGTGTCTAATTAATGTGCTTGTTTCTTGAGCACTTGGGAACTTAAGTTTAATCTTATAATACTTACAAATACTCCATGCAATTTTTTCATTTTTGTCCAAAATCCTTTCAAACTCTTCCCAAACTGGTAATAAAATTTTATATTATGTTCAAAATGTTGGAAACAATGTTTAAAACAAAAAAAAATTGACCAAAGCATAAGTTTTGATGATTAACAAAGTCAAATTTGAGTATAAAGTGATTACTAATGATTATGTTGAATGTTTTAAGGGATGAAAACAGCTAAGTCGATTCCCAAGTCGACTTGGACTTCGACTTGAGGTGAAGTCAATTCCGAAGTCGACTCCACATGCGACTTCAAATGATCATTTTTGGACAGCGTTGAAAATGAGAGTTGAACATACTGAAGTTGCAGGCCAAGTCGACTCCATTTGCGACTTGGAAGCCAAGTCGCAGACGAAATCGACTCCAGCATCGACTTGAAATGGCAAATTCCTTCAAGCGTTGATTTTTAAACAGAACATTCCGAAGTCGCAGTCGAAGTCGACTCCAGTTTGCGACTTGGGCGAAGTCGCAGACGAAGTCGACCCCAAAATCGACTTGAGGTTCTCAAAGTTTAAGATAAAGATTTAAGATCATTTTCAAGATGAAGATAACTCAAGTCTTTCAAATCTAAGTATATGAAGACTAATAGCAAAGCTGGGTACATGAATTCATTCCAAATCAAAGAAGATTTGATCATACAAGATTCAAGTTCTCCAAGATTCACAAGTTTTGAAGCCAATCTAAGATGAAGATAATGTTCTATTATTGAAGGAAAGTAGCTAAGCAAGCAAGAGGAGAATCAGCAAGGACTAAACTGTTTTTGGCACAAGAACTGGTCAAGTCGCAACTCAAGTCGACTCCAAGATCGACTTGAGGTCAAGTCTGAAACCAAGTTGACCTAGAACTCAGACTTGGAAACTGCAGAGCTGCCGAAGTCGCACACGAAGTCGACAGCATGCGACTTGGGTGAAGTCGCAGACGAAGTCGACTCCACCTGCGACTTGGGGAAGTAACGTTCGAATTTTTGAACGTTGGAACATTTATTGCGCGCCAACCACTTCTATAACGTTCAAATTTTCCCTCCTCTATATATAGACACTCAAGCAAACGTGGATACAACAAGAAAAACAAGAAGACAGAGTCTAAAGAGAGAAAAGAAGTGCAAGCAAGAGTTCTTATTTGCTTTTCTCTAAATTTGAGTGGTCTATACACTTTCAAAAGAAGAATAAGCTTCAAGTTGTAACGTGCTTTAACGAAACACAATCCGTTGTTCCTACAGACTCTTCCTCAAGCTGAAACTTGCTACACAACTCAGTAAAGTGTAGATTTTCTTATTTTTCATTTTGTTGTATTGAACTTGATTTAGTTTGGGTAGCTAAGATCAAGTATAAGCAAAGTAGTGTGTGATTGGAGTGGAACTCATCACCTACTTGTGCTGTGCATTATTAATGCCCCCTAGAGCTAGAATCTAGAAGAGAGCGGAGACTCTAAGTGTATTCGCGGAATACATAGTGAAACCCAAGTCACAACGGTGTGTGAGCTTGGAAGAGTGGAGTAGGAAAATATTACCTGAACCACTATAAATCTTGTCTACTGCTTTTCCTTATTGCTTTCATTATCTTATTGCTCTCTATTTGTTTCAATCAAGGGGATTAAACTTTTAAGGGGTTAAGTTTTTAAATTCACCAAAGAATTTTATAAGAACCCAATTCACCCATCCCCTCTTGGGTTTTTCCATTAACTCGGGACCAACACAAAAAGTAAAAATATATTTATAGAAAAAAATTTAGGATAGTTAGAAACAATATCAATTTAGAAGTAAATATTTTAATAAATTTAATTATTAAAAACTTATATAGACAAATAAAGTGTAATTTTATGGTTTTAAATTTTAACAAAATTATAATTAATGACTTAGATAGTAAAAATATATTACATATTATATAATTTTTAAAAGTACTTTACCTGATTGATAAAACATGTTCTAGCTTTTAAATTAGAACTTTTCCTTAAAGTATGACAACAAATAAAACTTATTAAAAAGTGCGATGCCAAAAAAGTTAATAAGTGTTTGTCTTTATAATTTGAAAATTACTTCTAATTATATTTTCATATTTGGCCTACAATATAAAAGTGCTTATATGTATGTAAAAAATGACGAAAAGGGACAAAATAAGCATTTTCAATTTCGAAATATTTTAGATCTTACAAAAGAATGGCAAATATTTATTTCTTTTAACGATTGATCTTACATAAATAAAATAATAATGTGAATCTTATGTAATTTTAAAATACTTTACAATAACTGTACACAGAAAATTTTAATAAAATACATAATAATAAATACATAGATATGAATCACCTTCTTTATATTATCATCATGTAATTGTATGTATAATAACAAAAAATATGTCCATCTGCGACGGTTTTGAAATTTAAAGTGCCTTTTCATGTATATAAGTTATTTTTATAATGAAGAAAATATGTAATTATCTTATTCGAAATTGTTGATCTGAAAAAAAGCATTCTAGTGAGAATAGGAAATAAGCAACAAAATAAAGGAATAATGCCTTATAGGTTTTAAAAAAACTTTAATCATATTTGTTAGGACTGGAGAGTAGTTTCGTCTTTTAATTTATAATAATTGTGATTGACTTTTATGATGTCAAAAACCTTGGAATTATGCTGAGTGGAATCACAATTTTTTTGCAATTATAATTCTTAACTATGGTTTAATGTTGGGCGCAGCTGTCCTCTGCCGAGTAGGTCCAACTGGCGATTTAGTCGCGCTTGGGTCTGGCTAAGGGGGAAGGGAGTGGTCATTTGGAACAGCAGTGGTCGTTGGAACAGCAGCTGGTACAGGGGCGGGGGAAGACGAAGTTAGAGGCATATTCAGAAACAATCAGAGCGCCAATATGAATCAAAGTTTAGGGGACTTAGTGGGTGCCGAACTCCAGACAATGGTTATATCTAATGAAGCCATGAAGAAGATCAAGCCAGGAGATGACGCATCCATTCTTTGTTCTCTATGGTCATCCAAGACGTACAACAAGGAGATTTTCAAGTCGTTGATGCGCAGGCTGTGGAAAGCGAGAAGTGGTTGCCGATTTATAGAATTAGGGGAGAATTTATACCAGGTTGTCTTCTCGGATAAGGAGGATAAGGATCGCATCATGAAGGGTCGTCCATGGAGCTTCAAGAGATGTTTGGTGTTAGTCGAGGATCTGAACGAAGAGAAGGAGCTTGCCCACATTGTGCTTGTTAAAACGCCAATGTGGATCCAAATTTCTAGAGTCCCTTATATTGTGGACAGAAACTTGTTAGGACGAAGCATTGGAAACTCCTTTGAGGAGATGATTGAATTAGTGGCCACAGAAACCGATATCAAGTTGAAAGTGATAATAGACTGTCGGGAACCCCTTAGAAGAGGGATGTTTATCCAGATAGGTTCTTAATAGCGGAAGTGGATCACATTTCAATATGAAAAACTACCTATATTCTGCTATCTGTGCGGAATTATGGGACATGCTCATTGAGACTGTGAAAGGAAAATCAAATTGCAAAAATAGCCAGCAGAAGCTGACATGCCATATGGGAGTTGGCTAAGGGCGGGTGTGAGACCAATGCAGACGTTGTATGGGCAGAGCAACAACAATAGGGCAATACCAACTAAATATTTGGGTATGAATCGTTATATTCAAGCGGGGCAATCGGAGGAGAGTTCAGGATGCGGGATAGCGGATGAAAGGAGAGGTGGGCAATGCGAGGACAGCATAATGGAGTACAGCCCTGATCAATGCTGGCGAGGGGGCGAAGATGCTATGCCTAGTTCAGTCCAAGGGGCCATATCAAATACAAAAATGACGATCTGCACGGCTATAAATTCCCAAACACTCAATCCCATTACCCATCAGCAACATGGTGCCATCTCCAGCGGTCAGTTGGACTCCTCAAACGGCTCTCATCAACACTACCGAACACTTATCCTCCAGGATTTGTTGGGTATATACGTGCAGAACTGGAAGGGAGGGGATGGCAGTGCTCCTGAGTTTCCAAATCTGCAGGAAGTACAGATCCTCAATGATAAAAATAGAGACAACGAACCACATACCAGGATAATGATATGGGAGAGAGAGGAAGGGGGCCGTTTGTACGGTGAGGGAGACGATGCTAACCTTCGGCTTGATGCTCAAAAGCGCCATGTTGATCACATAGGGGTTGTTGATAGACCTGGATGGAGAGAGGGGCATGTTGATGGCGGCATGAAAATCAATCAAATGAAGGGTAAGTGGAAGAGAAGGGCTATAAGAGGGCAAGAGATGAGGAAAATTGAACCGTTGAAAGACGACGAGCTAGGACATGGAAAGCGAGGCCGGGAGTGTGAAATGGAGGTATATTCGGCGATGAAAAAACTGAAGGAAAGTCACGGTAATCAAGATACAAATGAGGTGGAGGTTGGGGAGTGTCCCCAGCCCCACCTCATCTAATATGGCCCTACTTGCTTGGAATTGCCGTGGGCTTGGGAACCCACGTGCGATTCGTAGCCTTCTTGATTTAGTCAGGAAACAAAATTCCAGTTTAGTCTTCCTTTGTGAAATGAAATGTAACTCAAAAGAGATGGAGGGCATCAGAAGAAGACTTAAGTTTGATGGTTGTTTTGTTGTGGAACCAAATGCTAGAAGGGGAGGCTTGGCTCTGTTATGGAATAACGATAAACCAGCGTGCATCAAGAGCTTTTCTTCCCACCATATTGATGCAGATTTTCTTGGTTGGCGATTCACAGGTTTCTATGGCCATCCTGAAACTCACCACCAATACCAAAGCTGGAACATTCTCAAATCACTATGCAATGGGAGGGGTGATCCATGGCTAGTTGTGGGAGATTTCAATGAAGTATTGGGCCCGAGTGAATATATTAGTGGGAGGACTCGCCCCCAGACATGAATGGACCTTTTTTGTGAGACCATAGACAGATGTAATTTGTTGGATATTGGCATTTCTGGTTCGACTATGACATGAAAAAATAACAGAAGGGGACAGCAACAGGTGGAAGTGAAGTTAGACAGGGGGCTTGCATCTTTATCTTGGATGAACCTATTCTCATATGCAAAAATCAATCATCTATCAGCTCCCACATCAGACCACTGCCCCATTTTACTAGTTCTTGATTCAAATGTTAGAAGGAGGAAACTGCCATGGGAATTCAAATATGAGCTCTTTTGGGCTCGACATAAAGAGGCTAATAGAATTGTTCACCAGGTTTGGGAGTTTGAACCGCCAATGGCTTTGAACAATAATGAACAACTTTCATGGAAGATTAAACGGTGTGGCATCGAACTGTCCAAATGGAACCGATGGAGGAGAGGAAATCTCCGGAAGGCAATCAAGCATAAGTAGAGGGAGCTTCAATCTATTATGGGTATGAGGCCTAGCGACACAAGGGATGAAGCTATGCAGAAGCTAAAATCCAAGATCAATCCTTTGTTGGAAGATGAGAAGCAGATTTGGAGAATGAGAGCAAAGTTACATTGGCTTCAGGGGGGAGACAAAAATACCGGGTTTTTCCATTGCATTGCCTCTAACAGACAACGTACTAATTTCATAGAGGCATTGAGGGACTGGAACGACGGATGGGTTAGGGACCAGGATCAGTTGATGGATATGGCTGTTAATCACTTCTCGGAGATCTATTCTGTATCAGAACATAGGGAGGGGCCATGGATTGAAAATGTCATCACAAGGCAAATTTCTGAAGAGCAAAAGATGTCCTTAACCAAACCTTTGCAGAATGAGGAGGTTATCACTGCAGTTAAAGGAATGAGTCCCACTAAGGCCCCAGGCCCAGATGGCATGTCGGCGGGATTCTATCAAAAGCACTGGAACATTGTGGATAGAGAAATCATCAAGTGGTGCAAGATGTTTATGGAAGAGAGCAACCCCGCCAATCTACACAGGCATGTCAGGGAGGCAAACTCAACTACACTAATTTTGATCTCAAAAAGGACTAGAGCCAATGTATTATCTCAGTTTAGACCGATTAGCCTATGCTATATGGTCTATAAAGTCTTGGCAAAGGTCCTAGCAAACAGACTTAAATTGGTGCTCCATGATATCATTGGAGAAGAATAAAGTGCTTTTGTGCCTCAAAGGCTTATCACTGATAACATGTTGATAGCCTATGAAGCAATCCATTCACTTCGGAAACACAAGAAAGGGCGAAAGCAAGAGATGACTATTAAGTTAGATATTTCAAAGGCCTATGACCGGGTTGATTGGAACTTCCTCAAAAGGATGATGGAGACTATGAACTTTAGCTTGGGGTGGATCAATTGGATCATGAGCTGCATTACGACGTTCAGGTACAGAGTCAATGTAAACGGCTTCAAATCTTCATACTTCCAACCTCAAAGGGGGTTAAGGCAGGGAGATCCGCTTTCTCCATACCTTTTTCTACTATGCGCAGAGGGTCTGTCTGCACTGATTTCTTCTGCTGCCGCTAGTGGTGCAATTCATGGTATGAGACTTCAACCTCAGGGCCCAACCATTACTCATCTACTATTTGCGGATGATGCAATTATCTTCCTTAGAGCGGAGGAGACAGATGTAAGGAATTTTTTGGACATTCTTGATCAATATGCGGCGTCCTCAGGTCAAATGGTAAATGTTGACAAAACTGCGGTTTTCTTCAGCAATAATGTGGATAGTTATGCAAGGAGGGAGATGATCCAACTTCTAGGGTCTGTGGGACATGATTTCCATCAATATCTTGGCCTACCGGCGTGGCTCGGAAGATCCAAAGTTGGAATATTCAAGGGCCTTAAAGAACGCATCTGGATTCGATTGCAAGGATGGAAAGGAAAGTTGCTCTCGTGAGGTGGAAAAGAGGTGTTAATCAAGGCAGTAGCGCAGGCTATTCCTTCATATACTATGAGTATCTTTTTACTGCCCAAATCCTTTTGTAATGACATTAATGGGATGATAAGCAAATTTTGGTGGAGAGAAAAGAATGGAAAAATGAAACTAAGCTGGGTGGCATGGAAGGACATGTGTAAGCCGAAGCGATCGGGTGGTATTGGATTTAGGGATCTCCATAAATTCAATTATGCTCTTCTGGCAAAGCAGGTATGGAGGTTAGTATCGACTAACACATCTTTATGCTACAAAGTTCTCAACGCCAGATACTTTCCAAACTCAGACATTTGGACATGTAAGGCAAGGCCATACGATTCTTATACCTAGAAAAGTGTTCTGAAGGCGCGTGATGTGATTCAAATGGGCTGCAAATGGAGAATTGGAGATGGGAGCAAGTTAAGTTTTTTGCAGATTGCTGGCTCGATTCAACGATTGAGAAAGCAGGACCTCTTCCTTCATCAATCCAAGAAGATGTGCGGGTCAGTTACTTTATTCACAGCGACACAAATTCATGGAACAAGGACCGGGTGGTGGCGGCCGCTGGTGAATCTTCACGGCAAATGGTTAATCGGATTCCCCTTCCTCATGGGAATGTGGAGGATCACATATTTTGGAAGCATGAACCAAATGGCTTCTACACGGTCAAGTCGGCCTACAGATTATTATCCTCTGATGATGACAACCAATCCCCTTCTGGTTGTTATAGGGCAATATGGCGGATGAAACTCCCAAGTAAGGTCAAAATTTTGGATGGAGACTTGTCAAGAATGCCCTTCCAACATTTCTAAATTTGTCTCACAGGGGCATTGTCGTGGACCCTCGCTGTGTGTTGTGCATGAACGATCCCGAAGATGCAAATCACTTGTTCCTAAGATGTGCAAAGACTGAAGGGATTTGTTGGAAAGCAGCAAGGTTGGTTATCCAGGAGATAACTATTGGGGAGATATTGGAGACCTTGGTGCAGGAAAACAGGCATGAGGACCTTTCTTTCTTCATCCTATGCTGCTGGCGGATATGGTATTTACGAAACAAGGTCAGAGAGGAGGGACTTCAATCAACATTCACAGACACATTGGCATGGTGTTTGGAGTTCTCCAACCAGTTTAGGAGCGCTAATATGCTTGTTCATACGGGTCTCCTGGACAGACCCTTGGTGCCCCGTTGGTCCAAACCGCCGACGGGGTTTGTCAAGATAAATGCAAACGCTTGTAGTCATGGGGATTTGATTTTTTCGGATGTGCAGATGTCATTAGAAACTCCCAGGGCGTATTTGTTGCAGCAAGGGGGTGGAAACAAGTGGGTGTTATGAAACCGTTATACATGGAGGCTACGACTTTTTTATTGGGGCTGAAATGGGCGCTTCGGATTAATGCTAGACGGGCACAGATTGAAACGGATTCACTCATATTATGTAACTATTTGTCCAATAGTGAACCCATTTCCTCCCAAGTGGGCTTTATTATTGATGAAGCAGGAACATACTCAATGCCATTGCTTCTTTTTCGGTCCATCATGTTCTTCGGCAAAGAAATACACTTGCTCATTCTTTAGTCGAATTAGTTGTTGTATCTCCTCTGAACCACCAGTGTTGGTGGGGCAACCTCCCACAGGCTATTTGTGGGAAAATCTGAACAGATAATTTTTTGAAAATGTCAAATTTGGATTACTCTATTCCTAATCCCTTTAATCTTGAAGGGGAAGAGGGATAGAGTGGTTCTTTCTTTCTATCAAAAAAAAAAAAAAACTATGGTTTAATGTTTCAGCCAAACTGACTTGAAAATAACCAAATCTAGGGGATGTTTGGAAATCTCATGTGGGAAATATGAGAGTGAATTTGTGAGAGCACAGGTTTCAAAGCACATCATCCATCGATCAAGCATTACATTTTTCCACTTTTACCCCTCTGGTCTAATCATTTTTCCTATCAACTACTTTCTAACAAACCTATTTATTCCAACTTTATCCCTATCATTTCATATCAATCACACAACTTCTAAAATATTCAATTTTCTATACCCACCAAATACCATATTTCCCACAACTTTTACATTCCCAAACGTCTCCCTAGAGTTCCGGTGAAGTTAAGTGCATGGAAACGCTCGACCAAACAGAGCAGAAGAATGAATGGTAAACGAGTAGGGACGCATACCCAAGTCCAGTCAATGCTCTACTGAACTTTTTATTTATTTATTTTTTGAAACATGCTCTACTGAATTATTGGTGGGCTGCTGAGGCGTGCATTGGCGTCGGCAACAATATATTGCATGCTAGGTGGGATACGCTTCGGTGCAAAATCTCATGAGGGGTCCAATTTTGATGGTTAAAATAAAATCCAACCTGTCACATTATTTAGTAATGGAGATTTTCTAGAATAATGCCAAAAAATTATGTCAATTGGAATCGTATTGGGTGGTACTCGAGTAAAGATGTGTGCGTAAATTCTAAAAAAAATACTTAACTTCATCTACAGATATATTGGGATCTTATAAAACTTTAGACGATCATTTATCTACACGAAAATAGTGTTTTATACGGTTTAGATTTTAATCTAACAAGTTTGAAAATTACATCTAAACTAAATAATTTTATCATTACGTTGATTTTACACCTTTGCTGATGATGTCTGTGTGCATGTTTTGATTTTGATCAAAATGATATATTTATTCAAATAATAAATCTAAATGTAAGTGGTGGAGTAGATATTTATTTCATTAGTGAGATGACCCCAGTTAAGGATGTTGCACCGTGGACAAGAACAACCCAGTATATCCCTTTATATTTCCACGGATAAGTTTCGCTTTTGAGAACAGTTCAGAACTTCGGATCTGGAGCACCGGCGGCTTACGCACTTGACGAGGTTCGATTCTTTCTTCTTCTTTTTTTCTTGCGTCTTTTTTTATTTTTAGTTCATATGACCATACATGCACTTGGGAGTTCATTTAATCATATTGGTCGCTATTGTCTTTTATTTGTATGGTAATTATTTACAACCATGCTGAAATAGATTTTCCTCCTCCAAGTGGAGCGATCAGCCTCTTTCAGATGTTAATGAATATATTTTTTTTAAGCTGCTACCATACTTGCTCCATTTATCCGTTCCAGAGTTAGCTAGACCCTGACTAGAATTCAATTTCTTGGTGGGAACGAGGAAGTCTGATGTTTGATCCAAACTTTTTGATCTTTTAAGGGGGCTGATCATGTGGATGCGAATTTCGAGAGTATTTGCTCTATCTTATGGCAACAGTCATATCCGATTGTTTAGCAGATTATGCTAGTTGGTCTACTAAACATAACCTCAATATTAGCATGTTAATTAGTACAGTTTGTTAACCAATACTAAAAGGCGATATTATCCCTCTTGACTTGGTCCCTCCCCTGTAAACCGACTGGCGATTTAGTCGCGCTCGGTTGTGGGTGAGGGGTGTACTGCTCGCCGGAGTCGGGGGAGCTGCGGCGTTTTTTCTTTCAAGAGCGGATTGGGAGTGGGTGGAAGCTGAGATAGTTGGGGGATTGGACGTGTTCCTGTGGCAGGATGAACCCGAACATGGGAGACTTACTGGGTTCGGAACTCCAAACTCTGTCCATATCAGAGGAGGCATTGAAGAAGATTAAGCCAGCAGGGGACGCAGCCATCATATGCTCACTCTGGACGTCGAAAACTTACA
Source organism: Annona cherimola (assembly GCA_030490835.1). Lineage (NCBI taxonomy): Eukaryota > Viridiplantae > Streptophyta > Magnoliopsida > Magnoliales > Annonaceae > Annona > Annona cherimola. The sequence goes on along the minus strand of CM059971.1, from coordinate 6,694,681 downwards.
ACAAGGAGCTCTTTAAGAATATGATGAAGAGGCTATGGAGGGTCAGCAGCTCGTGTTTCTTCATCGAGGTGGGGGAGAATCTTTATCAGATGTCTTTCTCGGATCACGAAGACTTGGACCGTATTCTGCATGGCAGACCATGGACCTTTGAGAGGAATCTGGTTCTCATTTCGGAGCTCAAGGAAGAGGTTGATCTTGCACACATTCAGCTTGTAAAAACGCCCGTATGGATCCAGATCGGCGGGGTGCCTTTTATTGTTGCAAAGGAGAGGTTGGGGCGAAGCATTGGCAGCTCCTTTGAAGAAATGACGGATTTGGTTGCCACAGAAACTGAACTAAAAATCAAAGTGGTGATCGATTGTAGGGAGCCCCTCAGAAGGGGATGTTCATTCAAGTAGGAGCCCAACACAGGAAGTGGATCTCCTTCCAATATGACAAATTGCCAATTTTTTGTTATCTATGTGGTATCATGGGACACCCCCACCGTGAATGTCCAAGATCTACTCAGTTACCCAAGCCACTTTCAGAGGCAGAAATGCCTTATGGCAGCTGGTTGCGAAGTGGAGTGAGGCCTCTACAGTTGAGAACAGAATTCTACAATGGCAATAGGGCCGCCCCTATGAAGTATTTGGGGGTTTCGGAGGACAGTATGGGGGGATCATCTAATGAGTATAGGGAGCTTATACCGGACAGCAACAGGGAAGCACGGAGGGAAGAGGTTTGTGTTGAGGAGGGGGAGGTACAGCTTACAGGGGCGACAAGGGCCATGACTCAAGGAGCTGCTGTCAACTCAGAGGAGGGAAACAGAGGCAGAATGGACAGGTATCGTGGGAGAAACCTGAATGAGCTAGCACCTGCTGGTATCGTCAGCCATTCACGATCCTCCTTGATGGCAGAGACATCGAGTGCTGTCGGGACAAGGGTCAGAATGGGTGGATCTCCTGTTGGGCGGGGGCTCACAAGGAAGGAGTTGCAAGAGGACTGTCTGCTGGTTGAAGAGCTGGGTAAGGGGGCTGGAGGACAGCAACCGATGGGGACTGATGGCCAGCGGGGTGATCGTTTTGTGGAGGCTTCTGGGTGGGATTTTGAGAGGCCTTCCAGGTGGACTGAGGGGGACAATCCAATGCTTATGGGAGGTGATGGGGGCCCCGAACAGCTTGTGGATGTGATGATTACTCAAACTGATAAGCAAGCAGATATCTGGACTGTTTCAAACCTGCCAGTTCAGGTGGCAGTCACTGCCCAAGGGGGAGGGGACTGTTCACAGCGGGAAATGAAACTACCTAGGCGTAAGAGAGGCAAATGGAAGAGGACTGCTGCAAGAGGACTTGCGATGGAATTGAAGGCGGATCTGCATGGTAACCCTACAAGGGGAAGGAAGAGGCTTCTCCCCAAAACTTTTGTGAACCAAGGGGAGTTGGTGAAAAGGGGAAAGAGTGCAACAAATTTCAATTCGGACGAGGTGGAGGTTGTGATGAGCTCACAACCCCGCCTCGACTGACATGGCTCTCATTGCATGGAACTGTCGTGGGCTTGGGAACCCACGAGCAGTTCGAAGTCTTCTTGATTTGGTCAGGAAGCAAGTTCCCTGTTTGGTCTTCCTCAGTGAAACAAAGTGTACCCCAAACGAAATGGAAGGCATCCGAAGAAGGCTAAAGTTTGAAGGTTGTTTTGCTGTGGCACCGGTGAATAGGAGGGGGGGTTTGGCCTTGTTATGGAGCAATGATCATCCCGCGAGTGTTAAAAGCTTCTCTCCCCATCATATTGATGCTGTTTTTCGCGGGGTGGCGGTTCACGGGATTCTATGGACACCCGGAAACTCATCTTCGACACACTAGTTGGCGGGTTCTCGAGCAGCTGAGCACCGTTGGGGGCACCCCGTGGATTGTTATGGGAGACTTCAACGAAGTTATGGGCCCTGGGGAGTACTGTAGTGTGAGGCTGAGACCCCAAGCACAGATGGACCAATTTTGTGATGTTGTGGATCGATGTAACCTTTTGGATTTGGGCCATATGGGTCCCGTTATGACATGGTCTAACAATAGGAGGGGAAGGCAAAGGGTGGAAGCAAGACTCGATAGGGGTTTTGCCACTAGGGATTGGTTGGATTTGTTCCCTCACGCCAAGGTGTCTCACCTTGTGGCACCTACCTCCGACCACTCTCCTATTTTGCTGTTGCTCAACCCGAATGCGGGAAGAAGAAAACCACCGTGGGAGTTCAAATACGAACTGTTCTGGGCACGGGATATGGAGGCCACCTCGATTATTCATAATGTTTGGTCCTCAAACTCTCATGTTTTCTTATCTGCAGGTGAAAGGATTTCTTGGAAGCTCAATAGGTGCGGGTGTGCGCTCTCTTCTTGGAACAGGAGGAAGAGAGGTAATATCCGGCGAGCGATCGAGCGAAAACGAAGGGAGCTACAAGCTGTCATGAGTATGAGGCATTGTGATGAGAGGGATGAGGAAGCACAGAAACTGAAGTTCCAAATCAACGTTTTGCTGCAAGATGAGGAACAACTCTGGAGGTTGAGGGCGAAAGCCCATTGGCTTACGGCGGGGGACAAAAACACGGCTTTTTTTCATCGGGCGGCATCAAATAGACGCCGGACAAATTTCATTGAGGCTTTGGTGGATGGCAATGGAAGGCGGGTCTCGGACCAGGATCAGATGCTGGAGATGGCAAAGGGGCATTTCTCTGATATCTTCTCCTCTACCAATCCCCAACGTGCGCCATGGTTGGAGGATGTGATCTCAACAAAACTCTCTAATACGCAACGCATATCTCTAATCAAGCCTTTGCAGTCTGTGGAGGTTACCAATGCTATCAGAGCTATGGGGCCTACGAAAGCACCGGGTCCAGATGGTATGTCGGCCGGTTTCTACCATGCGCATTGGGATATTGTGGGTGATGATATTATCAAGTGGTGCAGGTTGTTCATGTCTGAAAGTGACCCGATTCGCCTGAGTCAGCTGATTAAGGAATCAAACTCTACCACGATTGTCCTCATTCCGAAGATGGCGGGGGCTCAAACTTTATCACATTTCAGGCCCATCAGTCTATGTAACGTGGTATATAAAATTTTGGCGAAAGTTCTGGCTAATAGACTCAAGGTGGTTCTTCATGATGTTATCGGAGTCGAGCAGAGTGCTTTTGTGCCGGGGAGACTTATCACGGACAACATGCTATTGGCGTATGAAGCAATTCACTCCCTTAGAAGCCGCAGATATGGACGCAAGAAGGAGATGGCTATCAAGCTTGATATGTCGAAAGCTTATGATCGTGTTGAGTGGAACTTTCTTTGTCAGATGTTGGGAGCCATGAATTTTAGCCAGCAATGGATCAACTGGATTATGGCATGCCTTTCGACGGTACGGTATCGGGTAAATGTCAACGGCTTCAAATCTTCGTACTTTCAACCGTACAGGGGGCTCAGGCAGGGTGACCCTCTTTCTCCTTATTTGTTCCTTATTTGTGCGGAGGGCTTGTCTGCGTTAATCCGTCGTGCAATCGGTTGTGGGGCCATTCGGGGTATCAGGCTGAAGGCGTGCTGCCCTATCATCTCCCATCTGTTGTTTGCGGATGATGCAATTATTTTTATTAGGGCGGTCAGCGAGGATATCACAAATCTTTTGAGCATCCTTGGCCAATATGGGGCCTCTTCGGGCCAGGTGGTGAATGTGGAAAAAACGGCGGTATTTTTTAGCAAGAACATGGATGATTCCTCTAGGGGGGAAATGATCAACCTGCTGGGCTCTGCGGGTTGCGAGCTTAATCACTACTTGGGCCTCCCGGCTTGGCTCGGAAGATCAAAAGCGGGAATCTTTAAGAACCTCAAAGAACGCATCTGGCATCGCATTCAGGGGTGGAAGGGTAAGTTGCTTTCTTGGGGAGGGAAGAAGGTTCTTATCAAAGCTGTGGCCCAGGCGATTCCTTCGTACATGATGAGCATTTTCCTTCTTCCCAAATCAATCTGTAAGGAGTTTAATGCAATGATCAGCAAGTTTTGGTGGGGAGAAAAGGACGGTAAAAGGAAGTTGAGCTGGGTCGCATGGAAAGAGGTTTGCAAACCTAAGAGATCGGGTGGTCTTGGATTCAGGGATTTCCACAAGTTCAACTGTGCACTTCTGGCAAAACAGGTCTGGCGGTTGGCATCCTCCACCAACTCTTTTTGCCACAATGTTCTGAAGGCCAGATACTTCCCCCGTTCTGACTTATGGACATGCACAGCATCGCAATCCGATTCTTTTACCTGGAAATGTATTCTTCGGGTTCGTGATGTGATCCTGCGGGGATGTAAATGGAGGATCGGCAATGGGCAGCGGGTGGGGTTTTTTTCTGATCTTTGGTTGGATTCTTTGGTGGAGAAGGCGGGACCACTTCCACTGTCCATTCCGGATAATGTGTCCGTAAGCCATTTCATTGACGGGGAATCGAAGACGTGGATCAAGGACAGGGCTGTGGCTGTTGCTGGTGAGTTGAGATGGCCGGAGATTAATGCGTTACCCCTCACCCGGGGGGATGTGGAGGACCGCATGTTCTGGTCACACGAACCGAACGGAGTGTATTCTGTCAAATCGGCGTACAGGATGTTGTGCTCGGGTGAGGTTCTCGATGATTTTGCGGGGTGTTTTAAGGCCATCTGGAGAACTAAACTGCCTAGTAAAGTCATCATTTTTGGATGGAGACTTCTACTGAACGCTCTCCCCACTCTTCATAACCTTCACCGTAGAGGCATTGACATTGATCCAACGTGTATTTTGTGTAAGGGGGGGTGGAGGACATTGATCATCTGTTCATGTCGTGTACGGCGACGGGTGGTATGTGTCGGACGGCGGCCCGGTTGCCTTCCCTTCGATGTTCGGTCCTTGTTGGTTTTAAGAGGCTGGTGAGGATGAACAGGTATGACGAGCTGATGCTCTTTCTTGTCTGCTGCTGGAGAGTCTGGTACATACGAAACAAATTCAGGGAAGAGGGGGTGCCTCCCAGTTTCTCTGGCACGCTGGCTTGGTGTGCGGATTTCCTCTGCCAACATCGGCATGTCAAATCCCTCATGGGCTCGGGATTTATGGATAGACAACTGGTGGCTCGCTGGCGTAGACCCCAACCGGGTTCCCTCAAGATTAATGTGGATGCTCGTGGTATTGGGCATTCGGGGGTTTATGCTTGTGCAGCTGTTATTCGGGATTATAGGGGTGCTTTTGTTGCTGCGTGTGGTTGGAGGCGGGCTGGTGTGACTGACCCGCTCTTCCGGGAAGCCTCTGCTTTCCTCCTTGGGCTGAACTGGGCAATCCAGCTTGACATTTGCAGCGCCCAATTTGAGACGGATTCGCTTATACTGTGCAATTTTTTGTTAAATCTTGATCCCGTCTCCTCACCGGTTGGTCGGATCATTTCTGATATTAGGACCATTCTTGCTAACAGACCCTCTTTTTCGGTCCACCATGTACTGCGGCAAGGTAATGAGGTGGCTCATGCCTTAGCCGAGCTGACGGTCAACTCTTCTATGGATTCTATGGATGTTCGGGTGTGGTGGGATGTTCCACCCCGAGCTATTGTTGGGAAATTATGTACTGACAATTTTTTGACAATAAATTGCTCGGACTACTCTCTCCCTAATCCCCCTCAATCGGGGCGGGAGTACGGATAGAGTATATTCCGTTTATCAAAAAAAAGGCGATATTATCAAAAGAGCAGGTTAACCTCAGTCAACTAGAGCTCCCACTAGACCGGCTAATATTCCTACTTTTTGAAAAAATTCAATAAACGATTTCTTATATTTATTTTATATACTAAATTTCACAATTTTTAAATGCATACGAACCTACCTATGAATTAGATGCAACTTATACCCCTTGGATTTCTCATTTATTTTTATTTTTTAATCCAAATCATTATACATCTTTTATGTCGGTTATAATTACACTTCTAAATAAGATTTATTTGCAGTTGGGATTTGAATTTTTAAATATATAATATGAAGGCCATATGAAATAATGAATTTAAATTCAGAATATAAAAAATAAGATAAGAGAGGCCTAAAATAAGATAAGGGGGAGTTTTTCCGAGCTGCACACCTAGGTAAAGTGTCTTCCATGAAATTCAAAATCACGACCGAATACTCTTAATAGTCTTTTTCTTATATCAAAACTTTTAACCTTTCAAATTTACGTTGTCTAATCATTTCAATGGCCCCAAAGTATAAATTGATTTTGCTTCTCACAGAAAAGCAACACGGTGGCTGAGCATTTATAGCCTGCAAAGTAGATGAAAGACATAGTAATAATAAAAAAAAATGTATTGTATAACAGCAAGCACTTTTATGCCATTTGCATGAGAACCATCGCGTGAACGTTGAAATAAACAGCATTCATCCTCTTAGGATGTAGCACTGCAGTAAGAAAGAATATTGAAATTTTAATATGATTTGAGGGTGAATACGAAACTGGTAAACAAATTAAAAATAATTATATATTACATAAAAGATTTCAAGATATTTAATTTTGGCATTGTAACTAAATATGTGTTGATTTTCCATCAAAAATATGTGTCCATGAATGTTATGATTTATAAATGGTCTATGTATTGAAATTTTTTATAGAAAATGAAAAAATAACTATTTCCAGAATGTCCCTATTATTCAAACATTTGTTTTCATTCCTTATATGTATTCGATCTAAATATTTTTTCTAATTTACACATAAATATTTCTATTTTAATCAAATGTAGCCTAAGTAAATACTTGATTTGGATAAAATTTGGTCCTGTAATAAAGCAAAAGATGTTAAAAATAATAAGAGGTATTTGGGAAACCAAAAATTCTTTTCACTAAAACTATTCATTATCTATAACTATTTTATGTTTTAATCATTTCTTTACATCTTCCATGTGACAATTCTACTTTTAATCATCTCTATATAATTACCTTTATAACCAACTTACCTATTTTAAATTTATTCCCTTTACTCCTCATTATTACCCTTACAATATCATATCATTTATACTACTTTAACAACTTTTAAGAAAAAATTTTTTATTAAAAATTTTACCACTTTCCAAACACACAGCGAAATGAATTTTACATAAAACATCAATAATCTACAAGTGTTTGTTTTAATCATTGTGTGTGTGTAAACCACTCTTCTACCATGTGTAAACTCACATATTTATTTTTATTTATTAAACTTTTAAAATTTTCTGACCATAAATTTGACCTTGTATTTGTCATATTTGCAAACATGGCTTTGTCGAATATCAATAAATGAAATTAAACATTAGGGCCAATTTTTCATAAAAAATATTACTGCCAACTTTGCAAACAATGCAAGCTAAAGGGTTAATTTTGCAAATTTCCAAAAAATCTTAAAATGCAAGTTTACGCATTCAAAAGGTTAATTTTCCCCATTTGCTAGGCTTTTTGGAAGATTCTGTTAGGTGTTGCGGATTATAAAACTATACGTAGGGTTCTCATTTATCTATATATATATTGCTTTCTATACAATAATATCCATTTGATATTTATTGTACAATAATTCTTGAGCTTTTGTTTATCCTTTGTTTTTCTTTCCATTTTCCCGCATGTAATTTATTTATATATGATTTAAGGGTTTACAATAAACAAATTATTTTTAATGAATTTAATCCTTAATTTGGGAAGTGATATAAGTCATGGATTAAAATAGTTTTTTGGATTGTAAGTAAAATAAGTAATGATAAATGCAATTAATGGTTTATATTTGATTAAATGGCCAAAATAGAGCCCAAACAAGACTATCCTATGAAAGTCAATTGGTAGGATAAGATGTGCTAAGGTTATCCTCTAAAATAGGGTTATGATTATACAATTGGATTGAGTGAGATATGATTACATGAAAACGGAAAATGAGATATTATATTAAAAATGGAAAAAGTAATATTGAAAATTACAAAAGAGATGATGTCATTTATCGGAAAGTGAAAAGCCGTGTTGGGAGTTAATTTTTTTTTTTTTTTAGAATGAAAAAATTATACCGTCTTATTATTATTCCATCTCCCCACCCTCCTCTCTCTCTCTCTCCCCCCCTTTCTCTCTCTCTCTCTCCCCCCCTTTCTCTCTCCCTCTCCCTCTTTTTTTTTTTTTTTTGGGTAATAAATCCTATCCTCCTACTTTGGCAAAGACTGCTTTGGAGAAATAAACTCACCAGCACATTTGGGCAATAGTCTCCAAAACTAGAAAAGTTTCAATGCTATTGCTAGCTATTGATTCCTAGTTTTTTTTTTCTTTTTTAGATGCTCAATTCTTGTTTAATTAATTTCATGATTTTTACTCGCTGCCTCCTCCTCATCTGCTAAAATTTTTAATTACTTTTTGTTTTCTTAGTTTGTAGACTTTTTATTTTCCGCGCCAATATGCATTGCAATAAAGATTCATATTCATACCATCCCATTTCTCATTTTTCGTTTTCCTATATCTCATCTTGGTTTCCCATTTCCGTCCAGCTGTATCCCTTTTTTCATCTCAGGGTTTTTCCTTTTTTCTTTTTTTATCTTATATGTTTTTTTATTGTAGTCTTGGTTGGCAACTGGATCAGCAGCTGCCGTTCACTCGATCTAGTCATCAGCAACTGTTGGAGGCTTAAAATTTCTGCTCTGCATTTTGTCCATCAGGTATAGCATCTGTTTTAAGTCGTGTGATTTTCCGCCCCAAATTTTTTCTGCAGCATCCCGCGATTTTATAATATCTATTTTAATTGTGAGATTTTTCCATGTTATTATTCTATAAAGTAATATTACATTAGAATACACATGTGAATACGTCTAAGTACTGTTCATAATTTACACATGAATATATATTTTAATACAAAATAGATATATGTGAAAATAATATAATTTATCTATAATATAAATTTAGAATGACAAACATGTGTTGAGACATAAATATGAATAATATAGTATATGTAAATTTAAATAAATATTATTTAGATATTATATATAATATATTTTATATTGAATATCAAAATAAAAAATAAGGATTGTTTTCACTTTAATCCTAATTTTAACACTAGTTACAAATTTACGGGTTTGGGTTGTGCGCTATAAAATGACAAGCTTGGGAATGTCACGTGGAGTTTGATGAGCCGGCTTAGTAACTTAAATTACACTTGTATTTCGAAAGTTGAGGCAGTTAAATTGATTATTTAGAATTATATAATTGGGTTGAGTGATTTTTGATTCAGATGAAAAGGGAAATGAGAAATTGTATTAAAATAAAAAAGTAATATTGAAAATTACAAAACAGATGATGTCATTTATTAGAAAACGAAAAATTGTGTTGGGAATTAAAATTTTTTTTGGAATGAAAAATTATCGGTCTCATTATCATCCCATATCTCTCCATCCCCTCCTGACTTTTTATTTATTTATTTGAATGAAGCCCATCCTCCTGACTTTGGCAGAGACTGCCTTGGAGAAGTAAAGTCACGGGCACATTTGCGCTATAGTCTCCAAAACCATAAAAGTTCTAATGCTATTGCTAGCTATTGATTCCTGTTTTTTTTTTTCCTTTTTTTAGATGCTTGATTCTTGTTTAATTAATTTCATGATTTTTACTCGCTGCCTCCTGGTCATCTTTTAAATTTTTTTAATTAAATATTGTTGTCTTAGTTTGTAGACTTTTTATTTTCCACGCTAATATGCATCGCAATAAAAATTCATATTCATACCGTCCCATTTCTCATTTCTTATTTTTCGTTTTCCTATTTCTCATCTCCGTTACCCATTTCCGTCCAGCTATATTCCTTCTTTCATCTTGACGTTTTTTTTTTTCAATTTTTTTTTTTCATTGTAGTCTTGGTTGGCAACTGGATCAGCAGTTATCTTTCACCCGAATTGGTCATCAGCAGCTATTGGAGGCTTAAAATTTCTGCCCTACATTTGTACATCAGGTATAACATCTATTTTAAGTTGTCAGATTTTCCACCCTGTATATTTTTTCTTTTTTGCGCTGCATCCCTTGATTTTATAACATCTATTTCAATTTGTGAGATTTTTTCCATGTTATTGTAGGAAAATGTTAGTTTAGACTTGACATGTTTGGAGTATGATTATGTATATTTTATGCTAAAATACAACATTTATTCATTTTTATAGTTAATTATATTTTTTGATTTTTCTTAATAAGTATGTTTATTTAAGTGTATTCAATCTATATAAAAAAAATTTTCAATTTACAATACTTCTAGATATTTATTTTTTATTTTTTAAAGATCATCAATTTCAAGGCATTTAAGTCATTTTCTGCTCCTTACAAACTTGATTTTTAAAAAAATAAAAAATAAAAATGTAAAAGTATTATAAAATAAAAAATTTTGTATATAGATTGAATACACTTAAATAAACATGATTATAAAGAAAAGTTAAAAAATATATAACTAATTAAAAAAAAAAATGTTGTATTTTAGCCTAACATACACTGTGATATATATAATGAAGACACGACATGTTTTTATCACAATATCACTGTTTTTAACTTTAAGTGGTTAATACTGTCTGTATTTCACATATTCTATGTTTTACTTTCACAAACCGGTAAAATGTTCAAGCATTCAATCTTTAAATTTAGCATAGATGTATTAAACACATAAATTCTTAAAAGATATTCAATTATATACGTCATGATATATTTAAAGATAAAATATATCATTCATTTATTTTATTTTATTTTTATTTTTCCCTGTTAACATGATTTCTGAAATGCATTTAATTGATATACAAGTTTTTCACATTTCATAATATTTTTTATGTATTTATTTTTGATAAGTATGTAATCGCAAATGATTTTATGCCATTTGCATGAGAAACATTATATGAAGGTTAGAAACAAAAAACATCTTAAGATGTAGCATCACAGTAACATAGAATATTAAAATTTTAATATGATTTTGAGGGTGAAGATAAAACTGTTAAAATTTTAAATTGATTATATAGTATATTTAAAATATATAGCATATAAAAGATTTCAAGATATTTAATTTTGGTATTGTAACTAAATATGGGGTACACTTATTTTTTTATTTTTTGAAATTTTTTGCATAACTGTTAATTTAAGTATATTTAATATGTATATAAGTTTTTACCATTTTTGGGGTCTTTTAGATTTTTTTTTGGGGTTTTAAAAAATCTAAAAATCTCAAAAAAAGTAAAAATTGATTTACATGTTAAGTATACTTATATTAACAATTTCATATAAAAGTTTCAAAAAATAAAAGAGAAAGAATACACTTGGATGCATTAAGACTCAATAAACCCCAGGTGCATTTAATGAGCTCCCGACTACATATATAATTATAATTGGTCTATGTAAAATCTTTTAAGAAATGAAAAAAATTTCTAGAATGCCCCTCTCATACAAATGTTTGTTTTCAATCCTTATATATATAAATAATTCCTTACAAATATTTGTTTTTAATCATTGTGTATGATTCCTCTACTGCATACAAACTTATACATTATTTTTAGCAATTAAACTTTTTAAAATTTCTAACTACCAATTTGATATCGTGTTTTGCAATTTCACGAATATTCTATTAGGCGCTGGGCATTTTAAAACCTTTATGAAGTGTTTTGATGTATGTAGGAGCTTGATTATATACATCATAATATATTTTAAATGAAAATAAATTATTTATTTATTTTACAATTAGTTACATTTTTTATTTTTATTTAAAATATATTTTCGAGTGTATTCAACCTATATACCAAGTTTTACCATTACATATATTTAATTTTATTTTTAAATATCGATCTTTTTAAATAGTGGAAAATGACTTAAATGCCCTTAAAATTGATTTTTTAAAAAATAAATATATGGGCAAAACTTAATATATTATTAAATAACTCAGAAAAATGTTTTGAAGAAAATTTTAACAATATTAAAAATAAAATAAAAGGGATGAATGATATATTTTAGCTTAAAATACGTTATGAGGTGCATAATTGGGCTCCATTTATATCTACAACTCTATATCCCGCCTAGTTTTTTTCTTTTTCATTTTATGTGGGCCCGCATGTAAATATATAGTTTAGGTGCTTTTATAATAAAATATTATTTGTCATAGATCTAAAATCATTCTCAAGTAATTCTTGATCGTGCTTTTATAATAAAACATCATTTTTAATAGATCTGAAGTCATTCTCAAGTAATTCTTTTTTTTTTTTTGATGGAAATTCTCAAGTAATTCTTGATATTGAAAATAATACAAGTTATGAATTAAGATTATTTTAATATTTAACTAAAACAAATAATGCTAAATATAATGAATAAATTAGATGTAGAAAATGATCAAGATGGACCTAAACACGGTCCTTCTGAAGTGAAATGGTAGAAGGTATTAATCCAATCAGGGGGTGTTACACTACCCTATCTAATTTTTCTTTATTCCTAATTTTACATTTTTGATGCTGCTCGAAACAAACAGACCTATAAACTGACAGCTGATTTCCACAAACAATACAGTTTATTTCTGCCGAATTGACCTTCCAAAGTAAGGAAATATTTTTTAAAAAAAATTACGAAGACATCGGTCAGATTTGTTTGCTTCCCATGAGAAGGCCACATGGGTCATTTCAGGCTCATAGGTTGGTAAATATTCATTCATTTTTATTTTTTTTATATATAAAAGTAGTTGTGATTTATTTCACCCATACATAGGCATGCTAAAAATAGCAAGAGGTACCATTAAACATAGGGATATGCCTAAATGCACTTGAGTGCACTCAGGCTTGGTGCACCCTAGTGTATTTTTTTATTTTTTCGATTTTTTTAAAATTGTTAATTTAATTATATTTAGCTTATGTATTAATTTTTACCATTTTTAAAAATTGAAGTTATTTTAAAAAAATTTTAAAATCAACGACATTTTTGTAATTTTAAATCACGAAAAATACCATTTATTTTAAAAATCCAAAAAGCCTATGAATCTACAAAAATGGTATAAATTGATACATTGATATACATGTTAAATACGATTAAAATAACAATTGTTTAAAAAAAGTTAAGAAATTATTATGTGAACTCGGGTACACAAGATCATATCCTTAGGTTTTAAGGCTTAAAAACCTAAATTGTATTTTCATTAATTTTGGTTGAGAAATTTGATAATTCTATTAATTACATTGTTATGATTTAATTATCATAATTTATGAATTTGTACATTATTATTATTATTAACTTTTTATTTAATATATTATATTTGTGTTTAATTAATATATCTTTAAAAATATTTTATTGACTTTCTTTACGTATTTTAATAATTAAATTAATAGACTTTAAGTTTAACGTATATTCTAACAAGTTATGCATAAAAAAATAAAAATAATTACATATTTATAGATTATAAATATGTAATGCTAATGTCATTAGTTCAGCCGATTTATTAAACTGTTTAAACTGATTCGAACCCACCAGCCCCTACTCAATTCCTACTCAAGTTAATCACGGATTCGGTCCTGACAACACTGCTCTAAGTTGACCTAATACACATGTGGACAAATAAAATAAAAGATAAAAACATGTAAATAACAGCAAATAAATGTGCAATATACATATAAGAAAAAATAATTCTACTATTGAAAATAAAAGTGAAGCATGCACAAGGAAGAATATAAATTGGCAACTTTAACATGAGGCGATTTAGCGGATTAGTAAATTAGCAAGTTAGTGAGGCAGTATTGGTGAACACAAAGTTATTAGTTATTGTTATCATATGAAAAATTTTAAGATGCTAATCAAATAAAAAATAAGAGACATAAGTTATAATATTTATAGGAGTCGCAACTAACTAATAAACTGGGGTTTGTTTCTGTGCAATAAGGCGTTGAAATATAAAGACAATAAATAGACTTGCATATGAGAGAAAACAAATAAATATAAGTGGTAACACAGAGTTCTGAGAGAATTAGAAAAAAAAAAAAAAAAACACTATCTCTTGCGTAGAAGCTCAGAAGATTTGGATGTCATTCAAGGAAAAATCTGAGATTAGCCCAGATAAAAAGAGAGATCAGATGATTTTGGGACGAAGTGAGTATTAATTTACCCCTAAAGACTGGGTTAATCAATGTGGAGTTGTGGACTCGAGATAACGCAAGCAAATACAAAAGGAAGAAGCTGATTAATGTTGATGTTGTATGTCCACCCTACGGCCCAAACTTCAACCTTTCCATCTTAATACACTTTTATGGTTGAAGACAAACAAAAGGTGAAAGGAGAAGCTATAGAGGGGGGACATCAACCCAGAGCTTATAAACCCGACCTTATCTAGAGCATGGAAATGAATGTTTTAAGATGGTCCGGGAGATGGAATGTATGGGCGTCGTCAATGCATATCGTTCAAAAATCATTCAGAAACGTGATTCAAATAACAGGTGCAAAAAGCTGAATTCATGTATGGAAGTAGGCTTTATGAGATGGCAAAATAGCTGAAGTGGTGCACGTCAAGAAAACAAGATCATCCAAATTTCAGAATTGATTTTTGATGAACAACATTTAGAATAATGGAAAGATAAATGGAAAAAAATAATGCAAGTTTTAAATTACTTGTATTTTTTAATACTCGGTTCGGTTCGGATTTATATGAACCTCGGTCGAATTCTACTTTAACCTCAGGTTATCTTATTGACTGGCTGTGACCGTTAATTTTTGTATGGCTGTCGGAAGATAAATGCTTGATTGATGGGACATGCTTGGTTTCAATATCTTTTACTGGGAATCACTATGATGGTTAAACCAAAATCTAACCTGTCACATTATTTAACATTATTTTTACTATATTTGCAATAAAAACCATATCAATTAGAGTGGTATTAGGCCGTATTTGCTTAAACTTGTGTATAAATAATGACGGATGATCCTGTTAGACCATGCTAAGCAAATGCCCTATTTAGCCCACTTCAAAAACTCATTTATAATAACTTTTTTTTTTTGCTTTTATCTTCGTACACTTGTTTATGTAAGTGTATGTTACATATAATCCAAGTTTGCCATTTTTGGATATTATTATATATATTTATTTAAAAATAAGTGTATTTTAAATACATATATACACATAGATGTTTAAAAATCTCAAAAAAATATAAACATATTCAAAAATAGTAAAACTTAGTTTAGATATTAAATACACTTAGATAAACAAGTATATGAAAAAAATATAAAAAAATTATTGTAAATGGATTTTTTAAAATGAGTTAAGCAGAGTATTTGCTTAGCCTTGACTAACAAGATCACTCTTCATAAATAATTATTTATCAATACTTCTATTTTTAAAAAACGAAGTATATGCATATGTCTTTAAAAATACTAAAACTTAATACATAAGTTCAATACGCCTAGATTAAAAGATTTGCAAAAAAAAATTTTAAAAATGGATTTTGCACCTTGATGCATAAAAACATTCTTCTATAATGCTTTACAAAATCATTTATCCAAATGTAGATAATATTTAGAGCTTAATTAAACAATTTTTAAATTATTATCTAAATAAATAATTTTATCGTCACATTATTTTTACACCTTTATTTGACAAATGATATGCGTATTTTTTTTGATTGGGGTGATATACACTTTTTTATTGCAAATATGCACATCTTTGATTTTTATAAAATTTAATACTTACAATAAACTAATAGTTTTAAATGCAACTGGCGAAGTAGATTGTGATTTAACAATTGAAATTACCCCATTTAATCATATGTCACCTTGGATAGATTCACCCAAGTAGAAATATTCATCTATAATGCTTTACAAAATCATTTATCCAAATGTAAATAATATTTAGATCTTAATTAAACAATTTTTAAATTATTATTTAAATTAAATAATTTTATTGTTACATTGATTTTACACCTTTATTTGATGAATGATATGCATATATTTTTTTGATTGGGGTGATATACACTTTTTCTATTGCAAAAATGCACATCTTTGATTTTTATAAAATTTAGTATTTACAATAAACTAAAAATTTTAAATGCAACTAGCGAAGTAGATTTTTATTTAACAATCGAAAGTGCCCCATTTAATCATACGTCACCCTGGTTATATGCACCCAAGTATATCCCTTCATATTTACATTTGTATATTTACATTTGTATTGACTTAATGATTATTTATGGCCGGTTGTAGATGACATCAATTATGATTAGTCAAAACACTCCTTTTTTAATTGTTGAAATTTTTTTAATAAAATTGTTAATGTTAGTGTGTATTATTTATAATAAATCAAGTTTTACTAACTTTGAAAATGTGTATATATTTATTTTATATTCGTAAATACAGAAGTACTTTAGTTGTTTTAACACTATAAAAATGACATTAAAAATATAAAGCAAATATATATACATATTTAAAAATAGTAACACTTAGCTTGTAGATGATAAACACTTAGTTCATAGATGGTATATACATAGATTAACAGTAATCTTCACTAAAACAATTTCAAAAAAATAATAAAAAATGAGAAGATCAAATCCCTCTATGAGTCTATGTTGCATATTTAGTTCAAAACTTCAAATCTGCTGCGGCAGCGGCTTACGCCCTTGCTAGTTTAATTCATTATTTTTTGTACATTTACAATGTTCACACACCCATACATGTATATTGTTTTTTCTTTCCTTCTTTCTTTCTTTTTTTTTTTTTCTATATTATGAACTATGTTGTTAGAACCATATCAAACCGTCCGATTTCAAAGCGGCAGTCCGATTTTATTAAAAATCTTAAAACGTACATAATTTAATAAGTAAAATTCTATTAAAAAACAACTAAAATATTGTAATAAATCTCGAAACATTAACCTACTTGGTTGACGACCTTTGTGTAATTTTTGGTCAAAGATATATAATCAAAGAATTAAATTTATGATTAGATTACATCTATAATCATAGATTTGGGTGACAAATTGAAGTTACCAGTCAGATTTTTAAAATTTTGTTAATTTTACTTAGTAGATAAAAATGTAGATATAATTTATATATTGTAATTCTAATTAATTAGCTGATTAGAAAAGTAATTGCAACATTTTTTGACCTTTTAAAATCATGATTTTAGCGTTTGGCAGTGTATCGCCGTGGAACTTATTAGGCGTGGTGTGGCATTGGACGAAGATTCGATCCTCCCCCAAATGTATTAAAAAAAGTGATGGTTTCAATTTTAGTGATTGATTCTTTTAGATTTAAACTTTAATCTTTGATACTATAAATCGAACATATATCTTACATAAATTGTTAATACGCGGGTTTAATTTAGTTTTTTGAGAATGGTTGAAATGGTTGAACCATAATAAATCTCCTAACCAGTTCAATAACCTATTTAGTTTTAACAATATTATTATAAAAAATGCTTGGTTCCTAACCCACCCTCCCTAGCCCGGATGCCAGTGAGGTTGGGATGGATCTTGTTCCTTCTAACTGTACACGCATGTATACATATATTCAATTAACAAAACCAATTTATACTGTTAGCTAGCAATAACATGCCATTTGAACTCATTTAATTATTTTGGGCATTAATTTCTTTTATTTTCGGTGCTAATTAATTAGAACAACCCTGAATTCCATTCTCTTCTTTTGATTGTGGTCAATCTTCGTAGCATTTGGATGAATTTTTCTTTTAGATGCTACTACATACCTACTGCAACTATGTCTTCAAGGGTTAATTAGACATGATTTGATGGTTGATCCAAAATTATTTATTCTCTTAATTGAATTTGTAAAATTTAGCAATATGTTTCTTGCGCCTTTTTTTTTTTTTTTTTTTTTTGGATAAAATGTGTTTCTTGTACCTTGATGATTGTGTTATGTGTCTCTTGATAAACGATATGTTGGATCTCAATTGCCGTGTACTTTTCCTTGTATTAGTCGTCTTCTTTGATTAGCAGCATTAATAAGGGCAGCTCTGTTATTTTCGGCATCCAACAGATATGGCCATATGGGTAGTCTTCACGGATAGTAGGGAAAGAAAAATAAGAAAAAATAACTTGGAATTTCTCAAACTAAATTATGAGGAATAAAAAATATATATATAACAAAAAATAAAAATAACCATACAATGTATGGCAAATGATCTTTTACCTTTTTATGTTCCAATATTGAAGTTTAATTACTACGGAAGACGTTTACTGGCTGTTTCCGACGTTCGAATGTCCCAAAATTTGCTACACTAATTGATTTGTCAGATTAATTTCTCATATGACTGATCATTTTCGAAACATTAATCACGAGTAACAAGTTCTGAAAAAAAAAACTCATATGATTTGGCACAAAAGCCTTCTCCGTTGTAGCTAATTGTTTTGCAAATTTGTCTTTAAAGTTCAGTAAATCATGTTAAAGCTGACTTGGGCACATCCCTTATATGAGGAATTAACGTCCTTTCAAGTTCTTCTTTTCGCAGGCAACAAAAGGTACTTTGCAGGAGATAGGTATGGTGGATGCACTCGTTTCTATAGTTCTGGAGAAGCTGACCGAAGTTCTGGTCCGGCAGACGGAACTCTTTGTAGGTGCCATTGATGAGCTGAAAAGGATCCAGGCCACGTTTCAGTCCATTAAAGCAGTTCTTGCTGATGTTGAGAGTAGGCAAATTGAGGAGGAAAGTACACAGCTTTGGTTGTCAAGGCTAAAAAGTGTTTCTTACGATATCGAAGACTTGCTGAATGACTTTCTCTTAAATGCTACTCAAAATGAGGATGACGATGAGGAGGACGAGGATAGAAATAAGTCAGAAAAGTCATCTTTCACATGTTGTCCTGCTCTTGGTGCTCTTTTCCATCGTGGTGTCTCCCGTTTTAAGCTTGCATATGACATAACAGAAATTCGGATGATCTTAGATAATATTTCTAATGATAGAAACCAATTTAATATTGACACGCAAATAAGCAGCAGTTCTCGAGGGGATGCAAGGCCTATGAGGAGGACTCGGACTATGACGAGTTCCTATATGAATGAACAGATGATTGGCAGGGATGATGACCGGAAAAAAGTGATAAAGTGGCTTGTAAGCGGAAGTAATAGCGCTATTGGTGATGAGGATGTGCGGCCGCAGCAGCAGCCACAACAGGTTCGGGTAATCGCTATAGTTGGCATTGGAGGTCTGGGAAAAACTACTCTTGCTCGAACGATCTATCATGACAGTGAGGTGCAGGATCATTTCAAGGGATTTTTGTATTGGGTATGCGTCTCCCAAGATTTCGATATGAAAAGAATTTTGAAAGCAATCATAGAACAAGTAACAGAGGCAGGTACTTCAGTAACTGACCTTAATGCATTGCAGAAGGAGTTAGCTCGAAACCTAACTGGGAAATGTTTTCTACTTGTCCTTGATGATGTGTGGAATAGTGATAAAAGAAGGTGGAATGCCTTACAGCCATGTTTATCAGTTGGGTCTCCAGGAAGCAGAATTCTTGTTACAACTCGTCTTCCGGTGGTGGCAGAAAGCACCATGAAAGCTGCCCATATTCATAAACTAGAAGGTTTATCAGATGATCATTCTTGGACTCTATTCGGGAGCGTAGCTTTTGATGGGCAAACAGAGGAAGAATATTCTGACAAGTTGGAAGTGGCAAGACAAATAGTTCGTGAATGTAAAGGAGTGCCCCTTTCCATAACAGTGATGGGAAGCATGTTGAACTCTAAAAGGACAGTACAAGACTGGCAGAACATATTAGAAAGTCAGATATGGTCATTGCAAGAACCCCGAAATGAAATTTTACCAGCTTTGTGGTTGAGTTATAACAATCTTCCACCACACTTGAAACAATGTTTTGTATTCTGCTCAATATATGCAGAAGATGCAATAATGCCTAAGGATGAGTTGGTTGGAATGTGGATTGCACAAGATTTCGTTCAATCGCAAGGAAATAGAGAGTTAGAAGTCATAGGAGCAGAGTATGCTGATGATTTATTGGCATGGTCTATGCTCCAAGAACAGGTGGAAGATGGACAAACGATATATACAATGCATGATCTCCTTCATGACTTGGCAAAATTCATTGCAGAGGGTGAAATTAATCATTACAATGGTAGTGAAGTTGAAACGTCATGTAAATTTCCTACTGATAATGTTCGTCATGCAGTCTTGAATTACAGTCGGCAGGATAGTATTTCTCCTACTTCTATTAATGCCAAAAAGTTGCGAACTCTTCTGTTGAATGATGTTGGTAAATCCGATGATGCCATTGTTGATCTCTTTCATCAAGCAAGGTTTCTTAGGGCCTTGTCTTTAGATTGGCATAGAAAGTTTTCAGAAGCCATTTGTAAGTTGAAGCATTTGAGATATTTGGACTTGTCATGGTCAACGACAAATATGGTGCCAGATTCCATTGGGAAGTTGAAGCAGTTGAGATATCTAAATTTGGATCGTTCAGGAATAGTTAGGTTGCCAGATTCCATTGGGAAGTTGAAGCAGTTGAGATATCTAAATTTGCATCGTTCAGGAATAGTTAGGTTGCCAGATTCCATTGAGAAGTTGAATCAATTGAGGTACTTAAATTTGGCTTATTCACAAATAGTTATGTTGCCAGATTCCATTGGGAAGTTGAATCAATTGAGGTACTTAAATTTGGAATTTTCACAAATAGTTATGTTGCCAGATTCCATTGGGAAGTTGAATCAATTGAGGTACTTAAATTTGGAATTTTCACAAATAGTTATGTTGCCAGATTCCATTGGGAAGTTGAATGAGTTGAGATACTTAAATTGCGCTCATTCAAAAATAGCTATGTTGCCAGATTCCATTGGGAAGTTGAAGCAGTTGAGTTATTTGGACTTGTCTTATTTGGATATAGTGGTGTTGCCGGAATCAGTGAATCATCTTTCTAATTTACATACATTGAAGCTCCTTTGTTGTCAGAAATTGAAGAGGTTACCGAGACAAATGGATAAAATGGTAAACTTGAGATATCTTGACAATGAATACACTAATAGCCTTGAGTGTATACCTCAAGAGTTGGTTAGAATCAGTTGCCTTCAAAGCTTAAGTAAGTTCATAGTGGGAGGTGAAGGAGGATGTGGGATTCATGAGCTACAAGGACTTAATGCTCTTGAAGAAAGTGTAGAAATAGAATGCTTGGAAAGAGTGCCAAGCAAAGAAGAAGCAGAGAAAGCAGAACTGTGGAACAAGAAAAAGCTTCATAGATTAGTTTTGAGTACATCTGTTGCTGCTGCTGCTGCTGCTGATGTCCTTGAAGGTCTACGACCTCCTGTAAACCTAGAAGAGCTGGAACTTGCCGAATTTTCAACCTTAAAGTTGCCAAGTTGGATAAAAGATTCATCCTTCTCTAAGTTAACCAAATTAAAAGTATATGGTTTCAAAAATTCCAAGATTTTTCCTGGGATTGGGAAACTTCCAGCACTCAGATACCTCAAACTTGCTTTCATGGGCATCCAAAAACTGGGCCATGAGTTCTACTATGGAAACAATAATAGTAGTAAGAACAGTTGCGGTCCCGTCTCTAGCTCAGTAGCATTTCCAAAGCTGGAAAAACTCTATTTATCCTTGAAAGAATTGGAGGAGTGGGAGTTGCCAATAATGACAACAGCAGAAGGTGATAATGCAATAGTGGAGGTAATTAATGTTATGCCACATCTGTCAAAATTGGAGCTTTTGGATTGCTCAAAATTGGAAGTCCTGCCACGTCACCTTGCTACTTCTCCTCTAAAATCTTTGGAAATCCATAGATCTAGTAGAATTAAAACAAGAGAATGCTTCTCCTCATTTCGACTGCTCGAAAACTTTACATGGAGTGAATGTGGTGAATTTCTCTCAGGTGTGCTGCCCAATCTGCCAAAGATGAAGACGTTTAGGATTTCTGGTTTGAAAAATGAAAGACTTCCTGAGGAAGGATGGGAGCAGCTAGAGTCACTGGAGGATCTTACAATTGAAGGATACTTCCAATTAGGTTCAGTACGAAAGGGGTTGAGACAGCTCAAGAAGCTCAAAAGTCTCCAACTATATTACTTGCGAGAGTTGAGAGAATTGCCCTATTGGCTAGGAGAGCTGGAGTCATTGGAATCTCTTCATATTATGTGGTGCGACAAATTGGAGTCACTACCTCATTTGTCATTGGGACAGCTTAAAGCGCTGAAAACGCTGCGAATTTGGAGTTGTGAAGCATTGGCATCGTTACCCGACGGGTTAAAACACCTTTCCTGTCTACAATCGCTTACCATTAGGTTCTGTCCATTGCTTTCAGAAAGATGCAAGAGGGATGGTGTGGATTGGCCCAAGATTTCACACATTCCTGAATTAATAATCAGCTAATGTGCGTCTCATGAACAACAGAAGCGGGTTCTCTCTCTAACACCGTCATTAAAATGTCTCAAATGGAAATTAAGGTCGGTCCACTAGGTCCTCTTTACACAATCCCTAAAGACGCTCTGCTTTTGCATTAAGATTAACTGAAATTCGGTTAGATATGCCCTTAACCTTCGAATTATTATTTTTTCTGGAATTATAAGTGCATGTTTAATTCAATAGGATTGATGATGATTGGGTGGTAATAGCTTTCACATTTCATAATTTGTTACTTTTGCTTGTCATGTACATTTTTTATATGAAAATCTAATAATTAGTTACTGTTTTCAGAGCCGATACGTCCATTCATCTATTTATCTATGAGCATTATATCATTTTTTTTTTTTTTTTTGAGAGTGACTTGACCTGTGAAGGGTACAGATGGTGATCGTAGAAAGACTAGAAATATTCATCCATTGATTCATGTAGTCAGCATTTAATAATAGCTGGACAAATTAATAGATGATGGTCCAGATTGTGACTCTAAATATCTATTTCATTTGTCACAATTTAGATTAGCACTTCAATGGAACTCATATGGGGACAGGGGACTAGACAGGAAATACCAATCCATACACCCATCAACAGCATGAACTTAGCTCGCTAATGTGTGTATATATAATTGTCTTATATTTGCAACTAATGTAACTGGCCAGAAATTGGCATGACTTTGCCATCTGGGCTAATTTTGATGTTGAATATTGTTTCTATCAATTTCCTAACAGCTAATCAGTCCCCAATTTTTCATTAAAAAATTAGTTCCCAAATGGAAAATAACTGTCAAGGTTGATCTTGCCAGTTGTCATTATCATTATTACACAAAATTTGTCATGTATCCACCATGTTTGTCCTTAATTCTTCATGTAGTATTGGATATAAGAAGAATTTTAAAAATTCATAAATATACAAGGAATGAAGGTTAAAATTTATAGAATATTTAAGAATTCTCCTCTAAATTTTTGTATTCAATTGGTTTTTTTATTAATTTTATTTAATAATAATATTATAAGTTACAACTAGAGTTAATCTTAATTTTTAAATAAAATATATTATTCCTATAGTAAACAATTTATGCATTACTAATTTAATTTTTTGATGTGTGCAGGTCTGAAGGTTTATTTGAAAATCTCAAGTAGCACATGGGAATTTGCATTTTTCGACCTTACAGGACACGTCCCTTAGTTTCCATATCCATTGGAAGAGGAAACTCAATTCATGCCACTTAAGTATGGGGTAACTGTAAACATCGGCCCATCCATTCATCTATTTATCTATCAACATTATATCAATTGTTTTTTAAGAGTAGAGGGTACAAAGACTATAAGTATTTAATCCATAGATTCATGTAATCAGGATCTATTAATAGCTTGGCCAATGGATGACGGGCCAGATAGTGACTATAAAATATCCATGCGTTTATCACAATATAGATTAGCGTGGAGAATTGTTCGTATGGAGATTGGGTATTAGAAATACGCATCTATATATCCACTCAAAGACATCTTTTAACTTAGTTATTAATGTAACACAACTTCGTCTTCAATATTTATGCTAGTTAACTACCAGTTAATTAATTTCCAAATGGAAAGCTATTTAAGTACGAAGAGCTTGGCTGCTGTTTCCATCATCATCATTATTATTAAAAGATTTCTCTTATACTTGCAAGGTTTGTCCTTAATTCACAGTATAGTTATGAATATAAAAAGAATTTTTGAAATTGCATGAGTATACAAGGAATTAACGTAAAACTAAAAACTATAGTTAACAATCTTTTCATAATTTTTTCTGCTTAATGGGTTCTTGTTATTAATTTTATTTAGTAAAATTTTATCATGAATTATGATTAGAGTTAATTTTAACTTTTAAATAAAATATATTATCAGCAGGGTAAATGAGTTATACATATTTTTGAATTCTTCCTCTTCACAACTAAATTAATTGGTTCATACATGCACATGTATGGTTAGAAGTTTTTTCTCTTCTTCTTCTTCTTCTTTTCCTATTTAAAATTTTGAAGAAGCTATACTTGAACAACTAAGTAGTAAATGGGAATTTGCATCCTTTTATAGTGTTGGATATGTCCCTTAAATTTCCATACCTTTTGAAATAGGAAAATGCAGGTTCAACCACTTACATCCCCAATTGCTATGCTATATCTTTGGTGAAGGTTTTACATTTAAGAAATTGAGATGCTTTTAACAAGTGATAAAATTTTTGAAAGAATAACTTTTAGTATAAAAATTTTTTTAATGAAAAAAATGATATAGTATGACATAGATAATAATGAGAAGTAAAGGCAGTAAAGCTAACATAAATATCTTAGATGTAAGGTAGTTGCATAAAAATAATTAAAAAGTATGTAAGCTGTCTAGAAAAATATGAATAAATAATTTAAAATAGGATAGTTGTGCAAAATGAAAAATCTTAAATTGAAAAGTTTTAAATATAAATAAATACAAATGAACAAATAAAACAACACATATTTCCGAAATATGAAAAATAAAATATTCCAAAATTACTACAATGAGAGAAAATCTCTTCTATCAATAGCCTACAAGGGAAGTCTACTTAGTCTCACTTTTTTTAGGCCAACAGATATTACACTTTAACTTTTGAAATAAATATGCTTCAAAATAATATAGTGGGTTCTAATAAATCTAATTAATGAAACTCTTAATTAAATTTGGTTAAGCGGCTTTAAATTTCAACACATTTTGATGGACTTTTTGTTAAATTTTATTCAATTGATAATGTTAAGTATCAACTTCTTGATGAATTTAATGGGCTATTAATTTTAAAAGGGGATTTTTGCATATGTATCCTCTAGTTTGAGCGAAATTGAAGGCATATTCTGAGTTTTCAAAAAATTATATCTATAACTGCACAGTGTGTTTGAAATTTTAAACATATCACTTTTATTAAATTTTCTTTTAAAAATGATCAAAATTTCCATGGAGCAAATTAAATTATAAAATTCAAGAAATTATTTTTAGCATACAAATTTCTAATGTTCAAATATTTGTCACATTAAAAGATTTATTTAATGCAATGAATACTAAGCCCGATTAGATACATCATAATATATTTTAAGTTAAAACACATTATTTATTTTTTACAATTAGTTGTATTTTTGTTTCTTCTTCCGACATATGTTTTACTAAGTCTAATTAATCCATATATCAATTTTTTTTTAAATCAAGTTTATAAGAGTTGAAAAATTTTAGTTTATAGATTAAATACACTTAAAAAAACATATTTATGAAGAAATATAATAAAAATAAAATAAGAAAATATAGCTTAAAATACATTTTGATGTATATAGTCGAGCTCTGACAAGTGTTGGACCTATTTAATGTGAGTAAATTTTTATAAAATAAAAAAGTTTAAAGGTGATTTCTTGCATTATGTAATTTTATTTTTTTGCATGTACTTTGTTGTTATTTTCAAATTTTTAAAAACTAATACACCACAATTTCTGCAGCATGTACTACTCTTTAGGTTGTAACTGTAAAGAGACTACAAACATTCGTCAATGTATTTATCTATCAGCATTATGTTGTATTGATTATGTAAGGATCAGGTATTTTATTTTATTTTATTTTCATTATAACCCTTCTCTATTTATGAAATAACTTATGAACATGCCACTAGGAGTTTATGATATTAATGGATGCATGTCATATATGAATATGACATCTAGGGAACATATATTGCATATATGCATGTATTATGATCTTAGCACATTGAGTATAAATTTAAATGTGTATGATTAGTGTGTTATTGTTGAGCACTATAACTATTTTTTTCCCTTCACAGAGAAGGTGTGGGGTTCGACCTGACCGATCAGGTCACGGGGTCAAGGGGGTAACGCCCCCGGAGAAATTTTTAATTATTAAGTTGTATGAGCGGGATATTAAATTACTAATTGCGACTAGACCCGACCCATGCCCCGGCCCAACTCAATGGGTTCAGTTAACATGGGTGGCTCGCACTCTAGGGCTTCGTTTTTCCATTTCGCACCTGACTGTCCTTCCTTCTTCTCCTCCTCTTCTTTCTCTTCCGCTTAGTTCGAACCACCCATGGATCTTTTAAGGAAAACTATACCAACTGCCTTGAAAGATATAGATCATAGTCCAGGAAGCTCCGAATCTCTGCAATCCAAATTTAGGGTCGCTGTTTTAGGAGAAATCACGGTCAAGGTAAGTAGATGTCGTCCCTTCTTGATTTAGTGATGAAATTTTTTGTTAAATGTGATGTGAGACTGGTAGGAATGTGTAGCACCTAGCAACCTCATGGTATGAGGCGTAGGGTTCGTAACAGTTAGGGTCTATGGGAAATTTGCTTTGACTGTGCGATTTCTATGATGTAAAAGACTTTTTAGTAGTTTTCATATTGTTGAAATGTGACGTGAATTGATTCGCCTCAAACGAGAGTATGAATTGAAGGTTCTTTCATTTCGCACCTATCATGTGTTTGATAAAATGCTTGTGTGACAGATTTATATGTTGAATTTTGAATTTTGTTGATGTTGTATGTGCGGTTTGTGATATGTTTCCTTATCCGTTATGTATGATGTGTTATTTAAAATGGATGGTTGTAAAAGGGTTGTTCATGGCCCCTGATTGACATGAGGAGAGGGTTGTTCATGGCCATTGATAGACATGAGTAGATGATTGGTTGTGTTATTCTATTTATACGTGGTTATATGCATACGATTTTGGGAGTGGGTATTGGACCCATATGTGTTAGCTTGATCACTATATGTGCATCCATCATTTTACTTATTTCCACTTTGCGCTAACCACTATCTACCTGCTGGGTCTATTTAGACTCATATCGTTTGTTATTGTGTCTTTAGATCACAGGACAGATAGGGAACTTCAAGATGGGACAAGTTGAAGATCAAATCTGAGAGACCATAGCACAATATTTTAATTTCAGTTCTTTTAAATTTGTGCTCTTTTGATAATCATATATGCAGACAATTATTGACGCGGATTCACTTTGACAATTATATTGTATTTGGTATTTTAGATTGGATTATAATCCCTGTGGATGCACATATGCATGATCATTATATTTGCTTGATGTGTAAGGGTAATATTCAATGATTTTCCTTCTATATGAATGTCCTTATTATATGAAGATGCAAGTATATAAATATAGGATTGAATGTTACAGATTGAAATGTTTATGAATATCAGATCATGTATTCCATATTACCCCTTGTATATTATGGAGAGATGCTGTCGAATTTTTCTTAGGTTGTGTAGCACCCATTGACTAGTTATTGAGTATTTCTAGGAATGGGGCGTTGCAGATTAGTAACCTGACCCATGAAGGGTTCACTTCAAATAGTAATCATAGAAAGACTAGAAATGCTGGTCCATTGATTCATGTAATCAACATTTAATAGTAGCTTGAGCAATTAATTGATAGTGGTCTACATGGTAACCGTAAAAATTCTTTCAGTTATCACAACCTAGATTACAATGGTTCAAATGGGGGTCCATTGTTGGACTGGGAAATACACCTCTATCCACTCATTAAATATAGTCTATCTTGGTGTTCAACACACACGCACATAAGAAAATACAGAGGAAAGTGTTACTGTGCATATGGAATGCATGTGCGAGACTAGCTAAATAAATGATATTAACTATAATGAAGACCGAATGTTGCATAAATCATCAACATTTTAAAAATTAAGAGGTTACATAAACCATTTATATATAAATGGAGCCCAGTTAAGTAAAAATTGATTTAAATGCCCTTAAATTGATGACTTTTGAAAATAAATTTTTTTTAAAATAAATACATAGGATATTATAAAATGAAAAAAAATTTAGAGTAACGTGTTTACAAAGAAAAAAATAAAAATAAAATAAAATAAATAAATGAATATTGTATTTTAGCTTAAGATACATTGTGATATATATAACTGACTTTCCACGAGTATTGACCGTATGTAATGTGAGTAATATTTGTATAAAATAAAAAAGTTTTTTAAAGCTAATTCCTTGCGTTATATAATGTTATTTATTTGCAAGGACTTTTTGTTACTTTCAAATTTCTTAAAAGTTATACGCTACAATTTCTGGCAAATTGTACAGGTAGCTAATGACTAGGAGGAAATTTTGTAAAAGTTCATGGTACTTTTATAATTTCGCAAGAAAATTATATAGGTACCATACAAAAACAACAATTTAACGTCCTATCAGTCGCAAGAGTGAAAGCAGGCCTGCATTTGGAACCCATGTGAAATTGTCACTAGAGGAGCGTGTACCACGGTTTTGATGGTGATTGTGGAGGATACGAATTCTTATCCTATACTCCCAGTAGGGCACATATATCTATTTTTTTTATTTTTTTGAAATTTTTTACAATAGTTAATTTATATGTATTTAATCTGTGTATAAATTTTCACCATTTTTAGAATATTTTATATATTTATTTTTTATTTTTGAAAATCAGTGGCATTTTAGGTAATTTAAAATTACTAAAATGGCACTGATTTTTAAAAACCCAAAATAAATATCTAAAAATCTTCAAAAATAGTATGCGCCCACGAGCATGTAGCACTGCATGCCTTCGGGAACATAAGATCAAAATCCGGGAAGGCTAAACAACCATTCCACTATTCATCTATCAGCATTATATTATGTTTATTATTATTATTATTATTATTATTATTATTATTTTAAGAGTGGCTTGACCTATGAAAGATTCTGTTTTGCCGACAATACTTACTTTGGCCTATAGATTTGTCAATTTACGGTTGATGGTAATTGATATCCATCGTGTAGCAGGGTACGCCGTAGATAGAGATAGATTAGCTAGTGGCAACTGATATCTATGTCGCGTACGTCCATCCGTAGATCTAGAATGGTTAGATTAACGAGTAAGATGGTGACTAAACTACCAGCATCCATCCATCTATATATCCATAAATAATTAAATTCTTTTAGACTATAATAAATTTAAATTAAAAGGGGATTTTTGCATATATGTATATGTATATGTACATATATGTATGAGAGTTGTTCTATGCAACGCCACTGCACTGGAACAACAGTACATTTGCCCAAAGTGGGCCCCACACATATACATATATTATGTATTTTATATGTACACTGGAACAGTGGTACACCTATTGTATTTAGAATTATGTATTTTATTACTATAATAATTTTTATCCTAATTGGATATATGTATGAACTTCATTTGAAAATGATATAAATTCAATATAATAAAATAGTTTGATGTAAATAACAACTTTAAAGTTGTTTTTTCAATATGTAAATCATTTGCTGTAAAATTTATATGTAAATAAATAATTGTATAAAGTATCAATATATTTAGGTACACATGAGGCCTATTTTAAGTCAAATGCACCGTTAATTATAGTGAGTTTCACTGCACAGAAAGGTTCTATATATCTATATATATAGGAAAATATTTCAGTACATGCGACTACACCATTCAGTCCATCAACTGTGGGCCCCACTTGATCATGAATGAAAAATCCACCCCACCCATTCTATTTAGAATTGTTCAATTTATTAGCATACCAATGTTCATTTAAATCCAACATGTGTATAGTCTCTATCTTAAACTGTTGCAAAATCAATGTAATAAAATAGTTTAATATAAATATCAAGTTTAAAGTGGTATTTTCAATATCCAAATCGTCTAAAGTATGATTTTATATAGATAAATGATTGTATAAAATTTCATTGCAATCTAATATGTGTGGGACCCATTTTACAACGGATTGCACCTATTATGGTGCAGTCTATTTGCACATGATTAGATCTCATATATATAGGGATATATTCATGTGCATAACGTCTGCACTGGGATTAGCATGCAAACCTGCCATCCATCCATTCATTTCAGCGAGTCAAATCTCAATCGTTGATTTCGTAGATGCATGTACAGGTGAATGGAGAGCTTAGGAAATGTAAAATTATAAGCAGTATAAAAATTCCAATTTTGAGGGGAGAGGCATTTTCTCGCTTGCCTAAACTTGCTCCTAACTCGAACCAAAAAAAAAACCCACCCAAAAAAATCTCTCTTTCATTTTGTTGCTTGAGACGAAGAAGAATTTGTCGGTGTACAATCTGGAACTCCCAAAATCTCCCAGCCTACAAAGAAGAAAAAGCCTACCAGTGATGAAGAAAGCTTCCAAAATCTCACCGCTAGTAACAAAGAAGAAAGCAACCTCATGCCAAGGAAATCCCTCTAAATCTCTTTGCTTGCCAAGGAAAGCAACCTACCAGCATGTACGACTGTTTAGATTGTGATTGCAGGGAGACTTCAAACATCTGTCAATGTATTTGTCTATCAGCATTATATTATATTGATTAATGATTTGACGTATGAAGGTTTCACTTCGGATGGTAACCACAGAAAGACTTGAAATGTTGGTCCATTGATTCATGTAATTAGATGGTAACTTGACCAATTAATGGATGATGGTCTACACGGTAATTGTAAACATCCATTCATTTATCACAACTTAGATTAGCATGTACAACGGTTCAAAGAGGGTGTCGATGGCTAGACTGGTAAATACACCTCTATCCACTCATCAAATGTAGCCCATGACGGAGTTCCGCAAATATATATAAGAACATACATAGGAAAATGTTGCTATGCATACGGATAGCAAATGCAAACTAGCTAAATAAATGATATTTTTTATGAGAAAGGAAACACCTTATCCCTATTCTCTAACCATCCGAAAGGGAGAAGGGATAAGATGATCCGAGAATTTTATTATCAAAAAATTATCTATACAAATTTTTTCCTGTATAGCTTGGCGGGGATTACCTCACCAAACCTGTTAATCCACAAAAGAAACAGAAAGAAAGTCAGCTAAGGCATGGGCAACAACATTCCCTTGCCTTAGAACATGATGAGCAGTGATATGGTTAAAAGAAGAAAGAATCGACTTAATTTCTTCAATCACCACACCAACAGGAGAGGAAATGGGGCCATCCGAAGTTAGAAAGTTGACACGGAGAAGGAATCAGATTCGATTTGGAGTTTAGTCATGTTGAGCTCTTGTTCCCATGTTGCGCCTAAGAGAAAAGCATGTGCCTCCATGAGCAAAAGCTACATCGAGCTACATCGTCTCTATCCTTTCGCAGCAATAAAGGAACTCCTAGAATCCCGAATGACAGCGGCAAAACCCATAGACGAATTCTGATGTTGTATTCGAGCATCCACATTAAGTTTAAAAACATCATTTGGTAGTTTGGTCCATTTGGGAACGAGTGGCCGATCAATTGCGCCTCCCTGGATGAGGTGAGTAGCCCTGCGGTGTTGCTCCAGATAATCCTTTCACCATTCAAGAATATTGGAGAAATCCGATTGTTCCCCTTCAGCTCTTAATGTGTTTCGCAAGAACCAAATCCTCCAACAGCAGATAATGAAAAAAGCGAGGTCTTTAGACGTATGACTTAAAGCAAAGGAAGTGACAACATCCTGAACAATGGCCGAAGAAGAGATGCACCTTGCTGCCCTTAAGCATATCCGCCTAGTAAGGTCATACTCTGAAAATAAATGGTTGGTATCCTTAAGACCTGACCTGCAAAATAAGCACAAAGGATCAACAGCAATGCCCCTAATCCGCAAATTTAGAAGGGTCGGGAGCCCATTCTTGAACAGCCTCCATCCAAAGATAAGTATTTTGCTGGGAAGTTTGGTCTGCTAGATTTCCTTATAGATGGGGGATTGAGGGGAGCAACAATGTCTTGAGCTAAGCACTCTATAAGCCGACTTGACGGTGTAGACCCCACGAGGTTCGAACTTCCAAAAGATCTTATCCTCTTGTGCAGAATCTCGTCCCCCGCAGCCGCCAGAATGTGATCCTTAATCCGTGAGTTTGAAGCTTCGCATATAAAATGACTCACATTCACGTCGTCCGGGATTGATAACGGAAGAGTCCCTGCCTTGGTAACCATGGAATCTAGCCACTCGTCCTTAAAGAATTAAATCCGCTTCCCGTTGCCAATCCGCCACTTGCACCCAAAACGAATCGCATCTCTTGCCTTTAGAATGCTCTTCCATGTGAAAGAGTCAGAAGGTTTTGCATGACAACTCCAAATGTCCTCATTTGGGAAGTATTTGGCTTTCAAAACCTCATAGCATAATGAGCTGGTAACCGTAGTGAGTCGCCAAACTTGTTTTACAAAGAGAGCATAATTGAATATATTTAGGTCTCGAAAGCCAAGCCCACCCGAGAACTTTGTTTTGCACATCTCTTTCCATGCCACCCTGCTCATTTTACATTTACCGCCTTGTTCGCCCCACTAAAACTTGCTTAGCATCCCATTGAGTTCATAATAGATGGATTTTAGTAGGAGGAAAATGCTCATCGTGTATGTTGGGATTGCTTGTGGCACCGCCTTTATCAAGACCTCTTTACCACCCCAGGAGAGTAGCCTTCCCTTCCATCCTTGAATTGTTCTCCACACCTGCTCTTTCAAACCCTTGAACATATTCCCTTTTGACCTTCCCAACCATGCAGGGAGACCTAGATAGTTCAGAAGCTCATGGTCTGTGGCTCCCAAAAGAGAATTAATATCCCCTCGAGCACCCATGTCGATGTTGGAATTAAAAAAGATGGATGTCTTATTAACATTTACAACCTGCCCCGATGATTAGGAATATTGGCGGAGAATAGCAAAAAAGTTGCTGACGTCCAGAAGTGAAACCCGCAAGAAGATAATGGCATCATCCGTGAATAATAAGTGAGTGAGAGTAGGCCCCTGAGGGTTGATTTTGATTCCATGAATACAGGAGCGAGCAGCCGCATTGAAAATCAGTGCAGAAAGCCCCTCGGCGCACAAAATGAATAAATAAGGGGAAAGCGGGTCCCCTTGCCTTAATCCCCTCTGAGGTTGGAAGTACCTCGGTTTGAACTCATTGACATTCACCCGGTACGTCACAAAGGTAACACAAGTTATGATCCAGTTAATCTAGCCTGGGCCGAAATTCATCGCTTCCATGTCTGTTGAAGGAACTTCCACTCAACCCGATCATACGCCTTAGACATATCCAGCTTTTATAACCATCTCCTTTCTTTTTCTTCCCTATCTTCGGCGAAGATAATGAATGGTTTCATAGGCCACCAGCATATTGTCAGTGATAAGTCGACTTGGAACAAAAGCACTTTGCTACTCACTGACGATCTCGTGAAGACCCAATTTGAGCCTGTTCGCTAGAACCTTTGTTAAAATCTTATATACCAAATTGCAGAGACTAACGGGACGAAAATGGGACAAATTTTGGGCCCCAGCCTTTTTTGGGATCAAAACCAATGTGGTGGAATTCACTGACCGAAGTTGGGTAGCCTGATATATGGGGTTCGACTCCTCCATGAACCTTTTACACCAGAGAAAGATCTCCTGGCCCACCATGTTCCAATGTTTCTGTAAGAAACCGGCGGACATCCCATCTGGTCCCGAGGCTTTTATAAGGCTCATCGCTTTCACTACATTTGCCACTTTCTCAAAAACCAGAGGCTTGGTGAGATTATGTCTTTGCTGAGTAGAAATTCTCTGGGATATCAAGCTTAAAACCCAAGAGGCATCGAAGGGCCCTAAGGAGGAGAAGACTGTCTAGAAATGTCCCAAGGCTAGGTCTTGTAATTGGTCTTGATTATGCACCCACTGCCCGTTTTGGTCTTGTAAAGCCTCGACGCAGTTGGTCCGCCTTCGGTTAGATGTCATACGATGAAAAAAACCAATGTTTTTTCCCTAGCATGAAGCTAATGAGTTTTTGCACGCTGTCACCATAATTGTTCCTCATCATGAAGTAAGAGATTTATTCTGAATTTTTTCCTCTATATTTCCTCATCCCTCTAATCAGTGGGGCTCTGAATCATAAGGGATTCTAATTCCATTTGATTCTGATCGATTGTCTGTCGTAAGTTTTCCCTCCTTTTCCTATTCCACCTGTTTACTGCATTCCATGATCTTCCATCCCTGAAGGTCCGTAGGGGCCACATCAGTGGTAGGGGCCGAATCCCAAATTTGATTTACAATGCGGTGCGTTTCCTTATCTCTAGCCCAGATAAGTTCATATCGAAATTCCTTAGGGGGTCTTCGCTTGCTTCGCCTCGAATCCAACATCATTATTAAGTGGCTATGGTCCGATGTGGCCACAGATAAGTGGAGTTTGGCAAAAGGATAAAGTGATAGCCAGTCCGGCGTTGCTAGCCCCTTGTCCAACCAAGCTTCCACACGTTGAGGTCCCCTTCGATTGTTTCTCCAGGTCATCGGGTGGCCAGCAAATCCCGAGTCCATAAGATTTGCAACTGTCCAAGGCATTACAAAATAGATCCATCTGGACCTAAGATCGCTTTATCTGGCTAATATATTTAGTGGGTCCCATGACTTCGTTAAAATTCTCCATGACAAGACACTATATGCTTGGTCCGCCCTTTAGTTGCTCCCACATATGCCAGCTTTGATACCAATTTTGTGTTACCAGATGGCCATAAAAGCCTGTGAAAAGCCATTCCAAAAAATCCACATGAATATGGTGAACAGAGAAGCTCAAAATATTAACTGGATGAGAGTTATTCCATAGGAAAGCTAAACCACCACTTCTGGCAACCGAGTCCACAGCAAAACAACAATCAAAATTCAGCTTCGGTCTGATTCCCTCCATTTCTTTTGTTGTGCGTTTTGTTTCATTGAGGAAGATGAGGGTGGGATCTTGTTTCCTGACCAAGTCGAGGAGGCATCGGATTGCACGTAGGTTCCCAAGCCCACGATAATTTCAGGCTAAGATAGCCATGTTACAGGTGGGACTGAGGTCGTCCCTTAGCCTCCACCTCCTCCACACTGCCTAATGCGCCAAATTTCAACCGCTTCTTGCTTTGCTGTTGCCCCCCAGAATCACCACACTGTCCCCTTTTACATTTTGCTTCCAAGTTGCCACACAGTCCCCTTTTACTGTTTTTGTCCAAGTGATACCCAAAAAGTTGCCTTTTGTCTTCCACCACCATGCCCCTTACCAGCCTTTTCCATCTTCCTTTTGATTTTATAGCAACAACATCACTCAAACTCTGCCCATGTTCAGTTGGGGTCTGACCAGGATGGGCTTTGATGTAGTTCCCTTCGTTAATGCCATCATTTGATAGGCCCCCATTAGTAGTTTTGATACCGTGAGCTCGCTGGCCTTTTAAGGCAGACGGGTTGTGATTCCTATAATGCAATATATGTTCATGGTATCGCGATGGAGACCTTGCACACTGATCCCCATTCGTGGATACAAGTAATGAAAAACTGCCACCATAATGCTAAACAACCTAGTTGCTCACGCAATCAGTAGCAGTAGTTCCCAAGCCTACGCATAATGGAGCGATCTGTGTTGTGAGAGAAAGAGGGGGCTTCGGAGTGGATCCAGTCGTAGGCATGTCCATGTGGTGCCCAACAGTAGACGCTTCTGTATGGTGTCCAACAGGAGGCATGTCCATTGGGTGACCATCAGTTGTTGTATCCATAAGGTGACCATTAGTTGGCGCATCCATGTGGTGTCCTGCCAGTCGTGACCTGCCATTGTTGCGTCGGGTCTTGCTGGAATGCTCCATGTGGTGCTCCATGTTTTGCCAGTCGTCACCTACCATCAGTTGGCACATCCATGTGGTTCTCCTCACAGCCTACATTGTCAGCCCAAAACCCGCTATTGTTGCATTGGATCTTGCTGGAATAGGATGGGGAATGAATCTGGCAGTCAGTTTTGCTAACGAAACAGGTTGCCCTCCATTTGCAATGAAGCTGTTGTCGGCCTGATAGAATTTAGAGAGGGAACCCCCATCTAATTCATCCGTTTGGTCTCTGACAGCATGAAGATGGGGAATGCCCTTCCCTCCAGTGTATTTACATGGTGCCACTCGATTCCCTTGGTGAGCCTGAGTTTGTAATCTCATCGGTTTGGTTCCAACTCTCAGACAACTTCCATACCGCATATCCGCTTCTAACACTTGCTCAGTGTTCTTACAAAGCTCTGTACAGTCCTTATACGCATGTCCCATTACCCCACAATAGAAACAAAAGATAGGGAGTTTCTCGTATTGGAAATTCATCCATCGCCTTGTTGTGATTCCACTTGTATGAAGATTCCTCTCCTCAACAGCTTTGTGCAATCAACCGTGACCAACAACTTCAGCTCCAAGTCATTGGCTACAATTTCATGCAGCACCTCAAAAGATCTACCGATGCATTGTCCTAAGTAGTTCCTATCAACCAGATATGGGATCCCTACCATGTGCACCCACATGGGCGTTTTGACGAGCACCACCTGTGCAGCAGACATCTCCTCCCGGAGGTCTTCGAGCAGCACCAAATTCCTCTCAAATAACTATGGTCGCCCAGCCAGAATCCTTGTTTTATCTGTCTGTTCTGAGAAAGAGATGTGGTACAGGTTCTTCCCAATGTCTATGAAGACGAAAGTGCCTCACGTCCGCCATAGCCTTCTCCTTGACAAGAGAAAATGCTCCCGGTTGTATGATTTGGAAGTCCATACAGAGTAGAGAAGCGCGTCTGCCTTGCCCGGATTGATCTTCTTAATAGCCCTCTTCAAAATCGTCATTGTTTGGAGCTCTGCTCCAAGGAGATCTCCCCCACTTGGGTTCATTTCTGAAGTCTGGATACTCCCCTACTGTTTGATCGCTCTCCCTCCTCGCCGCTGCCCGCTCAGCCCCAACAACACGGATAGACACTTCCTCCCTTTTCTCCAGTTAGAATTCGACAATAGAATGGACCACCTCCACCTCATTCCAAGCATGAGTTTTGTTGCCTGTAGACTTAAGGAGGAACTTGGCCCATAGTACTCTAAATAAATTATATTAACTACAATAAACATTTAACATT
Organism: Annona cherimola; assembly: GCA_030490835.1. Classification (NCBI taxonomy): domain Eukaryota; kingdom Viridiplantae; phylum Streptophyta; class Magnoliopsida; order Magnoliales; family Annonaceae; genus Annona; species Annona cherimola. The sequence continues at coordinate 6,657,477 of CM059971.1, read as the reverse complement.
GCATCAATCATCGACATTTCAAAAATGAAGGGTTACACAACCCATTTATATAGAAACGAAGACCAATTGAGCCCACTACTATTTTTAATATTTTTGCGTATATAAATTTCTAATTTTTAAAAATCAAGTTTTTAATGAGTGAAAGATGATATAAATGCACCTAAAATTGATATTTTTAAAAATAATTTTTTTAAAAATAAATATGTAAGATATTATAAAATGAGAAAGCTTAGTTTATGGATTAAATGCACTAAAAATAACATGTTTACAATGAAAAATAAAAAAAGTAAAATAAATAAATAATAATGTATTTTAGCTTAAGATGCATTGTTATGTATGTTACTGACTTTCCACGAGTATTGGCTTGATTTAATGTGAGTAATATTTGTATAAAATAAAAAAGTTTTTTTTAAAAAGCTAATTCCTTGGTTAGCAAGGACTTTTTGTTATTTTTAAATTTCTTAAAAGTTATATGCTACAATTTTTGGCAAATTGTACAGGTAGCGAATGACTTGGATGAAATTTTGTAAAAATTCGTGATACTTTTATAATTTCACCAAAAATATATAGGCACCAGACAAAAACGACAATTTAACATCCTACCAGTAGCAAGACTAAAAACAGGCCTGCATTTGGAACCATGTCGAATTCTCACCGAAGGAACGTGCACGACGGTTTAGATGGTGATTGTGGGGGAGACTATAAACATTGGTCAATACATTTATCTACGTATCTATCAGCATTACATTACATTAATTATTATTATTATTATTATTTTAAGAGTGACTTGACCTATGAAAGATTCTGTTTTGCCGACAATACTCGCTTTTGCCTATAGATTCATATATGATAGCCATTCCGGTGTAATGTCACTGCACTAGAACAACGGTATATTTGCCTACAAATGAGCTTGACACATATTAAAATATAATTAAACTTTATACAATCATTTATCTATGTATAAATATTATAACAAATAGTTTACATGTTGAAAAAACCACTTTAAAGTTGTTTTTTAATCAAACTATTTTATTACGTTGAATTTATACTGTTTTCAGATTGGGTTCGTACACATATCCAATTGGAATGAAAATTGATATAGTAATAAAATACATTATTCTAAATATGATAGGTGAAGTAGATTATAATTTTATCATCACGTGGGGCTCATTTTGACACCATCGCACCGTAATTACGATGCAGTGGTGTTGTACCTGAATATTCTTTTGTATATAAGACTTATTCCAGTGAGGTTGCGTTGCACTTGAATATAACTATATATATGAGAAATATTCAACACCACAATTACGGTGCAATTGCCTCAATATGGGCCTCATATGATTATAAAATTATAATTTACTTTACCCATTGTATTTAGAATTATATATTTTATTACTATACCAATTTGCATCCAATTGGATATGTGTATGAACTCCATCTGAAAATGGTACAAATTCAATGTAATAAAATAGTTTGATGTAAACAATAATTTTAAAATTATTTTTTAACATGTAAACCATTTACTATAAAATTTATATATGGATAAATAATAGTATAAAGTATCAATATGTTTAAATATATGTAAGGCTTATTTTAGGTCAAATACACTGTTAATTACGGTATAGCTTTACTGCACAGTAAAAGTTCTCTCTCTCTTTGCGTGTGTATATATACACACACTAGTTTGGGCCAAAGTGAAGATATATTATGAGTTTTCAAAAACTTGTGCCTATACCCACATAGTGTGTCTAAAATTATAAGCATATCATTTTTTTAAAATTTACTTTTTAAAATGATAAAAATGCCTTTGGAAGCAAATAAAATGGTAAGATATAAAAATTATCTTTATAATACAAATTTTTCATATTTAAAATATTTGTAACATCAGAAAGATTCATTTATTATGACAAATTGAAACCCGATTATATTCATCATAACATATTTTAAGTTATCACACATTATTTATTTTTTAAATTTAGTTGTATTTTTTGTTTCTTCTTCATACACATGTTTTAGCAAGTGTATTTAATCCATATATCGAGTTTTATCATTTTATAGTTATTTTGCATATTTCTTTTTTATTTTTAAAAATTAATCTTTTAAGAGTTGAAAAACAAATTAAATGCTCCCAAAAATATTTTTAAATAAAAATAAATATCGAAAGGAATTGTAAATTGGTAAATTTTAATTTATGGATTAAATACACTTAAAAATATGTTTACGAAGAAAAAATAATAAAAATAAAATAAAATAACTAAATGATATATTTTAACTTAAAATACATTGTGATGTATATAATTAGGCTCCGATGAGTATTGTATCTATTTAATGAGAGTAATATTTTATAAAATAAAAAATTTATTTTAAAGGTGATTTCTTGCATTATGTAATTTTATTTATTTGGAAGTGCTTTTTGTCATTTTTAAAAGGTAATATGCTAAAACTTCTGGCAAATTGTACGGATAGGGATAAATTTTTTTAAAAAAAGATTTCGTGATACCTTTATAATCTGGCCAAAACTATGTAGTCATCATAGAAAAACACAAATTTAAAAGGATCGTTATCGCATGCGCCCGGACGCATACACCTTTTTTAATTTTTTTAAATTTTTTTAATAAAACTGTTAATATAAGTATATTTAACATTTGCATAAATTTTTACTATTTTTTTTGAGTATTTTAGATATTTATTTTTGATTTTTGAAAATCAGTGGCATTTTAGATAATTTTAAATTACCTAAAATGCCACTGATTTTCAAAAATAAAAAATAACTATCTAACGTACTCCAAAAATGACAAAAAATTATAAACATGTTAAATACATATCGATTAACAATATCGTAAAAAAAAAATTTAAATAAAAAAATAAGTGCATGCCTGCATGCTCGTAGCGCATGCAATAACGATCCAATTTAAAATAGCATTCACCACAAGACTAGCAACATGACTGCATTTGGACCCCATATCAAATGCTTATTTTAGGAACACTAGGCTCACGCAATTATGCATATCCACGTCTAGCATTAGAACATAGAAGAGTAGCTTGAACTAGTCGCAACTTGTATCAGCATCTAGGGCAGCCTGTACGACTGTTTGGTTGGTGATTGTGGGAGACCGTAAACATTGGTGAATGTATTTATCTATCAGCATTATATTATATTGATTAATTTTTTTAAGAGTGACTTGACCCTTGAAAATTTCATTTCAGATGGGGAAAATTTGTGTTATAAACCTTTTAACTTTTCATATTAGCATTTTTGATCTCGAAATTTGCATAATAGCATATTAGACCCTATGAAGTTTCAGTCTTTGTACTTTAAACTCTTGCTCCTAACGGTTTAAAAAATACCATTAAACCCGTGTATGACATTGAAAATACCCTTAGAGTTGTACACAAAGCAAGACATCCATGACTAAAACCAACATTATCTTCCTGAATGCCATCACATCCTTAGGATTGTGATGATCCATTGGGAAAATAATGTTGGTTTTTGGTCACGATTATCTTGTTTTTCGTACAAATGTAAAGATATTTTCGACATTACATATGCATTTAACTATATTTTTTAACATTGCTAGGGATGGGGGTTTAAAATGCTAAAGACTGAAATTTTGTAGGGTTTAATATGCTAATATAAAAACTTTGTAATTCAAAATACTAATACGCAAAATTAGAAAGTTTATAACGCAAATTCACTCTTAAGATGGTGACAATAGAAAGACAAGAAATATCGACCCATTGATTCATGTAATGAGCATTTAATAGTAGCTTAACCAATCAATGGATGATAGTCCACATGGTGACATGTAAACATCCTTTTATTTCTCACAACCTAGATTAGCTGTGTAATGGTGCATATCATGCATCGGCATCTAGAGTAACGTGTACGACTGCTTAGATGATAACTATGGGGAGACTAAGCATCAGTCAATGTACTTATCTATCATCATTATGTTATATATGTATTAATTATTTTTTACAGAATGGCTTGACTTATGAAGGGTTCAGATGGCAATGTTAAAAAGACTAGAAACATCGAGTCATTGATTCCTGTAATCAGCATTAATAGTAGCTTGACCAATTAGTATATGATGGTTTAGATGGTGCTATAAAAGTCCGTTCATGTATCACAATCTGAATTACCGTGTAAGATGGTTCATATGGGGGACCGGGCAGATGACTAGACCGAGAAATATCCATCTATCAACTCATTATTCATCAGCATCTTTAACTTAGGTCACAAATGCACCCTATCTCAATCTTCATCTAGCCTTTCTGGGATGAAATCCTTTTTATATAATTCTTTCATTTTCAATATGTTGAAGGGTAATGGAAAATTCACTTCATCTATTTTATTTAATATCATAACTAATTTAATTTATTGATACGGCCCCAAGGTCTACTTGAAAATTTCCAAACAGTAAATAGAAATTTTCATCCTTGGACCTTGCTGGGTGCGTGCTTTAAGTTTCAATGCATCTTGAAAGACAAAATGAAAGCAAGCCACTTGGATCCGAAATTGTGATGTCGTGTCTCTCGTAAAAGTTTTCCATCCCAGAAATTAAACAAGCAAGGGAAAACACAAAGATTCAGGGAGATATGAAGAAATAAAATATTCCAAAATTACTACAAAGGAGAAATCCCTTTGATCAAGAGTTTACAAGGCAAGCTTACATGCCTAGCACTTTTTGCCAAGCCAACATACATTAAACTTTTAACTTTTAAAAGTACTATGCTTCAGAATAATATAATGAGTTCTAATATAATCTAATTAATGAACTCTTTATTAAATTCTATTAAATGGATCTAAAATACACATTTTAATGGACTTTTTTTTGTTAAATTATATTCAGTTGATAATGCTAAAGATCAAATTCTCGATGCATTTAATGGGCTCTTAATTAAATTTTTTAAAACTGCATTAGATTCAAATATAGTAGTGATCTTGTTAACCTGGGTTAAGAAAATGTTTCATTTAGCCTACCTCAAAAAATCCATTTATAATATCTTTTTTCTATTTTTTAAACAATTATTTATTTAATTGTATTTGACATATAAATCAAGTTTTACCATTTATATATATATATATATATATATATATATCTAAGAAAGTAAAACTTATTTTGTCGGTCGAATACATTTAGATAAACAAGTGTATGAAGAAAAAATAAAAAAGTTTTTGTAAATCGATTTATTAACAAGTATTTGCTTGGCCCAGGCTAACTGGATCATTCTATTATATTTAAAATGAATTTTTGCATTTGTACGTACTTAGTTTGGGCGAAATCGCAGACATATCGCTAGTTTTAAAAAATTACAGCTATACCTACACAATGTGTCTTAAAATTGTAAATATCTCCCTTTTAGTAAATTTTTAAAAATGATGAAAATGGTCTTACAAATTAATAAAATTATAAAATTAAAGAAATTATCTTTAAAATATACAATTTTTATTTTTAAAATATTCATCACATTAAACAAATCTACTTAATGTGACAAATATGGAGCCCGATTATATATATATGTGTATAGGGAAATAATCCAGTGCATGCGACTGCACCGCGTAGTCGCATGCACTGTGGGCCCCACTTGATCATAAATAGAAAACTCACCCCACCCATTGTATTTAGATTTGTGCACTTTATTAGCATAACAATTTTCATCCAAATCCAACATGTGTGTAGTCCCCATCTTAAAATGGTGCAAAATCAACTTAATAAAATAGTTTAATGTAAATATCAAGTTTAAAGTGGTTTTTTTAACAACTAAACTGTCTAAAGTATGATTTATATATGGATAAATGAGTGTATAAAGTTTTATTACAATCTAATATGTGTGAAGTCCATTTTACAGCGGACTGCACCGTAAAACGGTGCAATCCGACTGCACAGGATCAAATCTCATATATATATATTTAAATTTTACAATTAGTTGTATTTTTTGGTTTTTCTAGGTAAACATATTTCACTAAGTATACTTAATTTGCATACCAAGTTTTGCTACTTTATAACACTTATATATATATAATTTTTTATTTTTTGATTTTGATTTTTTAAAAATCAAACTTTTAGTAGGTGAAAAACCATTTAAATGCCCCTAAAATTGATTTTTGAAAATAATTTTTTAAACTAAATATTTAAAATTGTTGTAAAATGGAAAAACTTAGTTTACGGAATAAATAGACTTAGAAAAAATATTTACAAAGAAAAATGATAGAAATAAAATAAAATAAATGAAAAATGTATGTTAGCTTAAAATACATTGCGATATATATAACTGAGTTTCAACGGGTATCCGATCTATTTGTATAAAATAATAAATTTTATTTTAAGGTAATTTCCTCCATTGCGTAATTTTATTTAGTTTAGTCATTGTCATTGTAAAACTTTTGAAAGTTATAAGGTATGTCATGCGATCATGGTTGCTCTCATTTCAGGCACATTGCTGAGGAGAGTTCACGTGTTAGTGGTGGCGTTTTTTTAATCGTATCGGCTAATGAAGCATGATTATCTCGATCATGATATATTCTAGGTTAAAATACAACATTCATATATTTTTATAATTAGTCATATTCTTCATAAGCATATTTTCTTAAGTGTATTCAATTTAAAAATAAGTTGTCATTGTTTTATGATACTTTTACATTTTTATTTTTATTTTTAAAAATCATTGAATTCAAGTACATGTTAAGTAATTTTTCACTCTTAAAAATATAACTTAAAATGCATCATCATGTATATAATTGGGTTCCATCAGCCAACAAGGTGAGGTGGAAAATATTGTTAAGATGATTGTAATATTATGATGCAAGGAAATTAAAAGAATGTTGAGTCTTGTTGCAATGCTAGTTGTAATATTTAAGAATTCTTCTCCCAAATTTTTGTATTCAATTGGTTTTTGTTATTAATTTTATTTAATAATATTATTATAAGCTACAACTAGAGTTATTTTAATTTTTAAAAGAAAAAATATTATTTGTACAGTAAATAATTTACACATAACTAATTTAATTTATTGATGTGATGTGTGCAGACAAATGGTTTGAAGGTTTATTCGAAAATTTCAAAGCAATACATGGAAATTTGCATCTTTCGACCATGCTAGATACGTCGCTTACTTTTCCAATATCGATTGCAAGAGGAAATGTAATTCAGGCCACTTAGAATATGGGGGACTATAAGCATCGGTACATCCATTCATCTATTTATCTATCAGCATTGTATCAATTATTTTGTAAGAGAAGCTTGACTCATGAAGGATTCAGAGGGTGACCGTAGAAAGACTAGAAAGCTTGACTAGATACATCATAATATATTTTTTACAATTAGTGGTATTTTTGTTTCTTGTTATTACACATGTTTTACTAAGTCTAATTAATTAATATATCAAGTTTTGGCATTTTACAATATTTTTACATTTTTATTTTTTATTTTTAAAAATCAAGTTTATAAGAGTTGAAAATCCATTTAAATTCTAGCGAAACTGATTTCTAAATAAAAATAAACATGTAAAAATATTATAAAATAAAAATTTTTGTTCATAGATTAAATGCACTTAGAAAAATATATTTATGAAGAAAAATAATAAAAATAAAATAAAATAAGAAAATATAGCTTAAAATACATTTCGATGTATATAATCAGGCTCCAATGAGTGTAGAGTCTAACTAATGTGAGTAATATTTTTATAAAATAAAAAAGTTTCATTTTAAAAGTGATTATCGCATTATGTAATTTTATTTATTTGAAAGTACTTTTTTATCATTTTCAAATTTTTAAGAAGTAATACGCCAAGACTTCTGCAGCGTGTACAACTGTTTAGATTGTGATTGTGGGGAGACTACAAACATCCGTCAATGTATTTATCTATCCGCATTATATTATATTGATTAATGACTTGACCTATGAAGGATTCACTTCAGATGGTAACCACAAAAAGACTAGAAATGTTGGTCCATTGATTCATGTAATCAGATACAACTTGACCAATTAATGGATGATGGTCTACACGATAACTCTAAACATCCATTCATTTATCACAACTTAGATTAGTGTGTACAATGGTTCAAATAGGGAGCTGATAGCTAGACTGGTAAATACACCTCCACTAAACCTCTGTCCACTAATCAAATGTAGCCAATGACGGAGTTCAACACACACACACAGACACACACACACATAAAAGAATATACATAGGAAAATGTTGCTGTGCATACGGACTGCATGTGCAAGACTAACTAAAAAAATTATATTGACTGCAATAAAGATTGAACATTGCAATCAATCATCAACATTTTAAAAATAAAAGGTTTACACGAACCATTTATATAAAAACGGAGCCCAATCAGGCCCACTACTATTTTTAATATTTTTGCATATATCTTTCTAATTTTTAAAAATCAAATATTTAATGGGTGAAAGATCATTTAAATGCCCCTAAAATTGATCATTTTTAAAAATAAATTTTTTTAAAATAAATACGTAAGATATTATAAAATGACAAAACTTAGTTTATAGATTAAATACACTTAAAGTAACATGTTTCCAAAGAAAAATAATAAAAATAAAGTAAAACAAATAAATAAATTAATAATGTATTTTAGCTTAAGATGCATTGTGATGTATATAACTGACTTTCGACAAGTATTGGCTCTATTTAATGTGAGTAATATTTGTATAAATTAAAAAAGCTTTTTTTAAAGCTAATTCCTTGGTTATGTAATGTAATTTATTTGCAAGGACTTTTTGTTATTTTCAAACTTCTTAAAATTTATACTTATGGCAAATTGTACAGGTAGGGAATGACTAGGATGAAATTCTGTAAAAATTCCTGATACTTTTATAATTTCACCAAAACGATATAGGTACCATACAGAAACAACAATTTAACATCCGATCATTAGCAAGACTAAAAACAGGCCTGCATTTGTAACCCATGTCGCATTCTCACAGAAGGAGCGTTTATGACGGTTTAGATGATGATTATGGGGGAGACTATAAACATTGGTCAATCCATTTATCTATTTATCTATCGGCATTACATTATAGTAATTATTTTATTATTATTTTAAGATGGCTTCACCTATGAAAGAGTCTGTTTTGCCGACAATACTTGCTTTGGCCTATAGATTCATATATGACAGCTATTACAATATAATATGATTGCACAGCAGTACATTTTCTTTAAAATGAGCTCCACACATATTATAATATACTAAAACTTTATATAATTGTCTATGTATAAATTTTATAGCAAATGATTTACATGTTGAAAAAACTACTTTAAAGTTGTTATTTTATCAAAATATTTTATTACGTTGAATTTGTACCATTTTCAAATGAAGTTTATACACATAGCCAATTGTGATGAAAATTGATATTGTAATATAATACATTATTCTAAATATAATGGGTAGAGTAGATTATAATTTTATCATCATATGAGGCTCATTTTGAAGTCACTGATCCGTAATTACGATGTAGTAGTGCTGCACCTGAATATTCTTCTATATATAAGACTTATTTCGGTGCAGCGCAACTGTACCGGAATAGTGGTACATTTACTCAAAAATGAGCTCCACACATATTATAATGAAATAAAACTTTATACAATTATTTGTCTATATATAAATTTTATAATAAATGATTTATATGTTGTAAAAACTACTTTAAAGTTGTTATTTATATCAAATTATTTTATTATGTTGAATTTATACCATTTTAAGATGGAGTCGATACACATATTCGATTGGAATGAAAATTGATATGGTAATAGAATTATCATTTTAAATACAATGAATAAAGTAGATTATAATTTTATGATCATGTAAGACTCATTTTGACGTAATTGCACCGTAATTACGGTTCAATTGCGTTGCACTTTAATATAACTATATATATGAGAAATATTCAACACCACAATTACAATGCAATTACCTCAATATGAGCCCTACATGATTATAAAATTATAATATACTCCACCCAATGTATTTAAAATTATGTATTTATTATTATACCGATTTGCATCCAATTGAATATGTGTGTGAACCTCATCTGAAAATGGTACAAATTCAATGTAATAAAATAATTTAATGTAAATAATAACTTTAAAGTTATTTTTTAACATATAAACAATTTACTTAAAATTTATATATCGATAAATAATCACATAAATATCAATACATTTAAGTACATGTAAGGCCCATTTTGGGTCAAATGCACCGTTAATTATGGTGTAGCTTTATTGCACAGGAAATGTTCTCTTTCTTTGTATGTGTATACATACACACACTAGTTTAGGCCAAAGTAATGGTATATTATGAGTTTTCAAAAACTTATGCCTGTTCCCACATAGTGTGTCTAAAATTATAAGCATATCATTTTTGTTAAATTTACTTTTTAAAATGATGAAAATGCCTCTGGAAGCAAATAAAATTGTAAGATATGAAAAATTATCCTTAGAATATAAATTTTCATATTTAAAATTTTTTTAACATTAGAAAGATTTATCTAATGTGATGAATTGAAACCTACTTATATTCATCATAACATATTTTAAGTTATCACACGTTATTTATTTTTTACAATTAGTTGTATTTTTTGTTTCTTCTTCATACACATGTTTTAGCAAGTGTACTTAATCCATATATCAAGTTTTATCATTTTATAGTTATTTTGCATATTTATTTTTATTTTTTAAAATTAATATTTTATGAGTTGAAAGACAAATTAAATGCTCCCGAAACTATTTTTAAATAAAAATAAATATCTAAAGGAATTGTAAATTGGTAAAATTTCATTTATGCATTAAATACACTTTAAAAAATATGTTTATGAACAAAAATAATAAAAATAAAATAAAATAACTAAATAATATATTTTAGCTTAAAATATAGTGCCATGTATATAATCAAGCTGCGATGAGTATTGGATATATTTAATGAGAGTAATACGTTATAATAAAAAAATTTATTTTAAAGGTGATTTCTTGCATTATGTAATTTTATTTATTTGCAAGTGCGTTTTTGTCATCTTCAAATTTTTAAAAGGTTATATGCCAGAACTTCTGTACGGGTAGGGATAAAATTTTTTGAAAACAGAATTCATGATACTTTTATAATCTGGCCAAAACTATGTAGTCACCATAGGAAAACACCAATTTAAAATGGCACCCACAGCCAGACTAGCAACAGGCCTGCATTTGGACCCTATATCAAATGCTTACTGTAGTAACACTATGCAAACGATCCACGTCTGGTATTAGAACATTGAAGAGTAGCTTGAACGGTCACAACATATATTGGCATCTGGAGCAGCCTGTACGGCTGTTTTGTTTGTGATTGTCGGAGACTGTAAACATCGGTGAATGTATTTATCTATCAGTATTATATTATATTGATTAATTTTTTTAAGGTTGACTTGACCCACGAAAAAGTTCATTTCGGATGGGGAAAATTTGCATCATATACCTTTTAACTTTGTATATTAGCATTTACAATCTCGAAGTTTATGTACTAGTATATTAGACCCTATAAAGTTTCAGCCTTTGTACTTTAAACTCTCACTCCTAGCGGTTTTAAAAACACCATTAAACTCGTGAATGATATTAAAAATATCCTTAGAGCTATACACAAAGCAAGACATCCATGGCTAAAACCAACATCATCTTCCTAAATATCATCACATCCTTAGGATTGTGAGGATCCGTTGGGCGAATAATGTTAGTTGGTCACAGTTGTCTTGCTTTTCGTACAGATATAAAGATATTTTCAACATTACATATGCGTTTAACAATCTTTTTTTACAGTATTAGGGTTGGGGTTTGAAATGTTAAAGACCAAAATTTTGTAAGGTCTAATATGTTAATATGCAAACTTTGTAATTCAAAATACTAATACACAAAGTTAAAAAGTTTATAACACACATTTAATCTTAATACGGTGAGCATAGAAAGACAACAAATATCGATCTATTGATTTATGTAATCAGCATTTAATCTCAACATTATATATGCTTTTAATTATATTTTTTTAACATAGTTAGGGGTGGAGGTTAAAAATGCTAAAGACCGAAATTTTTTAGGTTTTACTATGCTAATATGCAAACTTTATAGTCCAAAATATTAATATGCAAAGTTAAAAAATTTATAGCACAAATTTCCTCTTAAGATGGTGACAATTGAAAAACAAGAAATATCGATCCATTGATTTATGTAATCAGCATTTAATAGTAGCTTGACCAATTAATGGATGATGGTTCATGGTGACATGCGAACATTCTTTCATTTCTCACAACCTATATTAGCGTGTATAATGGTTCACAGCATGCATGGACATCTAGAGTAACATGTACGACTGCTTAGATGGTTAAGAGCTAGACCTCAAAAATTAATCAGTCATTGTATTTTTTTATCAGCATTATGTTATATATATTAATTAGTTTTTACAGAGTGGCTTGACCTATGAAGGGTTCAGATGGCCATGTTAAAAAGAATAGAAATATCGAGTCATTGATTTTTGTAATCAGCATTGATAGTAGCGTGACCAATGAATATATGATGGTCTAGACGGTGTTATAAAAGTCCATTCATGTATCACAATCTGAATTACCGTTTAAGATGGTTCATATGGGGGACCGGGCAGATGACTAGACTTAGAAATATCCATCTATCGACTCATTATTCATCAACATCTTTTAACTTAGGTCACTAATACAGCTTATCTCAATCTTCATGTAGCCGTGCTTGGATGAAACCCCTCTTTTATATAATTCTTTTATTTTCAATATGTTGAAGGGTAATGGAAAATTCAACTCATCTATTTTATTTAATATCATAACTAATTTAATTTATTGATACGGTCCCGAGGTTTACTTGAAATTTTCCTAGTAGTAAATAGGAATTTTCATTCTTGGACCTTACTGGATGCGTCCTTTAATTTTCAATGCATCTTGAAAGAGAAAATGCATGCCAAGCCACTTGGATCCAGAATTGTGATGTTGTGTCTCTTGTAAACGTTTTCTATCCCAGAAATTAAACAAGCAAGGAAAAACACAAAGATTTGGGGAAATATGAAAAAATAAAATATTCCAAAATTACTACAAAGAGGAAATCCCTTTGATCAAGAGTTTAAAGGCAAGCTTACATGCGTAGCACTTTTTTGCGAGGTCAACATAGATTACACTTTTAACTTTCGAAAGTACTATCTTTCAAAATAATATAATGAGTTCTAAGATAATCTAATTACTAAACTCTTTGTTAAATTCTATTAAACGGCTCTAAAATAGACATTTTAATGGAATTTTTTTGTTAAATTATATTCAGTTGATAATGTTAAAGATCAAATTCCCAATGCATTTAATGGGCTCTTAATTAAATTTTTTAAAACTGCATGAGATTTAAGGAGTGGTGATGCTGTTAACCCGAGTTAAGAAAAATGCTTCATTTTGTCTATGTTAAAAAACTCATTTACAATAACTTTTTTCTGTTTTTTCAAACAATTGTTTATTTAATTGTATTTGACATATAAACCATGTTTTACCATTTTTAGATATATGTACATCTAAAAAAGAAAAACTTAGTTTATATGTCAAATACATTTAGATAAACAAGTGTATGAAGGAAAAAAAAAAAATTAAATCGGTTTTTTAATAAGCATTTGCTTAGCCTAGATTAGCAGGATCATTCCTTTATTTAAAATGAATTTTTTCATTTGTACGTACTTAGTTTGGACGAAATTGCATACATATCACTAGATTTTAAAAATTACAACTATACCTATGCAACGTGTCTTAAAATTGTAAATATCTCCCTTTTAGTAAATTTTTAAAAATGATGAGAATGCTCTTACAAATTAATAAAATTATAAAATGAAAGAAATTATCTTTAAAATATGAATTTTTTTTTTAAAATATTCATCACATTAAAGAAATCTACTTAATGTGACAAATATGGAGCCCGATTATATATATAATAATGTATTTTAAGCTATTATATAATTTTTTACAATTAGTTGTATTTTTTGGTTTTTCTCGGTAAACATATTTTACTAAGTATACTTAATTTATATACCAAGTTTTGCTACTTTATAACACTTATATATATATATATATATATTTATTTTTTATTTTTAAAAAATCAAACTTTTTATAGGTGAAAAACCATTTAAATGCCCCTGAAATTGATTTTTGAAAGTAATTTTTTAAACTAGACTTAAAATTGTTGTAAAATGAAAAAACTTAGTTTACAGATTAAATAGACTTAGAAAAACATATTTACAAAGAAAAATAATAGAAATAAAATAAACTAAATGAATAATGTATGTTAGCTTAAAATACATTACGATATATAATGAAAAAAATACATTGCGATATATATAACTGAGTTTCAACGGGTATCCGATCTATTTGTATAAAATAAAAAATTTTATTTTAAAGGTGATTTCTTCCATTGTGTAATTTTATTTAGTTCAGAGGACTTCTTTGTCATTTTAAAACTTTTTGAAAGTTATAAGCTATGTCATGCGGTCATGGTAGCTCACATTGCTGAGGAGAGTTCACGTGTTAGTGGTGGCATTTTTTTTATCCTACTTGGCTAACTAAGCATGATTATCTAGATCATGATATATTCTAGGTTAAAATAAAACATTCGTATATTTTTATAATTAGTCATATTCTTCATAAGCATATTTTCTTAAATGTATTCAATTTATAAATAAGTTGTCATTATTTTATGATACTTTTATATTTTTATTTTTTATTTTTTAAAAATCAAGGACATTTTAAGTCATTTTTCACCCTTGAAAATATAACTTAAAATGCATCATGATGCATATAATCGGGTTTCATCAGCCAACAAGGCGAAGGTAAGAAATATTGTTAGCAAAAATAGAATGCTATTATGATGTTTGTAGAATGTTGTAAGGAAATTGAAAGAATGTCTCATTGTTTAATTACAATACTAATGGAGATAATTGTAATATTATGATGCAAGGAAATTGAAAGAATGTCTCCGTCTAGTTGCAATGCTAGTTGAGATGACTTTAATCATATACTATAATTTTTGGCAAATTGTACTGGCAAGGAATGACTAGGGATACAATTTTGTACAAATTCGTGGTACTTTTGTAATTTTGCCAAACTATTAGGTACCATGCAAAAACACCAATTTAAAAAATCCCACCCGTAGCTTTCTTAAAAAAAAAAAATTAAAAAAAAAAAAAATCCTACCCACAGGCGAGCATTTGGACCCCATGTCAGATTCTCACCGGAGGAGCGCGTACGATGGTTTAGATGGTGATTTGTGGGGGAGACTATAAACATGGATTATATGCGACCGCTTATCTATACCGTCCGTATTGGGAAGATGAAATCCAACCGTTCAATGCACATTTAATGCGCCGACGAGGAAGAAGGTGCAAGCGTTAACGTCGCACTATTGGAATTTAATGGGTGTTGAAGCGTTGACGAGGAGACCAAAGAGAAATTCGACGGAGAGAGGTGGTGTGACCGTGTGACTTGTGAGTGGGAACGAGAAGCGCGCTGGAGGTAGAGGAGACGCGTTGTCGACTGCTTATCGTGCAGAGATCGAAGACGCCCCTTCGAACAGGCTTGCTGATTTGGGTGTGGTTTTCCTGTTTATTTATTTATTTTTTGCACTAAGCTAGGATTTTTGACATCAAGTTAAATAAAATTAATTATATGTTAATTTCAGAAATTTTAATTTAACTTCTACACCACCTAAAATATTTTTCTTTTACATATGCAATAAACATTATGTTATGTGGAAGTATGATTGTTTTAATATATTATTTTATTTGTTGAAATATATGTATGATTATAATGCATTGTAGTATCATTTAATAATAGAATAATATGTATATATAATATTATTATTATCATAATATTAGATTTGTAATATTTTTCACTGATTTAATTTATGTTTTGATGTATGTAGACGTACGGTCAGAAAGTTTACTTGAACATGGTTCGACCTTGTTGGATGCGTACCTTAATTTTCAATGCATCTCCAAAGAGAAAATGGAAGGCAAGCCATTTAGATCCGAAATTGTGATGCCCCTGTTAGCCCATTTCCAAAAACTCAATTATGATAAATTTTTTATATAGGTCAGTAGTTATCACTTTCCCATTTTGTTTTATTTGGCGTAATAAGAATATGTTGCAGCTCGTTGATTGTAAAAGAGGCAACCATGCTATTGCCGCTTGATTAACCATCTGGTACGGTTAGCAACTGTCGCTTTCCCATCTTGCTTTCAAGTTTTTAGAATGTATTGTTAGTGGGCAGACTTAGTTTTTTAAGAGTGTGTTTGGTTGGAGGTAAAACTTTTGATGAAAATTTTTTGGAGTACAAGTTGTCAAATCAATAGAAAGTAATATGATATAATAGGAGTAATGATGAGGAGTAAAGAGAATAAAGTTAAAATAGATAGGTTAGTTGTATAGGTAGTTGTGTAGAAATGATTGAAAAGTAGGGTAGTTTGTATAGAAAAATGTGAAAAAAATAATTAAAAAATAAAGTAATTATGGAGAGTGAAAAGTTTTAGATTGAAAAGTTTTAGTTAACACTTTCTTATCCTAAACAAACACACCCTAAAGATTTGTAATTGAGTACTTTGTTCAATAATAGTATGGTGTAACTACTTGATTGTAAAACTCCACTCGTTGCAAAAAGCACATAGAAAATTTAAAACAAATAAATACCTTGGGCACCTTATAATAATTAAGGAAAATCTAATAACAGACCTAAACAATCTGGTAAATAGAATTTCGCCCAGCCCAATCTAGGTAAGATTAGTAAAATATATGGTAATTTGTAAATATATTCACTTAGTTTGATTAAAATTGAAAAAATATATATATTATTTCAGAAATTGTAAATAATTCCCACATAATTTAACCATAATTGCAAATAACCTTCATGCCATTATGACATCATGCATATTTGCAAAAATGAGCAAACTATATGAGTGTATTTATAATTTCATAAATTAAATGGTATATTTAATTTTTGCAAATAATCTTACATAATTTAACCATAATTACAAATAACCTCCATACTATGATGATACTATAATGGTGTTGTATTGGCATGGGGGTCCAATTATGGTTAGACTATGTGAGATTATTTATAATTTTTTAAATTATATGGGCATATTTGCAATTTTTTAATGTATGATATATTTAGAATTTTAATCAAACTAAGTGAATATATTTTGAAATTATCCCTAAAATATAACCCAAGTTAGCTTGTCAATGCAATATATGACAGCCCAACTTGAACGATAGGAGAGAAAGCATAAGTAGAGCTAATATGGTATGCAATTGTAGCAGTGATATTTACAAATCTATATAATTGGAAATAATAATACTAATAGTAGTAGTAATAATAATGGAACGCACTAAGATGGGCCAGTTTTTTTAGGCCTAAAAATTTTTATTATATTAATGTAGACATACTACAGTGATGGATTTGTATTTTCCATAATGTTGTTTTTTTTTATTAAAGTTGGGATG
Organism: Annona cherimola; assembly: GCA_030490835.1. Lineage (NCBI taxonomy): Eukaryota > Viridiplantae > Streptophyta > Magnoliopsida > Magnoliales > Annonaceae > Annona > Annona cherimola. The sequence goes on along the minus strand of CM059971.1, from coordinate 6,639,949 downwards.
GGCCAAATTCTATATATGCCTAATGCTATTTAAATCTATCACTATTGTCATATGTACCTATCCTTTTTTATATAAAGAGATGGAAAAGGAATTGCCAATTATTTAAAGTATTAAGTCTTTGACAAAATGTAGTTACTTCGAACTCTATGTATAGTTGACAAGAATTGGCTAAAATAGCAATTAGTCTGATTGGTCATGCTAAATAAATGATGCAAAATAAGTCAAATAGACCGTAATAAAAAAATCAAAGTAGTAAATATGATAAAAAAATTTATTGAGAACTTTAGGCAAATCAAGGTAGTAGCCGGTCGGAAAAAAAAAGAAGAAGAAAAAATAAAGAGCACTGGATGGATTTTCCGTGGATTGCCTTCGCAATGTTTAATGGGATGAAGCTCACGGGTGCACAAAGGCGGGCTTTGTTGGAGTCAGCTTTGCCCGACTTGGACAAGTCCAGCCCTTCGAAATCCCAATTTCGATCCCGTTTGGAGTGATATAGTTGAATTAGGGGTGCTACTTGGAGAGTGTACTTATAGATGCCCATCGACCTAACCTTAATTTAGGTAGAGTTTGATAGAAAATATTACTCATAAGTATAGATAGAGTATAAATAATTACTCGCACCCACAAATAAGGTGTGAATAATGTAGATATGTTGGGTATCCCAAACTGACCCATACAGGTTAATTAGGCGCATAATTTTATATATGTATATAACACATATTATATAGTATATATTGTCTTTTGTCTATACATCTTGTGTGCACATCTATTTTAAGAAATTCAAATTCAGATGAATTTTGTACCCATGAAGTTGTGGATTGTGAAATAAAAAAGTAGCTTGATTATGTATATATATATGTGTGTGTGTCATTGACTTCCTAAAGCATTGTATGCATTTTATAAATAAGCGTGTGAATCATGATTAAATATATTAATAGTTTTAATAATTAGGTTGTGATGGTCTATACTTTATATTTTTTAATATAAAATGTAAACAACAACATACACACTTATGAAAATGTAAATGAATATTATTTTATATTATTTAAATTAATATATAAATATTTTTAGCAAATATTATATTCGAATATTAAAGGAACTGATTTGGAACCGAAACCGAAACCGACCCTATGCATACTGGCTAAGGTAAGGTACACTAAGAACTAAACTGACAAATAGGTAGGATAGAGTAGACCTTTTATACATAGGGTACAAGTAGGATAGACTAGTACTCATACCGAACTGACCCTGGTTGCACCTCGAAGTTGAATCAAGGTCCTGGTCAAGAGTTGCTCATTATTTTATTATTTTTTGATAGGCTCATTATTGAGTCTAGATTAGAATTTTAAAAATGGTACTAAACGAACCCATGTAAAAGCATGGTTTGTGCCCATTTAAGCTAACTTACGACAATATAAAAAGGGCCTTGACACAATGCACTTAGGTGCTTTAACCTATTTTTTTATTTTTTTATAAAACTATTGATGTAAGTGTATTTAACGTGTGTACAAGTTTTACCATTTTTGGATATTTTTCTTTTTGAAAATTAGTGGTATTTTATAAATTTTAAATGCTAAAAAATGCCACTAATTTTCAAAAATTAAAAAATTTTAAAATTTTTTAAAAATGGTAAAACTTATACACATTTTAAAACACTTAAATTAAAAGTTTTATAAACATAAAAAATGGGCTAAACGTAGTTGGGTACACCAAGACTAAGTACACCTTGTTGTATTTAGCCTGGACCGATAAAAAAGCAAATAACTCTACTTATCTGAAGGCTTTTTACTACAAGTTTCCTACAATCATTGCATAGGAAATGATTGCGTCTATATGAAAATTTCAAAAAATAATGGGTGATTTGCAAATACACTCAATTAATTTGACCATAATTGTAAATATACCTACAAAATTTTAAAAATTAAAAATTTCTGCATAGTTTGACAATAATTTCAAATATACCCACATCATTATGACGTTGTACTACACCATCATAGGGCAAGTATATTTTTAAAGATTTAAAAACTATGTGGGTATACTTGTAATTTCAACAATTAAGTGGGTATATTTATTTTTGCAAAAGAAGTATGATTAAATACATCATGTTATATTTATAGGTGTGCAACCGATTCGCTTGAGTCATTTCTTCAATTCTTCAACTGTATTTTCAAAAACAAAGCCTAAAATTAAGAGTGACAAAAAATTAACTTGTTTCAACTTTGTTAACAAAAGCAACTCTCTTTTTTTGATTTAGTCCACAGCATCTCACTTCATATTACGATGAAACTCGATAATTTATAAGGAAAATAACAAGCTTTCACCTATTTAAGAGGGAGACAGCAATAATTTTCGACTCATGAAGGATCGAACTCATGCCCGTGATGTCATTAGTCATGTCCATGACCAATACCTATTGATAAAGTAAATCTTTTTTGTTTTTGCAAAAGATATTAGTTAAAGAACTAAGTAATTGTTATTATCATGCTTATTGCAAAAAAGTGATATAGTATATTCACATGTTTTGTTTAAAATTCGGATGAGATAAGGGGATCAAAATCCTATGCACCTGAGTGCACTGAGGCTCAATGCACCTGAGCAAATAACTTTATTTTTTAATTACTTTTTTTAAAAAAAATTTATACAACTGTTAATATAAGTGTATTTAATATGTATATCAATTTTTACCATTTTTTGAATTTTTTAGATTTTTATTTTTAAAAATCAGTGGCATTATAATAATTTTAAAATACTAAAATTCCCACTGATTTTTTAAAAAATCTGAAAAAATATTTACAAATTTTTAAAAATGATACAAATTGATATGCATATTAAATGCACTTAGATTAATAATTACGTAAAAAAAAGTTTCAAAAAAAAATGAATGTAGCATACTCGGGTGAATTGAGGCATTGAACCTCAACGCACTCGAGTGCATGGGATTTCGATCTAAGCTAAAGACGGGATGAAAATGAAATGATTCTCAAAAATATTTTTTGGCATTTTCAAGAATAACAACAAAATTTTCATACAAGTATTATGTATTTTCCAATCAAGAATAACACCTTTTTTGTTATCCCATTTCTCCAATGAGTCCATCATATCCTCGTCCAATCCAACTGTCCAAGTCGTGATGAGGCACTTATTAATCGGTCATGTCTTCCATGGTGGTGTGACGCTATTCGACAACCATTGTATACTGAGTCGGGAAATGGAAAAACAAGGCCGTTTGTACTTTCCACTCGTCGACTGACTGACTGTGTGGAAAATGCCAAAAGGTAGTTTAACCCTTTCACTCGTAGTCGCAGAGCTACTGAGCGTGTGGAAATAGAAAACGCTCTTTTATATGTGGAAATAGAAAACGCTCTTTTATACTTTCCACTCCGCGATTGCTGAGCGTGTGGAAATGCATAAAAGGGTGTTAGTGCTTTCCACTCGTGGACTGACCGAGCGTGTGGAAATGGAAAAAGCTTGTCCATACTTTCCGCTCGTAGAATTGATTGAGCTTGTCTAAATTGGTAAAAAAAAAAAAAAAAAAAAAAAAAAAAAAAAAAAAAAAAGAAAAAATTTAAGTACAACTTAAGTGGGGCAGGTTGAATTCAAGATTAATTCTATCCTTAATTTATTTTCAAAACTCTAATCATATTTTATTTTAAGTTAAATTGGTAATGAAGTATCTAAAATTGTCTCCTCGATATGGGAATATTTATAAAATATCATATTTGAGGGAATATTTATAAAATATCTCTCTAGTGAAAATTACAAAAATATTTAATTTGTAATATTGGATGCAACACCACTTGGACGTATACTACTAACTTAAAAAAGTCTAGCCCGAACACACTACAGTGTACATGCATCTAGTACGCACCGATAAAAATTTAATTGCGTGGACCCCACGTATATATTCATGCATTTAGTGTATATTGCGTGGACCCCACTTATATATATGCACACACTGACACACACACTGATATGAAGCGAGCGCCACATATATCAATTAGTACACCAATATATTAATCATAGATATACACAAATGTGTGCATTATTGTTTATGGACTGATTTACATTTATTAATATACTGATAGCTAGAGTATATTAATCAGACGTCACACGCCACATAAATCAACATTTTACGTACACATACTTTGTTGCCTTTAAATAACGCTAGCCATAAAAAATAATTACCTATTAATAATCCAACAATTTTAATTCCTGTGAACACACTCAATATTAATTTCTTCAAAAATCACTGACAGTCAGAGACAGTCGTTGACTAGAACCCTTCATTTTGATGAAGTTGCCAGGGCGGTGAAGGCAATGAGCCCAACAAAGGCACCGGGGCCGGATGGAATGTCAGCGGGGTTTTTTCAAAGACATTGGCAAATTGTTGGACAGGATATTTTTCTCTGGTGCAAGAACTTCATGGAACAACAAAATTTCGACCACCAGTGCTCCCAGATTGAACAGATGAACTCCACAACCATTGTCTTGATCCCGAAACTGGCGGGTGCCCACCTTTTGACCCAGTTTCGCCCAATCAGCCTATGTAATGTCGTATATAAGATTTTGGCAAAGGTCTTGGCAAACAGAATGAAGAGGTGCCTTCATGATGTTATTAGTGAGAATCAGAGTGCGTTTGTCCCAGGCCGACTCATCTCTGATAATATGTTGATCGCTTATGAAGTTATCCATTCGCTCAAGAGGAGAAAGGGAGGCAGGAAGCATGAAATGGCCATCAAACTTGATATGTCAAAGGCATATGATAGGATTGAATGGGCTTTCCTTCAGCGGATTATGGAAGCTATGAATTTTGGCTCGGTTTGGATCAGATGGGTCATGAGTTGTATTTCAACGGTAAGATACAGGGTGAATGTGAATGGTTTTAAATCCACATACTTCAAACCCCAAAGGGGTCTTAGGCAGGGGGACCCGCTATCTCCTTACCTATTCCTTTTGTGTGCTGAAGGTCTATCTGCTCTCATTGCAAGCGCGGCCACCCGAGGGAGTATCCGTGGACTCAAACTGAATCCCAGGGGCCCACTCATCACCCACCTTCTCTTTGCGGATGATGCCATCATTTTCCTTCGGGCGGAGAGGAGGGATATTCAAAATCTTATGGCAATTCTTCGCCAATACTCGGTGGCATCCGGTCAAGTGGTAAATGTTGACAAGACTGCAGTGTTTTTCAGCTCCAATGTCACGAGTAACTTGAGATGCGATTTCACACACCTGCTTGGATCCATGGGTCATGACTTTGACCACTATTTGGGGCTTCCTGCGTGGCTTGGTAAATCCAAAAAGAGAATGTTCAATGGCATCAAACAACGCATTTGGAACAAAATCCAAGGGTGGAAGGGGAGGCTACTTTCTTGGGGGGGGAAAGAGGTCCTTATCAAGGCTGTTGCCCAAGCTATACCCACCTACTCGATGAGCATATTTTTGCTCCCTAAATCTTTCTGCAACGAAATCAACGGCATGCTCAGCAAATTCTGGTGGGGAGAACAGGAAAACAAAAGGAAAATGAGTTGGGTTGCTTGGAAGGAAATGTGTACATCAAAGCTATCGGGTGGTTTGGGGTTTAGAGAGCTACATGCCTTCAATGTTGCCCTCCTCGGCAAGCAGGTCTGGCGCCTCATTACGCACACAACCTCACTCTGCCACCAAGTCCTCAAGGCCAAATACTTCCCTTTCGATGACATCTGGAGCTGTACAACAAAATCATCCGACTCTTTCACATGGAAGAGTATTCTGAAAGCCAAGGAGTTGATCCGTCATGGTTGCAAATGGCGCATCGGTAATGGGAAGAGGGTGCAGTTTTTCAAGGACGTATGGCTTGACGAAAGATTGATAAAAGCGGGGCCTCTCCCACGGACGATCTCGGAAGATGTGCTGGTTAATCATTTCATTAACCCGGTCGGGCACTCTTGGCACTTGGACAGGGTGGCGGCGGCTGTGGGGCCTGTGGGGAGACAACAAATCTGTCAAGTTCCCCTCCCCCGTAATGATGAGGAGGACAAAATGTTCTGGGCACACGAACCGAATGGAATCTATACTGTGAAATCAGCGTACAGGATACTATGTAGGGTTGCGGATAATCTTCCTAGCGCGGGCATCTACAAGGCGATATGGAAGACGAAATTGCCGAGCAAAGTACTCATTTTTGGATGGAGACTTTTCAAAAATGCTCTTCCAACAAGGACCAATCTGCTAGCAAGGCACATCGAGGTGGACCCGTGTTGTTTGTTCTGCGGGACCGAAATGGAGGACACTACCCATATTTTCACGGCATGCCAATTCATTAGGAATTCCTTTCTGAAAGCCGTGAGAATTTCCAATGCGTGGTCAACGATTCAGGATATTTTTCAATCCCTGGCTGTCAGAAACAATCTGGAGAGCCTCACTTTCTTCATCCTTTTTTGCTGGCGTGTGTGGTACATGCGGAATAAGCTTCGGGAAGAGATGATCCAACCGAATTTTGACAACATTGTTGGATGGTGTGAGGATTATCTTGAGCAGCACAGGAGAGCAAAACCCCTTAGCTTAAGTGGGATCATTGACAGGCCTCTCGTGGTAAGATGGTTAAAGCCGCCTATGGGTTTCCTCAAGATGAATGTTGATGCTAGGAAGCACACTCATAACTTGGCCCTGGGTTTTGCTGCTATTATCCGTGACCCGAATGGTGGCTTTGTTGCTGCAAAAGGCTGGAAACGAAATGGTAAAATGAGTCCCTTATGTATGGAGGCGACTGCTTTTCTTTTGGGTCTCCAATGGGCCCTCGACATCGGGATGGGCAAGGTCCAGGTTGAAACCGATTCTCTTCTCCTAACCAATTTTATTGGAATGGATGAACACATTCGTTCGCCTGTGGGTATTATCATTGACAAGATCAAGACCCTTCTTTTTTCCTCCCGACACCTATCGGCACACCATGTGTTGAGACGGGGCAACTCGGTAGCCCATTCTTTAGCTGATTTTGTGTCTAATTTTTTGGTGGATTGTCAGGAATGGTGGGGAATTCCACCCCAAATTATTTTGGCTAAACTTTGTACAGATAATTTTTTGGCAATGAATTGCTCGGATCTTCCTATCCGTTCCTTCCCTTCTGATCTTGGGGAGAGGGGATAGGGTGTTTCCTTTTATCAAAAAAAAATATAATATACAACAATTTTGGATACCGGCATATAAAATAGCCTGCAGTAAATAATAACAATTAAATATTAATCGGGATTATCTATCAATCTTCAAATAAAAATTCTACTTGTCTCAAAAAAATTTTAAACCTTTGGTGTGGATAACTAAACTTTTTACTATGAAAGTTAGAGGCATGCAACTGCATAATTTTTACTACGAAACTTAAAGGCGTGCAACCGATTCACGTCCGGTTTAAAACGTGGATGAGATAAGGGGATCAAAATACTATGCGCTTGGGGCTCGATGCACTCGGGCACATAAACTTATTTTTTGATTATTTTGTTTACACAATTAATAATTTAAGTGTATTTAATATTCATATAATTTTTACCATTTTTAGATTTTTTAAATATTTTTTTGAATTTTTAAGAATCAATCACACCATAGTAATTTTAAATTACTAAAAATATCTTTGAACTTTAAAATTTTTTTAAAAATATCTAAAAATTTTCAAAAATAATAAAAATTGATACACATGTTAAATGAACTTAGATTTATAGTTACGCAAAAAAAATTCAAAAAAATAAGAATACACTCGGTGTACTAAGGCATTGAACCGCACCCGGGTGCACAAGATTTAGATTCAAGGTAAGAATGAGATAAATATGAAATAATTTTCAAAAATAACAACAAAATTGTCATACTTCAATGAGTCCATCACATCCTCGTTCAATCGGACTGTCCAAGTCGTTACGGGTCGTGTCTTCCACGGTGATGTGAAGCTATCGGACAACGATTGTATACTCAGCCGGAAAATGATAAAACAAGGTTGTTCCTAGGGGTGCAACTTGGGTAGGGTACCCGCGGATTGACCCGCTGGGTACCCTAAATCGGGTAGGTTCGGTTCCATAGAACCTACCCATAGGGTCGGTTCGGTTCCATGGGTAAAATACCCGTTCAAATTCGGGTAAGGGTTGGTTCCAGCGCTGGGTACCCGGAACCGACCCGGATTTCATATATACATGCATATGATAACGACATCCAGCCATCCAGCCCTAATTCCCAAATCCCATCTCGACCTAATGCTGTATTCCCGTCTCCACTCCAATCTGCGACAGCACGGCTCTGCGCCTCCATCCTCGGCGACGACGAGTCGACGTCGCAGCGGCGCCGGTGCCACAGCTTCTCCCCTTGGCACAGCTCCAGTGCTTCTCTCTCTCTCTCCCTTGACCCTCTGCCCTTGGCAATCTGCGCGCAGGTCCTCCCCTCGACAGTTGCCTGCTCCTCTCTCTCTCTTTCCATCTCCCTCGGCGCAGCTCACTGCTCCTCCATCCCTCTCCTCTCCCGCCACTTCTCCTCTCCTCCCTCCCTCCCTCCCTCCCTCCCTCCCTCCCTCCCTCTCTCTCTCTCTCTCTCTCTCTCTCTCTCTCTCTCTCTCTCTCCTCCCCCCGACCCTCTGCCCTCGTCACTCGGCAATCGACTGTCGGCGCATAACGCAGGTCCTCCCTCGACGGTCGATGGCCGGACGCGCAGCGGCGCAGCTCCTCCCATCGACATCCTCCCTGTTCTAGACTCGAGTGCTCGGCGCTCAGGTCCTCCGATACTCCCCTCGACGGCAGACGCGCAGCTCGTCGGCGTCGCCTGTGATCTGTCACTCCCAGCCGGCCAGCCGTCAAACGCGTCAGGGATTTGTTTCTCACTCTTTTTATATTGGATCTCCATTTCGTGTCTGATTTTTATCTTTGTAGTCCTGATTGCTGTCCTTGTTTTTTTCATTTGCTTCCTGTTCGTGATAAATTGTTTAATTCTTTGATTCTCTCACATGTTTGATCTTAGTTTCGGTTTCGTGCTCCAATTCTGTCATTTTTTTTCAGATTGTGATAATTGTGTCATCAATATCTGAGCAATTTGATTTCAGTTTCAGTTTAAGCAGACAATTGTCCTCATAAATTCATCATCAGATCATGAACTCGTTGAGTCTATTTTATTCATTTCTCCAATTAAATAACTTATTCAGTGTTTGATTGTATATTTGTATAGGACATTAGGACTTGAGTTACAATGATAACAAGCAGGACATTGAGTTAGTTCCCAGTGGCTTTTGCAATCAGACAGGATCCAATAAGATATTCATTTCTGTTCAAACTTAATCTCTTATCCGCAATTTATCATAATTACAGAGCCATTATTGTTTATACTACAAATTAGAGACTAAAGCCTCTTTTAACCATGTCTTCCCTTATTTCTACTCAAACAATTGTAATAACCTCCCCAAATCATTAAAGACTTATCTATTTAACAAATAGTCTTCATAGCTTCATATACGTTAACATTAGTTTGTTGTTCACAGCTTCATATATTTCAATACTAGTTTACAACTTATTTTCATATATTGATCATGCTAACATACTTTTCAGTTTCTTTTATATTTTTATAGTTTATTTGTTTATGTTAGGTACAAACAGCCATCTTCAATAGTTTATTTGTTTATGTTAGTTTATTTGTTTATGTTAGTTTATTTGTTTATGTCAGTTTATTTGTTTATGTCAGGTACAAACAGCTAAATGCACCAATAAGCATTAATAAATGCCACATGGTACCATCTGCCCAGTTTCATAGCAAAGAAGTTATCCCTGAAAAATTTTAAATCAAAGGTGAGTAGCTGTGTTGACATTACATACCAGTTACAAGAAAAATGTGGTTGTGTTAATTTAGCAAACCATACCTATTGAAAACAGTTCTGATCATTCGATATTAGGAAAATTCGACATGTATCAATGTCTCCAACTTGACATTTCTTATTGACATTTCTGTTTCATTGGAAAATTCTATTCATAATATAGTATTTCTGTATTTGGAGCCAGTTTGGATGTATGATGTCTTTAGGAACCGATTTGGAACCGAACCGGAACCGACCTGCACCTGAAAAAATTGGGTAGGGTAGACTCCGAACCGACCCAGTCTAAAATAGGATAGAGTAGACGTTTTTAAAAAATGGGTAAGGGTAGATTTCATCCCTACCCGGGGGTACCCGACCGACTTGCACCCCTAGCTGTTCCAACTTTCCACTCGTAGACTGACTGACCGTGTGGAAAATGCGAAAAGGTAGCATATACCTTCCACTCGTGGCCGCAGAGTTACTGACCGCGTGGAAATAGAAAATGCTTTTTCATACTTGCCGCCCCTAGACCGACTGACCGCGTGGAAAATGCGAAAAGGTTGTTTGTGCTTTCCACTCGTGGACTAAGTGAACGTTTGAAAATACGCGTAAAATTATGAGATTGTGAATAATAATAAAAAATAAAAAAGAGAATATTTTGATAAGTATGTGATTGATAGGAAATGATAGATATATAGTTGGAATAAATACGTTTATTATATGTAGTTAGTAGGAAAAATGATTAGAATGTAGGGGTAAAAATTGAAAAAATAGTGTGATTGATGGAGTAATTATTGATACTGGGAAACCAAATACTAGGGCAAAACAATGGTTCTTATAGTCACATGTTAACAAATGTCCCCTAATTGAGTTTGTGCAAATTGAAAAAAAAATTGAGTGCAACCCAGGTCGGGCAAGTCTGGTTCGAGATTAATTTTATCTTTAACCTATTCTTAAAAACTCCAATCACATTCTATTTTAAGTTAGATTAGTTCTAAGCATATCGTATACGCCGATTTTGGTTTTGGTTCCAAATTAATTCTTAAAATAGTATTTATATTATATTTAAAAATTATAATTTTATTATAAGTCTTACTTAAAAATTAAAATCAAGATGATAATAATATACATTTTAAAATACGTTCATTAAATTTACTCAATATTGATAAATTAAATACTTTTTATATATTTAACGAATATATTTATTTCTTTCACTATAAAAGATATTTTATAAAATCTGTATTAAATATATACTAATAATTTAGGTCAGTTCTAGATACCTGTACCTTCGAACTTACTTTATCATAATTGAATCGTGTAAATTTTCTCTAGAATTTACCCCATCTTATGCTTATAAAAAATAGAAACTCATCCAAGTTGCACTATTAGGAAAACAGTTACAAAAACTAAGAATAACAGCCTTTACACAATTCTAGAGCTTTAAAAACATAGGGTGTTGGGTCAATGCAACTAGTTAATTGGAGTCCTAAATCTTGGTCATGTACTCAATATTTTAGATACTAATTCATTCTAAAAATTATATAAATTCATTTTCAAATTTTTTTGGTTATCTATAATCATTCTAAATAATGTTCATTTTTCTAAAGATATAAATTTTCAAACAAAGCAAATTTAATGTTATAAACTATAAGTATAAATTAATCAATACTTGGTTTAAATATTTTGAAATATCATTTTTACTAAAAAATTAGAGGTATGCAACTGATTCTATGAAATCATTTCTTAAAAATCTACAACTGTATTTTAAAAAGCAAAACCCACTATTAAGAGCGACGAAAAGAATTAACTTTGCTCAACACTGTCAGCAAAAGTAACTATTTCTTGTTTTTGCAAAAGGTATTAACTAAAGACCTAAATAATTTTTGATATCAAGTTGTTAATTACTTAATCTGTTTACTAATTTATTTATTAATTTACCTAATATTTTATTAATATATTTGCTAGTTATTGATTTATTTCTAATCATTAATTTACGAATTTACCCAGGAATTTATTAATTTATTAATTTCTTTATTACTTTATTTTTAGTTTATCAATTTATAATTTTTTGTTCGGTTTTATTGGTTTATTAATTTATAATTTATCCAAAGCTGGTTTTTTGCAAATGTGGCTCTATTAACATATCTCTTCTTGCACGAATTAAAAATTGCATAGATAGGATAAGCTTCACTGTTTTCAAAACTCTTAATGCTATTGACAAAAGCGGTAGTATTTCATCTAATGATTTGATAAAAACATGGAGCACGCCCATTCCACTTTCTATATATAGATTCATTTACCATCTACTTCTTTGCACTTTAACCATTGGTGTGAATCTACTCCATTCACTATATTTAACATAATTTGACATTATTTGTGTATCGAAGATAGAGTTTCATTCAAATTAAAGATGTGGGTGGCCACATTTACTTAAAAATATATATTAAATTATGAAAATATTTAACTAAAAAAATGATTTTATTTTCTTACATACTTATTTATCTAAATATATTTAATATATAAATTAATTTTTGATGATTTCTCTATTTTACTGAAAATAAGGGGTCTCCATTTTTTTTTTTGTCATGATAGTCCATCAGTTTCAAAAAATGTGTTGCACGCGGTCTTCGCCTTTCTCGCCACTCGCCATCGACCAGGTGGTGTTCATCACGTGTTCAACAACTCACGCAAATAGAACTAAACGAATTCGACCAAAGAGATATAAATAAAATTGTAATGTTTATTTGTTTTAATCTTTTAGCATTAACCAGTGGACCACAATTAAGAATTTTTGCACTTTAGCAATTTTTGAATATACGTTTTTCACAGTCGTCCACTTTTATTCAGTGTGAGTCGATGGTTTTGATATATGCGGATGTATTTACGCCAAAACTGTTGATTTTTTGAGTTCAAACATATTCATACCCGGAGGCCCGTATTTTCCCGAAAAACTTCAAAATTTAAAAAGAAACGTTGGCTCCTGTGTGTCGAGTCTCCCTTCATTAATGGGTTGTGCTACACACGGTGGGTACGGTTTGGATGAAAGGGGGCCCAACCCATGAGAAAAAAAAAGGAAGTAAAGGCCTACGTAATTTTACTGTATGAGTATCTTCGTTTAAAAACATAAGTATGTTTGGTTTTTTGATAAAATTTGTATTATATATATACAAAATCTCAATCTATTTTATTCATTTACTGAGTCATCTACTAAAACATATGTAGACATAATTTTTTATTATTTGAAATTTTTTAAAAATATTTGTGTACAAAAAATTATTTTTTAATAAGATTTCATTATAATTGTAAAGTTGAAAAAATATTTTATATAAGGAGTTATATTATATTATTTAAATTTCAAGCAATTAAGGTACTCTCAAAAATAAAAATTTCAATATTTATTTCTGATTATTTCAAAATTTAATAATATTTTTTTAATTTTCTAATATTACAATATCTAACAACATCTAAATGCATCTAACCGGATATAACGACATCTAACAACATCTAATTTTTTATATTAATAAGTTAATCCTAATTTAACACCTGTAATATAATTCTAAGCCCCTTATAAGGTCATTTATGTCTTAATTACAGAATTTGAAACTCAGATAATATGATTTAATGAAATCCACCATGTATAATTGCATCTAATAGTATCTAATCGTATCTGACAGCATCTAACAACATCTAGCAGTATCTAACAACATCTAACAGTATCTAAACGGATCTAACAACATCCAACTTTTGATATTAATAAGTTAATCCTAATTTAACATTTATAATATCATCTTAAGCTCCTAATAAGGTTCAGAATTTAAAATCCAGAAAATAAGATTTAATGAAATCCACCTAAATCTAACTGCATCTAACTGCATCTAATGACATCTAGCAACATCTAGCAACATCTAACAGCATCTAATGACATCTAATAGCATCTAACCGGATCTAACGACATCTAACAGCATCTAACCGGATCTAACGACATCTAACAGTATATAACTTTTTATATTAATAAATTAATCATAATTTAACACCGGTAATATAATTCTAAGCCCCTTAGAAGGTCATTTATACCTTAATTACAGAATTTGAAACTCAGATAATAGGATTTAATGAAATCCACCTAAATATAATAATATCTAACTACATCTAACAATATCTAACGACATCTAGCTGCATCTAACCGGATCTAATGACATCTAATAGCATCTAACCTTTGATATTAATAGGTTAATCATAATTTAATACTTATAATATGATTCTAAGTCCCTTGTAAGGTCATTTATACCTTAATTACAGAATTTAAAACTCAGATAATAGAATTCAATGAAATCTATCTAAATCTAACAGCATCTAACAACATCTAACCGTATCTAACAACATCTAATGATTTCTAACTGTATCTAACAGCATCTAACAGGATCTAATAACATCTAACAACATCAAATTTTAACATTTTAAAAATATTTTACATAATGTGTATTTTGCAAAAGATATATACTTAATAATTCATTTCACAACTATGAAAACCTTTAAATAATTTTAAAACTAAATAAATATAAAAATCTAAAATTAAAAATAATAATTAATTTAAATTAAATGAAATAGAAATTTAAGCAAATATATAAAACTGTAATGATTATTAAATATATGACTTTTTAAAACTAAAATTATAATAAATTATATTTATTTAAATTATATATAATTGTAATTTAGATTTAATATATAATTGCAATCTAATTAAGGAACTCTTTGCTAAATTTTGTTAAACAACTTTAAACTTCAATACATTTTACTCATTTTTTGTCAAATTTTATTCAATTAATAATGTTAAATATCAAATTCTTGATGAATCTACTAGTTTTTTTTATGGAGAATTTAATGGGCTTCCAATTAAATTCTTTTGGAACTTGTATTAAATTTAAAAGAGGGGTTTAGCATATGTAGCTAGTTAGCATATCACTAGTTATTATATCCGTACGTACCTGCACGATGTGCCTTTTTTATTGATAATTATACATATTGGTAATTATACACTTTAGAGGGACATTGTAAATACCTCGACCCCTGAGACATCTTGTAAAACCTCCATATTTTAGGAGAAAAATTACAAATACATCACTTGCACTCGGCAAACATAAACCTAGGTCACCTAAATGTTTCCAGAAAAATTGCAAATACATCACTCGCACTTGGCAAACATAAACCCAGGTCACCTAAATGTAGGGCGCATCAATGCGTTCACTACGTCACAGGCACGATGCCCCTAAATATAGTACCTTGAATTGTGAGCATATCACTTTCTTAAAATTTTCTTTTAAAAAAGATAAAATACCTTAGAAATAAATAAAATTATAAATACAAGTAATTATCTTTAGAATAAAAAATTTCATTTTAAACTATTCATCATGGTAATGTGACAGATATAGAACTCGATTATATTTCATAATATATTTTTTATAAAGATATCATAATATATTTTAAGTTAAAACATATTATTCATTTTTATAATTAATTATATCTTTTGGTTTTTTCTTCATAAACATAATTTACTAAATGCATTTAATTCATATACCATGGCGATTTATAGTACTTTTTATAGCTATTTTTATTTGTAAAAATCAATATTTTAAGGGTTATAGACGACTTAAATATTCTTAAAATTGATGATTTTTAAAATAAAAAATATGTGAAAGTATCATAAAATTTGGTTTATGGATTAAATATACTTAAAATATGAAGAAAAATCAATAAAAATAAAATAAATAAATGAATAATATATTTTAGCTTAAAATACGTTATGATGTAAATAATCTTCCATGAGATTCAATCTATTTAATGTGGTTATTTATTATTTTATAAAATAAAAAATAAAAAGTTATTTACAGGCGATCTCTTGAATTATATAATTTGGTTTATTTGAAAGGATTTTTTGTCATTTTTAAAATTTTAAAAATAATACGCTCCAATTCTGGCAAATTGTACTGGTGGGGACACAAATTCTTTTAGAAACATTCGTGATACTTATATAATTTTGCAAAAACTATATAGTCACCATAAAAACAGTAATTTAAAATACTACCTGTAGCAAGAATAACAACAGGCCGACATTTGGAGATCTCATATCAAATGCTTACTGAGGACAACTGGGCACATGCTAAAGGTCCACATCTAGCATCAGGACATTAAAGGGTAGCTTGACGTAGTCATAGCGTATGACCGTTTAGATGGTGATTGTGGAGGAGACTATAAGCATCAGTCAATGTATTTATCTACCAGCATTATAACATATTAATTATCTTTTTAAGAGTGACTTGACCTATGAAGGCTTCACTTCAGACGGTGATGTTAGAAAGACCAGAAATATTGAGCCATTGATTCATGTAATCAGCATCTAATATAATAGTAGCTTGACCACTTAACGGTTGATGGTCCAAAGGGTGCTATAAAGAGTAATTTGTAAATATACTGACATAATGCTAATTAATGATACAATCACAAAACTTCACGAATTATATATTATCCCTACATTATTTCAACCACATGTCATATTACCCCTGGCTAACAGTGGGTGTCAAACCGAATGCAGTGGGCCGTTAGATAATTTTGGATTTCCAAAATGACCCTTCCATTCAGGGCTAGGGATCATTCGGCTAGCATTTCAGGAGAAAAATTGCAAATACATAAACTCAGTTCGCCCAAATACATAAACTCAGTTTAGATTAAAATATGCTATGATGTAAATAATCTTTGACGAGATTCGATCTATTTAATGTGGTTAGTCGTCTTTGCTGGTGGTGTTGAACGCCTTCCACAGTAGCATCCTTCATCACAACGACAGTAGCTTGTTTAACAATGACTGCAACGTTTTCCACACAAATGCCATTGTCTTCTCTCACATCCTTCGTCGCCGCTGATTCCCAACCCAACTAACGTTGTTCAGATGACAGACTGAGGCGTTTCGACGTAATTCGGAGCTGGTGTGAACAGATCGATACAGTCCGGTCGTTGTCTCAACGAAATTGAGGGGTTAGGCGGTGGTGGTAGGTGGGCCCACTTTGACCGTGATGCACGTGGCCGGCGCCTGTGCCATCGTTGTAATGTCTGACGTAGATGGGCATTATTAAACCCCACTTGACTTTCAAAGGTGGAATTAAACTCATTATTCATCATTTATTTTTTTGGATTATCGTCTTGTCAGACCAAGCCTATGATAACCCCGTCTAATTTTTATATATTTTGAAATTTTTTCCAAAAATATCAAAATTTCAATGTTTTGGAGGATTTTCAAAAACGACAAGAATTTTTTAAATTAGCAAAGACTTCGCTGAAAGTTTAACAATTAATAAAGAATTCTTACTTTCTTGCTACTTGTGAATAATAATAATAATTT
This sequence comes from Annona cherimola, assembly GCA_030490835.1. Lineage (NCBI taxonomy): Eukaryota > Viridiplantae > Streptophyta > Magnoliopsida > Magnoliales > Annonaceae > Annona > Annona cherimola. The sequence goes on along the minus strand of CM059971.1, from coordinate 6,622,766 downwards.
AGTTCCTTATTCAACTTGTGAATAATGTTTTTGTCATTGTCAGATTTTTTTGAAAAAAAGTTATACGCTACAATTTCTAGTTCATCCGTTCATCTATTTATCTGTTATATTACGGCCGGCAATCTTTACTTTGGAATATCAATTCGTAAATTTGCGGTTGACTGTAATTGATATCCTTTAATTAATTGATATGGATATGGAGTAGTAGAGTGCGCCGTAGATTAAATCCACTTAGGAAAATATGTTTATAAAGAAAAATCAATAAAATAAAAGTAAAATAAATAAATAATGTATCTTATCTTAAAACGAAAATGTCCTCGAAAATTAATTAAATGATAGAATGAAAGAAATCAACTTTACAATACAAAATTTTTGCTTTTAAAATTCCATCACATTAAATAAATCTACTTAATGTGACAAATGTGGAGCATATACGTTATAATATATTTTTAAGTTAAAGTGTATTATTTATTATTTACAATTAGTTTTATTTTTTGATTTTTCTTCGTAATATATTTCACTAAGTATATTTCATTCATATTTCAAGTTTTGTCATTTTATAATATATTACATATTTATTTCTTATTTTTAAAAATAAGTTTTTAATAGGTGAAAAATGATTTAATGCCCCTAAAATCGATGATTTTTAAAATTAAATATACAAAAATATTGCAAAATGGCAAAAATTGGTTTATAGATTAAATATACTTAACAAAATATGTTTATAGAGAAAAATCAATAAAATAAAAGTAAAAATAAATAAATAATGTATCTTATCTTAAAATAAATTATGATGTATAATCGAAAAGATATTGTGATGTATATAATCGAGTATTGGATCTATTTAATGTGAATAATATTTGTATAAAATAAAAAATTATTTTGAAGGTAATTTCTAGCACTATGTAATTTTATTTATTTGGAAGGATTTTGTTGTCATTTTGAAATTTATTGAAAGTCATACGCTACAATTTCTGGCAGATTGCAGAGGCAAGGAATGACTGGGGATGCAGTTTTTAAAAAATTCGTGATGCTTGTATAATCTTGCCATATAATTTTTGTATTCAATCGGTTTTTGTTATTAATTTTATTCGATCTATTTAACGTTTCGCTGACAATCTTTACTTTGGAATATCGATTCGTCAATTTGCGGTTGACGGTAATTGATATCCTTTAATTAATTGATATGGATATGGAGTAGTAGAGTGCGCCGTAGATAAGCAACTGATATCCATCCATCCATCCATCCATCTGGAATGGTTACATTATCGGTTCAGATGGTGACTTGGACTACCAACATCCATCCATCCATGCATACTTATGCATCAGCCATCATGATCTCCCTTCAATATAATTAAGCAAGCCTGACAAATGCTCAGCACAAACCAACCTTTGCATTCGTTCTCCTCTGATTTCTCCTCCTCCTCATCATCCATCATGCCCTCCTCTTCCTCCTTTCTTGCTCTGTTTTCTAAGCTTCTCTTCTCTTTTTTACTCTCCCTCCTCTTTCCATTGATCCTCTTTCCATCTTCCTCCATCTCCACTACCAGTACTGCTGCTGTTCTTAATACTAATGCCTCCACCTACAGCTACAAGCCCTTGCCATCCACCCATCATCCACCTCACCAAATCTGCCTCCATCAACACTTTTCGGCTTTGCTCCAATTGAAGCGTGGCTTTGACTTCAGTCACAGGGACACCAATCTCTCATCTTGGAATGCAAATGATCCAGATTGTTGTTCTTGGGAAGGAATCCGTTGCAATCCTTTCACTGGTCATGTCATTAGCCTTAACCTTTCTAGGCTCTACATTGGTGGTCTGCTTGATTTCCAAAGTCTCTTCCAAATTCGGAGCTTGGAAAGACTTGATCTCTCTGATAATGATGACTTCATTGGGTCTCCAATCCCTTCTGGGTTTGCCCAACTCAGCAAATTGACCCATCTCCATCTCCGCTCCATCCACTTCCATGGCCAAATCCCACCAGATATCTTCCACTTGACCAAGTTAGTTTCTTTGGACCTTTCTTGCAATGTGTATTACAATGACTCTAATCATCAAGGGGAATGTCTTAACCTTGAAAGGTCTAGCTCTGGCATGGAACAACTCTTTAGAAATCTTTCAAGCTTAAGGGAACTCTTTCTTGATCATGCAAACTTGTCAGCAATGGGCAATCAATGGAGTCAGGTCTTGGCACTTGCACTTCCTAATCTCCACAAGCTAAGCTTGTCCCATTGTAGTCTTTCCGGAAGGATTCATCCTTCATTTTTCCGACTTCATTCTCTTATTCTACTAGACCTAAGCTATTCCCATCTTTCATCTCCAGTGCTAGAATTTATACAAAATCTCACTTCTTTAATCTTCTTGAGACTCTCAAGTTGTAATTTGCGCCATAAATTCCCAACGAGTGTTTTCAGTTGGCCAAACTTACAATTCCTTGACATTTCTAACAATCAATTCTTGATAGTTGATTTCCCAAAAATTTTAATAAATAGTACTATCCAAACGTTGGTAATGTCACGAACAGAATTTCAGGGCAATTTGGCAGAAATTTCGCGAAATTTTAAATCCTTAGCTTACTTGGGAATAAGTGAATGCAACCTAGTAGGTCCAGTACCTCAATCATTCGCGAACTTGAGCCAACTTGTTCTTCTTGATCTCTCTTCTAATAATTTTCAAGGGTCAATCCCGTCCCCGATTTTTACTCTTACTAAGGTTCAATATCTATTCTTGTCATCAAACCATTTCAATGGTGTCGTGGACCTAAGCTCCTTCCAAAACCTCAAGAACCTAGAAGCGCTTGATCTTTCATCAAACAATTTCTCAGCCATCATCAACACCAAAAACAATTCAACGTCCATCGCTCAGCCAAGTGTCAACCTCGGCCAACTCATGGATTTAGATCTCTCCAACAACAACTTTCAAGGGCCAATTCCAGTGTGGATTTTTGAACTAACCGAGCTTCTATATCTCCACCTGAACTCTAATAATTTCAATGGTGTTGTGGACCTAGGCTCCTTCCAAAACCTGAAGAACCTAGAAGAGCTTTATCTTTCATCTAATAATTTCTCAACCATCATCAACACAAGAAACAGTTCAATGTCCATCACTCGACCAAGTGTCAACCTCAACCAACTCACGGATTTGGATCTCTCCGACAATAACTTTCAAGGGGCAATTTCAACTTGGATTTTTGAACTAACTACGCTTCAATTTCTCTCATTGCTGTCTAACCATTTCAGTGGTGTTGTGGACTTAGGTTGCTTTCAAAAACTCAAAGGACTCATTCACCTTGATCTTTCGAATAACAACCTAACAATTACTACTGACCCTCAAAGCAGTTTAATGTCACCATCTTTTCCTCAATTACGGTATTTGGGCTTAAGATCATGCAACATCAACAACTTCCCAAATATGCTGAGAAATCACAAGGAGATTGAATATCTTGACCTCTCGTGGAACAGAATTCATGGTGAAATTCCACAATGGATATGGAAGGTCAAAAATGGGAGTATGTATTATTTGAATCTCTCTCATAATTCTTTAGAGGGATTAGAAGGACCCTTTCCCCATCTCTCCTTAACCTCGATGATATATTTCGACCTCAGCTCAAACTTGTTGAAAGGCCATATTCCTATGCCTCCAGCATCATCCACTTTCTTTTCAATTGCGAACAATAAACTTGATGGAGAATGCCCTCTCTGATTTGCGATGCAAAATTGCTTGAAGTTCTTGATTTGTCAAACAACAACTTCACTGGTTTGGTACCTCAATGCTTGGGCAAAGCTAATAACGGAATCTTTAAAGTGTTAAATCTGGGCAAAAATGCTTTTTCTGGTCCCTTATTCCAAACATTCAAAGTTAGTTGTGCACTAGAGACACTTGATCTTAGTGATAATTACTTGGAGGGGCGGATGCCAAGGTCGTTGAAAAATTGTCAGATGTTGACAGTCTTGAACCTTGGGAACAATCAAATACATGATGAATTCCCTTCACAATTAGGAAATTTATCAAATTTGCATGTTCTCGTCTTGAGGTCAAACAACTTCTTTGGCTCCATTAGAGTGCCACGAAAAAATCGAGAATTCTTTCCACAGCTGCAAATCATTGACCTCTCATTCAACAACTTCAGTGGTAGTTTACCGTCAAATTTATTTTCAACATGGAAGACGATGAAAGATGGTGGCTCAGCGTCAAAGTTCCTTACTGCAAATTCCTCGAATTACTATCAAGACAAAGTTTTTCTGGTTGTGAAGGGTATAGAAATTGAATTTGCAAAGATCCTCATGGCAGTCACCGTGGTGGATTTCTCACACAACCAACTGGAGGGTGACATCCCAACATTAATTGGGGAGCTGAAGGCACTTCGTGTGCTCAACTTGTCACATAACTATTTCCAAGGTGAAATTCCTGCATCGCTTCAGAACTTCAAAGTTCTTGAATCGTTAGACCTTTCAAATAACAGCTTGTCTGGAAAGATTCCGTAGCAACTGACTGAGCTATCATTCTTGGCAGCGTTGAATCTCTCATAAAACTAGCTCACTAGAAAAATACCGTAAGGCAGACAATTTGATACCTTTGGAAATGATTCTCTCTTGGGAAATTCAAAATTGTGTGGTTTGCCATTGTCGAGAAAGTGCAAGGAAGATGCAGTTGCAATGCCCCCAGCAACTCAATCAAACAATGAAGAGAGTGAGCTGAACTTGATGTGGATTGCATTTGGAGTTGGCCATGGTGTGGGCTTTGGAATGTTCTTTTGGATTCTGGCACTAAGGGAGAAAGGGAGAAGGGCGTTCTTCATTTTTATTGACAGAGCATGTTTTGCATGTTTTTCGTATTTTATGTAGTTGTTTATATGTGTGCTGTAATGGTTGTGATGTTTTTCATCTTTTTCTAGTTAATCTAATAATGTTCAAGCCTTGTATTATAATGAATTTGGAGGAGCGGAGGCGATAAATTCTCGTCGTGTGTTTTTAATGAAATCCATCATATGAGCTGATGAGCATATAATTCTTTATGATGTATTCATTTCTCTTGTCATATGTATTCATTTCTCTTACCCTTAATAACGTTAACATCAATAATTACCTAATTTTTGATTAAGTCTAAAAGGAAGAATGAAAAATAAATTACAGACAGCAACATCAGAGTTTTTTAAGACCACATGCAAGTATAATGTATGATTTACAAAGGGCAAGCAACTGAGTAAGGGCGACATTGAAAAGGGAGAATTTAAGTTTTGGCAGTGGACAAGATAGAACTGTGAATTGATCGGACTGGATCTATTCAATTCCAAACATATTTGAAGAGAACCTTTTTTAATTCATACAAATTTTCCATGTGACTTATAACAAAATTTATATACATCAGTATCTATCCCAACAATAAATCAAAAGGTCTGAATGGTGAATTCTTTCATCCTATTTACTTGTCCCAGCAAGATAACGTCCTTGTCATCATCAGTAGTCAACCTAATACAACACGAGTAGACAGAAAAACACCTTCGTTCAAGTTACAATGCAAAATCAGAAAAAAAGAAGAAGAAAAGAGCTCCACTTACCTGATGTAAACTTTATTCAATCCGTGAATCATAATTTGCTCTACAGCTCAAATTACGGCAATAGGAAAATGACAATTTTCTCTAATCAATATTTTTTATAAAAAAATATATTATTTTTATATTAATAATTATCTATTTATAATTATTTTATCCCAACCCTAAATGCGTTCACAAGTGGGTCCATTCTCGATCACTTTACATTTTGGTAGGTTATTTCTTATCTAGTAAAATTTTCAAAAATATTCAAGTATTTTATAAAAAAATTTCACATTAATTAATTCAACATATATATTTTAACTAACCATATCATTTTTTAAATTTTTATAATTTAAAATTTTATTTTGATCTTTTTATCAATCTCCCCATTATTGTTGAAATTAGACGCACTAACTTCTCTTAATTTTTCTTTATGATCAGATCAAATGTTTTAAATCTAAAACTCTTAATATAAATCAATAATTACATAAACTGGCAAGTAAAATAATTTCTAAATTGAATAAATAAAAATAATTTTAGCACAAAATATTTATTATTTATATTTTATCTTTGAATGGTAGGAGTATATGATTAAGGGTTGTCTAAATGATGTAAATTTCTGACCATATTTATTTTATTTAAAAATTTATTTTTATATTTTCTAAGTATTATTCAAATGTTATTTACATCGCATAAAATATGCAGCTCAAAAATTTCTTATACACAAACTCTGAAAAATCGTTTAAAAATGCAAATTTTGCAAGTGGGGTACACCGTTTGGATTGATTTTCTAGGATTTTTATTTCAAAATTTTACATAACATTTTAAAACTAAATTAAATTCATTGATTAATGAATATATTATGAGTTATTAGAAAAATTTTCAAGCTAAAAATTCTTCATTTACTATTTATAATATATGTTTCTTTTAAGTTCTAGATTTACTGCATGGTTTGGCTATAACTTATAAACTATTGTAATTGTCAATCTAACCATTAATCATGGTTCCAATCAAAGGTGTAACACATAGATCATGGCATATACTTGTTCAACTTAGGTCCAATGGTTTGGATTCTCAATGCACCTTTTGTATTAAAAATAAACGGTCTAGATCTTTAACTTCCTTGAGAATAAGTGAATGCAACATAGTAAGTCCAATACCTCAATCATTCGCGAACTTGAGCCAACTTGTTCTTCTTGATCTCTCATCTAATAATTTCTAAGGGTCAATCCTGTCCCTGATTTTTACTCTTACTAAGGTTCAATATCTATTCTTGTCATCAAACCATTTTAATGGTGTCGTGGACCAAAGCTCCTTCCAAAACCTCAAGAACCTAAAAGTGCTTGATCTTTCATCAAACAATTTCTCAGCCATCATCAACACCAAAAACAATTCAACGTCCATCGCTCAGCCAACTCATGGATTTAGATCTCTCCAACAACAACTTTCAAGGGCCAATTCCAATGTGGATTTTTGAACTAACCGAGCTTCTAGATCTCCACCTGCACTCTAATAATTTCAATGGTGTTGTGGACCTAGGCTCCTTCCAAAACCTGAAGAACCTAGAAGAGCTTTATCTTTCATCTAATAATTTCTCAACCATCATCAACACAAGAAACAGTTCAATGTCCATCACTCGACCAAGTGTCAACCTCAACCAACTCACGGATTTGGATCTCTCCGACAATAACTTTCAAGGGGCAATTTCAACTTGGATTTTTGAACTAACTACGCTTCAATTTCTCTCATTGCTGTCTAACCATTTCAGTGGTGTTGTGGACTTAGGTTGCTTTCAAAAACTCAAAGGACTCATTCACCTTGATCTTTCGAATAACAACCTAACAATTACTACTGACCCTCAAAGCAGTTTAATGTCACCATCTTTTCCTCAATTACGGTATTTGGGCTTAAGATCATGCAACATCAACAACTTCCCAAATATGCTGAGAAATCACAAGGAGATTGAATATCTTGACCTCTCGTGGAACAGAATTCATGGTGAAATTCCACAATGGATATGGAAGGTCAAAAATGGGAGTATGTATTATTTGAATCTCTCTCATAATTCTTTAGAGGGATTAGAAGGACCCTTTCCCCATCTCTCCTTAACCTCGATGATATATTTCGACCTCAGCTCAAACTTGTTGAAAGGCCATATTCCTATGCCTCCAGCATCATCCACTTTCTTTTCAATTGCGAACAATAAACTTGATGGAGAATGCCCTCTCTGATTTGCGATGCAAAATTGCTTGAAGTTCTTGATTTGTCAAACAACAACTTCACTGGTTTGGTACCTCAATGCTTGGGCAAAGCTAATAACGGAATCTTTAAAGTGTTAAATCTGGGCAAAAATGCTTTTTCTGGTCCCTTATTCCAAACATTCAAAGTTAGTTGTGCACTAGAGACACTTGATCTTAGTGATAATTACTTGGAGGGGCGGATGCCAAGGTCGTTGAAAAATTGTCAGATGTTGACAGTCTTGAACCTTGGGAACAATCAAATACATGATGAATTCCCTTCACAATTAGGAAATTTATCAAATTTGCATGTTCTCGTCTTGAGGTCAAACAACTTCTTTGGCTCCATTAGAGTGCCACGAAAAAATCGAGAATTCTTTCCACAGCTGCAAATCATTGACCTCTCATTCAACAACTTCAGTGGTAGTTTACCGTCAAATTTATTTTCAACATGGAAGACGATGAAAGATGGTGGCTCAGCGTCAAAGTTCCTTACTGCAAATTCCTCGAATTACTATCAAGACAAAGTTTTTCTGGTTGTGAAGGGTATAGAAATTGAATTTGCAAAGATCCTCATGGCAGTCACCGTGGTGGATTTCTCACACAACCAACTGGAGGGTGACATCCCAACATTAATTGGGGAGCTGAAGGCACTTCGTGTGCTCAACTTGTCACATAACTATTTCCAAGGTGAAATTCCTGCATCGCTTCAGAACTTCAAAGTTCTTGAATCGTTAGACCTTTCAAATAACAGCTTGTCTGGAAAGATTCCGTAGCAACTGACTGAGCTATCATTCTTGGCAGCGTTGAATCTCTCATAAAACTAGCTCACTAGAAAAATACCGTAAGGCAGACAATTTGATACCTTTGGAAATGATTCTCTCTTGGGAAATTCAAAATTGTGTGGTTTGCCATTGTCGAGAAAGTGCAAGGAAGATGCAGTTGCAATGCCCCCAGCAACTCAATCAAACAATGAAGAGAGTGAGCTGAACTTGATGTGGATTGCATTTGGAGTTGGCCATGGTGTGGGCTTTGGAATGTTCTTTTGGATTCTGGCACTAAGGGAGAAAGGGAGAAGGGCGTTCTTCATTTTTATTGACAGAGCATGTTTTGCATGTTTTTCGTATTTTATGTAGTTGTTTATATGTGTGCTGTAATGGTTGTGATGTTTTTCATCTTTTTCTAGTTAATCTAATAATGTTCAAGCCTTGTATTATAATGAATTTGGAGGAGCGGAGGCGATAAATTCTCGTCGTGTGTTTTTAATGAAATCCATCATATGAGCTGATGAGCATATAATTCTTTATGATGTATTCATTTCTCTTGTCATATGTATTCATTTCTCTTACCCTTAATAACGTTAACATCAATAATTACCTAATTTTTGATTAAGTCTAAAAGGAAGAATGAAAAATAAATTACAGACAGCAACATCAGAGTTTTTTAAGACCACATGCAAGTATAATGTATGATTTACAAAGGGCAAGCAACTGAGTAAGGGCGACATTGAAAAGGGAGAATTTAAGTTTTGGCAGTGGACAAGATAGAACTGTGAATTGATCGGACTGGATCTATTCAATTCCAAACATATTTGAAGAGAACCTTTTTTAATTCATACAAATTTTCCATGTGACTTATAACAAAATTTATATACATCAGTATCTATCCCAACAATAAATCAAAAGGTCTGAATGGTGAATTCTTTCATCCTATTTACTTGTCCCAGCAAGATAACGTCCTTGTCATCATCAGTAGTCAACCTAATACAACACGAGTAGACAGAAAAACACCTTCGTTCAAGTTACAATGCAAAATCAGAAAAAAAGAAGAAGAAAAGAGCTCCACTTACCTGATGTAAACTTTATTCAATCCGTGAATCATAATTTGCTCTACAGCTCAAATTACGGCAATAGGAAAATGACAATTTTCTCTAATCAATATTTTTTATAAAAAAATATATTATTTTTATATTAATAATTATCTATTTATAATTATTTTATCCCAACCCTAAATGCGTTCACAAGTGGGTCCATTCTCGATCACTTTACATTTTGGTAGGTTATTTCTTATCTAGTAAAATTTTCAAAAATATTCAAGTATTTTATAAAAAAATTTCACATTAATTAATTCAACATATATATTTTAACTAACCATATCATTTTTTAAATTTTTATAATTTAAAATTTTATTTTGATCTTTTTATCAATCTCCCCATTATTGTTGAAATTAGACGCACTAACTTCTCTTAATTTTTCTTTATGATCAGATCAAATGTTTTAAATCTAAAACTCTTAATATAAATCAATAATTACATAAACTGGCAAGTAAAATAATTTCTAAATTGAATAAATAAAAATAATTTTAGCACAAAATATTTATTATTTATATTTTATCTTTGAATGGTAGGAGTATATGATTAAGGGTTGTCTAAATGATGTAAATTTCTGACCATATTTATTTTATTTAAAAATTTATTTTTATATTTTCTAAGTATTATTCAAATGTTATTTACATCGCATAAAATATGCAGCTCAAAAATTTCTTATACACAAACTCTGAAAAATCGTTTAAAAATGCAAATTTTGCAAGTGGGGTACACCGTTTGGATTGATTTTCTAGGATTTTTATTTCAAAATTTTACATAACATTTTAAAACTAAATTAAATTCATTGATTAATGAATATATTATGAGTTATTAGAAAAATTTTCAAGCTAAAAATTCTTCATTTACTATTTATAATATATGTTTCTTTTAAGTTCTAGATTTACTGCATGGTTTGGCTATAACTTATAAACTATTGTAATTGTCAATCTAACCATTAATCATGGTTCCAATCAAAGGTGTAACACATAGATCATGGCATATACTTGTTCAACTTAGGTCCAATGGTTTGGATTCTCAATGCACCTTTTGTATTAAAAATAAACGGTCTAGATCTTTAACTTCCTTGAGAATAAGTGAATGCAACATAGTAAGTCCAATACCTCAATCATTCGCGAACTTGAGCCAACTTGTTCTTCTTGATCTCTCATCTAATAATTTCTAAGGGTCAATCCTGTCCCTGATTTTTACTCTTACTAAGGTTCAATATCTATTCTTGTCATCAAACCATTTTAATGGTGTCGTGGACCAAAGCTCCTTCCAAAACCTCAAGAACCTAAAAGTGCTTGATCTTTCATCAAACAATTTCTCAGCCATCATCAACACCAAAAACAATTCAACGTCCATCGCTCAGCCAACTCATGGATTTAGATCTCTCCAACAACAACTTTCAAGGGCCAATTCCAATGTGGATTTTTGAACTAACCGAGCTTCTAGATCTCCACCTGCACTCTAATAATTTCAATGGTGTTGTGGACCTAGGCTCCTTCCAAAACCTGAAGAACCTAGAAGAGCTTTATCTTTCATCTAATAATTTCTCAACCATCATCAACACAAGAAACAGTTCAATGTCCATCACTCGACCAAGTGTCAACCTCAACCAACTCACGGATTTGGATCTCTCCGACAATAACTTTCAAGGGGCAATTTCAACTTGGATTTTTGAACTAACTACGCTTCAATTTCTCTCATTGCTGTCTAACCATTTCAGTGGTGTTGTGGACTTAGGTTGCTTTCAAAAACTCAAAGGACTCATTCACCTTGATCTTTCGAATAACAACCTAACAATTACTACTGACCCTCAAAGCAGTTTAATGTCACCATCTTTTCCTCAATTACGGTATTTGGGCTTAAGATCATGCAACATCAACAACTTCCCAAATATGCTGAGAAATCACAAGGAGATTGAATATCTTGACCTCTCGTGGAACAGAATTCATGGTGAAATTCCACAATGGATATGGAAGGTCAAAAATGGGAGTATGTATTATTTGAATCTCTCTCATAATTCTTTAGAGGGATTAGAAGGACCCTTTCCCCATCTCTCCTTAACCTCGATGATATATTTCGACCTCAGCTCAAACTTGTTGAAAGGCCATATTCCTATGCCTCCAGCATCATCCACTTTCTTTTCAATTGCGAACAATAAACTTGATGGAGAATGCCCTCTCTGATTTGCGATGCAAAATTGCTTGAAGTTCTTGATTTGTCAAACAACAACTTCACTGGTTTGGTACCTCAATGCTTGGGCAAAGCTAATAACGGAATCTTTAAAGTGTTAAATCTGGGCAAAAATGCTTTTTCTGGTCCCTTATTCCAAACATTCAAAGTTAGTTGTGCACTAGAGACACTTGATCTTAGTGATAATTACTTGGAGGGGCGGATGCCAAGGTCGTTGAAAAATTGTCAGATGTTGACAGTCTTGAACCTTGGGAACAATCAAATACATGATGAATTCCCTTCACAATTAGGAAATTTATCAAATTTGCATGTTCTCGTCTTGAGGTCAAACAACTTCTTTGGCTCCATTAGAGTGCCACGAAAAAATCGAGAATTCTTTCCACAGCTGCAAATCATTGACCTCTCATTCAACAACTTCAGTGGTAGTTTACCGTCAAATTTATTTTCAACATGGAAGACGATGAAAGATGGTGGCTCAGCGTCAAAGTTCCTTACTGCAAATTCCTCGAATTACTATCAAGACAAAGTTTTTCTGGTTGTGAAGGGTATAGAAATTGAATTTGCAAAGATCCTCATGGCAGTCACCGTGGTGGATTTCTCACACAACCAACTGGAGGGTGACATCCCAACATTAATTGGGGAGCTGAAGGCACTTCGTGTGCTCAACTTGTCACATAACTATTTCCAAGGTGAAATTCCTGCATCGCTTCAGAACTTCAAAGTTCTTGAATCGTTAGACCTTTCAAATAACAGCTTGTCTGGAAAGATTCCGTAGCAACTGACTGAGCTATCATTCTTGGCAGCGTTGAATCTCTCATAAAACTAGCTCACTAGAAAAATACCGTAAGGCAGACAATTTGATACCTTTGGAAATGATTCTCTCTTGGGAAATTCAAAATTGTGTGGTTTGCCATTGTCGAGAAAGTGCAAGGAAGATGCAGTTGCAATGCCCCCAGCAACTCAATCAAACAATGAAGAGAGTGAGCTGAACTTGATGTGGATTGCATTTGGAGTTGGCCATGGTGTGGGCTTTGGAATGTTCTTTTGGATTCTGGCACTAAGGGAGAAAGGGAGAAGGGCGTTCTTCATTTTTATTGACAGAGCATGTTTTGCATGTTTTTCGTATTTTATGTAGCTATTTATATGCGTGCTGTAATGGCTGTGATGTTTTTCATCTTTTTCTAGTTAATGTAATAATGTTCAAGCCTTGTATTATAATGAATTTGGAGGAGCGGAGGCGATAAATTCTCGTCGTGTGTTTTTAATGAAATCCATCATATGAGTTGATGAGCATATAATTCTTTATGATGTATTCATTTCTCTTGTCATATGTATTCATTTCTCTTACCCTTAATAACGTTAACATCAATAATTACCTAATTTTTTATTAAGTCTAAAAGGAAGAATGAAAAATAAATTACAGACAGCAAAATCAGAGTTTTTTAAGACCACATGCAAGTATAATGTATGATTTACAAAGGGCAAGCAACGGAGTAAGGGCGACATTGAAAATGGAGAATTTAAGTTTTGGCAGTGGACAAGACAGAACTGTGAATTGATCGGACTGGATCTATTAGATTCCAAACATATTTGAAGAGAACCTTTTTTTAATTCAAACAAATTTTCAGTGTGGCTTATAACAAAATTTATATACATCAGTATCTATCCCAACAATAAATCAAAAGGTCTGAATGGTGAATTATTTCATCCTATTTACTTGTCCCAGCAAGATACCATCCTTGCCATCATGAGTAGTCGACCTAATACAACACAAATAGACAGAAAAACACCTTCATTCAAATCAGATGTATAACTATTACCTTGCCACACTCACTACATAGCCAAAGTCTTACCACACTACATTACCCTCAATTATTCTATTAAGGGCCACCAGTCTCGTAGACCACTTTACAATGTCAATCAACTAACTCACAAGGCCAAATAAGTTAGGTTTGAACTGACGTCACTTAGGTTATCACACCTGGATCAGCTACAAGGATGTGCCAATCGTTGTGACTGATGGTCCACACCATACTAAAATCCACATCAATCGGCATGGCTCATGATAAAGCAACACAAGCCAATGCTATGCTGAACAATACTGGCATATTAAATAATGAAACTGAAATCATAACTAATTATCAAATCAATAAATATCAAAAATATTTATTAACATTCAAAATACACATGCATGTAACTACAAATTACAATGCAAAATAAAAAAAAAGAAGAAAAATGCTCTGCTTACCTGATGTAAACTTTATTCGATCCCTGAATCATAATTTGCTCTAAAGCTCAAATTACAGCAATATGAAAATGACGATTTTCTCAAATCAATATTTTTTAAAAATATACATATTATTTTTATATTATTAATTATCTATTTATAATTAATTTATCCCAACACTAAATGCGTTCACAAGTACGTCCTTTCTTGATTACTTTACATTTTGGTAGGTTATTTCTTATCTAATTAAATTTTCAAAAATATTCAAGTATTTTATAAAAAAAATTTCACATTAATTAATTCAATATTTATATATTTTAACTACCCATATCATTTTTTAAATTTTTATAATTTAAAATTTAATTTTGATTTTTTTATCAATCTTCCTATTATTGTTGAAATCAGACACACTAACTTCACTTAATTTTTCTTTATGATCAGATCAAATGTATTAAATCTAAAATTCTTAATATAAATCAATAATTACATAAACTGGCAAGTAAAATAATTTCTAAATTGACTAAATAAAAATAATTTTAGCACAAAATATTTATTATTTATATTTTATATATTTTATTTTTGAAAGATAGGAGTATATGATTAAGGGTTGTCTAAATGATGCAAACTTCTGACCATATTTATTTTATTTAAAAATTTATTTTTATATTTTCTAAGTATTATTCAGATGTTATTTACATCACATAAAATAAGCAGCTCAAAATTTCTTATACACAAACTCTAAAAAATCGTTTAAAACAGCAAATTTTGCAAGTGGTGTACACTGTTCAGATTGATTTTCTAGAATTTTTATTTCAAAATTTTACATAACATTCTAATAATAAATTAAATTCATTTATTAATGAATATATTATGAGTTATTAGAAAATTTTTCATGCTAAAAATTCTTCATTTACTATTTATAATATATTGCTCTTTTTTTATATAATAATATATTGTTCTTTTAAGTTCTAGATTTACTGCATGGTTTGGCTATAACTTATAAACTGTCGTAATTGTCAATCCAACCATTAATCATGGTTCCAATCAAAGGTGTAACACATAGATCATGGCATATACTTATTCAACTTTGGTCCAATGCTTTGGATTCTCAATGCACCTTTCATATTAAAAATAAACAGTCTAGATCAACTAATTACAGTTTCTAATGATATATCAATTAAAGTTGCATAATTAAAAATCTCAAAATTTAACCATCCATCAAGGTGTATATATATGATCTAACATCATATTTTTATGGAAAATTAAATTTTAGAATTCTAACAATTTGAATTATCTAAAATATGCATGAAATCATAAATTCAATGGTTGGAATCATTTGTTTATTGTTTATGGAAATAAAATCTTTCTGGACTAACTTTTGATCAAATTTCAAGCATAATTGTCTCGAATAACATCCCTAATCATGGCCCATCCTCAAATACCAAAAGTCCCCAAATTGAAATTAATCTCAATCAAGGGGTGTTTGGATACAAGTGAAACTTGTTAGATCAAAATTTTTCAATCTAAAAAATTTCACTATCCACAACTACTATTCTTTAATCATTTATTCATATATTTCTATACAACTATCCTAATTTTTAATAATTTTTACAAAACTAACCATGCAACTAATGTAACGCTTTGAATTTTAAGCTTTACTCTACAGATCTTTTAAGTAGTGGAGCTTGTGAATAAAAGCAAAGTTTTATCTTTATACCGATGAAAGCATTTCCAGTATATCTAAAAATCAGTCTATTTTTTTGTTTAACTTGGTTTCATTCATTCCTAATAACAATTCAGCAACATACCGCCTATATTTGGAAGGATAAACATCATTCAATCATAATAGATACGTGTCGATCATATACATTCCTTCCAAGTTCTTTCTACTAATATCTCAATTTATCCTAAGAATTATAAGTTATCAATTTGATTACAAACATTCTTATACCACTCCAAATACATAATATTCTGCAAGTAAATCTTGTATACACCCAAATCAAGTTAATTTAGAAGCAAACCAAGCATGAAATTCAATTAAATTAAAGAACATGCCTTCACTCTCTACTGGCAGTGAAGAATCTCCATTCTAGTCTGTCATACCTACATTCATCAATGATTTTTAAAAGCAATGAGCATAAAATACTCATTAAGCAAACTTTTTAAAATACGTAAAAACATTAAATTTCACTTGCTCATGATTGACAATAACATGAGAGTAAACTTTTCATGATTCATCAAAACATTTATCTTTACTCGTGCATGACAATCAATTATACTCGTGCCTATATGATTGGGTCATGAATGCTAATGTGCAACTATCATATGACTTATACCGCGGTCATATGATAGTTGGCCATGGTGTGGGCTTTAGATTGTTCTTTTGGATGCTGGCACTATGGAGGAAAGGGAGAAGAGCATTGTTTATTTTTATCCATAGATTATATTTTTCATGTTTTTTGTATTTTGTGTAGATATTTATATGTGTGCTGTAATGGTTGTAATGTTTTTCATCTTTTTCTAGTTAATCTAATAATGTTCAAGCCTTGTATTATAATGAATTTGGAAGAGCATAGGCGATAAATTCTTGCTGTGCGTTTTTAATGAAATCCATAGCATATAATTCTTTATGATGTTACTAAAGTTAAAGCAATCCCATATGCATTCATTTCTCTTGCCCTTACTGACGTCAACACCAGAGTTTTTTAAGACCACATGCAAATATAAGGATTCCGATCCTGTGTAGCCGGGTGCACTTAACTTCAACGCAGCCGGGTGCACCTAAAATGTCACTAATTTTCAAAAATTAAAAATAAATATCTAAAATACTCCTAAAATGGTAAAAATTAATATATATATATATATATATATAATACACTTACATTAACACTTGTATAAAAAAATTTCAAAAAAAAATAAAAAAATAGGTTAATGCACACAGGATCACGATCCCAAGTATAATGTATGATTTATGAAGGGTAAGTAACAGAGTAAGGGCAATGTGGAAACGGGAGAATTTAAGTTTTGGCAATGGACAAGACAGAACTGTGAATTGATCAGACTGGATCTATTAGATTCCAAACGTATTTGAAGAGAACCATTTTAATTCAAACAAATTCTCCATGCGGCTTATAACTAATTATACACACTGCAAAATTCCCTCGACTTATAGTGCAATCATCAATAATTACCTAATTTTTGATTAAGTCTAATATGAAACTTGTGAGATAAATTGACAATGTAAGAACACTACATTTTACAAAAAGAATTGAGATTCTTAATGTTTATATGGGGCGAGCACAGCACAGTGGGAGGTAGCCACTACTCTAAGCTTGTCAATTTCTTTTCTTCCCTACAATTTGCATGCTATAAAAGGAAAAATGAAAAATAAATTACAGACAGCAGTATCAGAATTCTGGTCTAGTTATATGTATGGCTTGTAACTAACAATATGAAAATACAAAAGTAGAAAGTAAAGATACAATTTCAGGGCAGCAAAAAAGCCATACATGTCATCAAACAAATCTGGGATCATTTTTGGAATAGAATGCAAATGGGCAACTTGACTGTAAGTGGTATTCTTTTCCTTGACATTTCATCCGAGAATGGATTGCTTGGTTTTCTGTCCCCATCATTGTAGCTACTATTTCAGACTGGTTGACGTATAAGAAAGGGAAACGGAGGTTTCATGAGTGTAATCAGAGTCTACATATGGACTTTTCTTTCACACGTCAACTACACAATCGAAAATTCACTATCATGCACATGGGTAAAAGGGAATATTGCAGCCGTTTTTTACAAAATTACAAATGGAAGAAATAATACCATTATGCTTAACTTTTTATTAAACAAAGTACTTATCGAGCTTAAAGCAACAATTTCCCCTTCGAAAGGCCAATATGCAAATTCTGTTAGTGCAGGATGTTAAGATTTGTATATTGTATTCCTTTTTGAGTTCTTTTGTACACCCATCATTCATGTGGACATGGTAGACATAAAAATCCTTACAATGGATTCTATAAGGCCTTGTTAACTAAGTCAATGTCTTAATGCAATGGTCGTCATAGGCTACCCAAGTACTCAATCGCTAATAACCAGATCAATAGTAATAAAAAGAACTATTGCAAGAACCAAAATTAAACAATCACCTTATGAAGTATATTCAAGGAGGTTAATATACACACACATCCAAATTTTTCAAAATTCATATACATCATTATCTGTCCCAAAAATAAACCAAAAGGTCTGAATGGTTAGGGGTGCAACTCGGGCTCATGAAACTCGGGTTCACCTCGACCCTAACCCTAACCCTATTTGTAAATCTTCAACCCTAACCCTAACCCTAACCCTATTTATAAAACCTCAACCCTAACCCTATTTTTGAAATTCGGGCTCGGGTTGAGTTTCGGGTTGAGTTTCGAGTTGACATGTTACTATAAATATATATCCTACACTCATTTAATCACAAATCTATTGCTAAAAAAATCTAAAATAACAATTTATTAGAAGAAAGTAAGAAAATTTTAAATACCATTTAAGAGTATTAAGAAGAAAAACCTGTTTTGGGCATTCTCTTCACATTAAGTTGAATAGCAACCATATTTTGATGAATGTAGAAGTACAACCTTTGTCCGTCCTGCAATTTAACATGAATATCACAATCATATATAGAAATATTAGCATTCGACCATAAGACAAACTTTATAATATCAATCATAAGAAAAGAAAATAATCCCAAAAATACAATAATATCAAAACAAATAAGATTATAACAAGTTCAAAAATACAACTGGAGATCACAACATCCAAGTTAGGTCCAAGTCTACAACTTTAGTCTTAAGTTCCAATAACAAAATTACAACATGTAACTTAAATTGCCAACTGCAACATAACAACATGAAATATTTTAATTTTCCACGCAGTCTTCATTCTTCTTGTCTTCTATTATTCTCATCCGCTAAGCCAAATTCTTTTTTCCCTAAAAAAAGGCACAAAATCAACGTCATTTTGTACAATTGAACTTAAAGAGCATATATATGCATATATATATATATATTCAAATATATAAATAATACCTCCTGTAAATTAATTTCTTAGTGGAATAGGTGGTAACGATCCTGAAGCAGCATTTCCCGATGTTTGAGAAACTTCATCTGAAAAAAATAAATATTGGCATTAAAAATAATGTTAAGAGTAAGGTATAGGATTAAAACATAGAAAAATATATTTTACCTCTTGCGCATTTGTCTAGTTGATCAACAAATTCTTCATAATTTGAATCGACTGGAGATGCTTTCAACCAATCTTGAGAGCAAATTAGACACTCAACCAACATGGGTGTTAATGAACTACGATATTGGTCAAGAACACGTCCTCTAGTGCTAAATGCAGATTATGATGCAACTGTTGAAACAGGAATAGCCAAAATATCTCTTGCCATAAAAGATAAAATCCTGTATTTTGTAGCCATTGACCACCATGCTAAAATATCAAATGGTTCCACTTCATTCTCAACTGGATCTTTTAAATAGGCATCAATTTCATTTGTGATAACTCCAGCATTATTGTTATTCATAGATTGCCACAGCTTCCATTTTGAATTCTTTGATTCGGATGATGCCTCGCTCACTTCAGACAAAGAACTTGCAGTACTACTAGTAGACCCAAATTTATAAGTTCCTTATAATTCAACCATTTTATCATACACTTTCTTTGATAATGCAGAAACCTGATCCGCAGGAAGGAAAATACTAAGACAAAATTCCAAATAGCCTAGCTTGTACCGTGGATCAAACACTACCGCAATGAGCAAGTAAATGTTGAACTTGTCAACAGAACCCCAATATTTTGCAAGTTTTTCCTTCATTTTGTTGCACATGTGAAGAAGGATAGGATTATCATTCTCGGCTGGAAATGACTTTAATCGATCTTGAATTGCATCAAGTTGAGGAAAATGATATGAGGAAGTGACATATTTAGTACCCGACAAGATTTCAGTAGCATCAAAAAATAAAACCAAGAAATCACAAAGGACTCTGGCATGGTTCCAATCTTCTTCAAGAGGTGGACTAGAGCTTCTAAAACTTGCATCATTCACTTCAAGATGTTTGAAAGCCATTTCAAAGGGTAGAGCATGTTTCAACATCAAGTATGTAGAATTCCAACGTGTTGACACATCTAAACACAAAGACATTTTACTCGAAATTCTAACACTTTCACAAGATTTTCCAAATGCTTGTTCTCTACTAGGAGAACTCTTGACCCACTTTATGCTATTATGAATTCGAGCAATGGAATCCTTGATTTGTTCGGTTCCCTCCTTCACAACCAAATTTAAAATGTGCGCAACACAACGGACATGTAAAGATTCTCCATCCCCAAAGAGAGCATTCTTCATTTTTAAATTTAAACGCAAAGTGTTTAGCGCAACATCATTGGCAGATGCATTGTCAACAGTAAGAGTACACACTTGTCCAATATTCCAAGCATTCAAACATTCTTCAATTGCGTTAGCAATAGCTTCACCCGTGTGTGGTGAAGGAAGAATACAAAAATTAAGAATGCGCTTTTGAAGAGTCCAATTAGAATCTATAAAATGAGCAGTCAAACATAAATACCCAATATTTTGATTTGAAATCCACAAATCTGTCGTCAAGCATATACGCCGAACATCCTCACTAAAATCTTTCGTAATTTAGCCTTCTCTAACATGTATATTTTGAAAATTTCTTTCACAATTGTGGTCCTTGAAACATGTTTGATGAGTGGCTGCACAACTTTACAAAATTCTCTAAACCCTTCCTTTTCAACAAATTTAAATGGCAATTCATCAAGAATGATCATTCTTCCCATTGCTCTTTTGCAGGCTTCTTGGTCAAACTTCCAATTTGACATAACTATTCCACCATCATCAGTTACTGTTTGAAATGATAACAAACGCTGACCCTTAGCTCTTTTGTTGGTATTATACTTGCATAACTTTAAGTGTCTAGTTAATGTGCTTGTTCCTTGAGTACTTGGACACTTAAGTTTAATCTTACAATACTTACAAATTCTCCATGCCACTTTTCCATTTTGGTCCAAAATCCTTTCAAATTCTTCCCAAACTGGTGATGAAAATTTATATCCTTTTTTCTTCTTGGGAAGAGGCTCGTTTGCATCCGAACTTTCTGTAAGATCAATAGTGTTTGAAGCAGTTGTTGTATTTTTTATTTGCTCACTGTCGATCTCTTGTTCACTATTCTTGTCTTGCATATTACTTGAACCGTCCATATTTTATTAACCACCTAGATATCATTTTCATAACATATAATCACAGTTAGATATTTTTTAGATTGATATGTAACATAGTAAAGAAATCAGATGAGTTTCCAGACACGTGACTTAGTGTTCTTCGAGATGAATCAACAGATCAATAACTGTGAATTAGAATTGCAACTGCCCATACAAGGATAAAAACTTTGAAGGACCTACATTTATCAATAAAAAAACAAAAGCTTGAAAATGACCAATAACTAGATCATGAAAATGGGGCTACTATAAGTTTATTTAGTAATGCAGCAGCCACATTAAAATTTCTACAAAATGATATGCATTTTTTATAGGACAGATGGCAACCGATTTATAGTCATCATGAAACAAAATTTTTCACGTTTATCTGGCTATTCATAATTTTTTAAACGAAGAGCTGAATACGTTTAGTGTAAGGGATATCATACGACAAGATGATGAGAATTTAATTGCAGCAAGAAGCTGGAAGATGATTGGCTCACCAGATATAATCTGGATGGATGCGGTTGTAGCTAGAAACAGTGAATAAATGGGTGGCTGAATTGGGTTTCGGGAGCCAGATGCCCAGATGCCGAAGATGCGGTGCTGCCGGTGCAGGAGAGAAGAATATCGTCGCCGACCTAGGTCCGAAGATGCGGTCGAACTGCCGAAGATGCGACGCCGCCGGAGCAGGAAGCCGGCAGGTGTAGGAGATCGCCGATGCAGGAGCAGGCAGCCGGCAGCCGGCAGGTGCAGGTGCAGGAGGCAGGGGCCGGAGCAGGAGAAGAAAGACGAGTAGGAGGCAGGGGCCGGAGCAGGAGATCGCCGATCACAGCCAGTAGCGGCGAATCGACCACGCCGTCGACGAGCAGGAGGCAGGGGTCAGGGGCGCTGCGGTGCGGGCGCAGGGCTTAGGGTGAAATAGGCAGGGGAGTTCGGGACGAATGGGGTGCAGGTGCAGGAGGCAGGGGCCGGAGCAGGAGAAGAGAGACGAGTAGGAGGCAGGGGCCGGAGTAGGAGATCGCCGATCACAGCCGGCAGTGGTGAATCGACCACGCCGTCGACGAGCAGGAGGCAGGGGGCAGGGGCGCTGCGGTGCGGGCGCAGGGCTTAGGGCGAAATAGGCAGGGGAGTTCGGGACGAATGGGAATATGGGATATTATCATATTAGGAATAGATTCGGGTTCGGGCTCACAGGGTTCGGGCTTACCGCAACCCGAACCCGAGCACTATATACATTCGGTCCGGGTTTGGGTTGGGAAAATCGGGCTCGGTTTTAACACTGCAAATCTTCGGGTTCGGCGGGCCGGGTTCGGGCCGAACCCGGCCCAAGTTGCACCCCTATGAATGGTGAATTCTTTCATCCTATTTACTTGTCCCAGCAAGATACCATCGTTTTGATGATCTACTCCTGATGAAAAAGATAAAGTAAGCTAAGATAAACTCAGTAAGTACAGTATATACTTAAAAATTGATAAGACTTGATATTCAAGAGATCTAGTAAATTAAAAATCACCATGTAAGTCTAAATCGATCTAAAATTCATTTGAAATAAATGCAAATGGAAAAGCACATGTTAATGCATCACACATATGGGGCTCCATAGTCCAAGACAACAAGGTCTCAAGTTCAATAGGAAGTTTGATATCTTACCCCAAAGTCTAACCTTTTGAAATAAACTCAGTAAATACAGTATATACTTATAAATTGATAAGACTTAATATTCAGAAGATACAGTAAATTATAAATCACCATGTAAGTTTACGTCGATCTAAATATCATTTGAAATAAATGCAAATGGACAAGCACATGTTAATGCGTCACATATATGGGGTCCATAGTCCAAACCAACAACGCCTCAAATCCAATAGGAAGTTTAGTATCTTGCCCCGAAGTCCAACCTTTTCGTATAATCGGAAGGCCAAAACTATACGACATAGTGGCCAACTCTGCCCATCATGAGTAGCCAACCTAATACGACACAAGTAGATAAAAAAACACCTTTATTCAAATCAGATGTATAACTGATACCTTGCCGCACTCACTACATAGCCAAAGTCTTACCACACCACATTACCCTCAATTATTCTATTAAGGGTCACCAGTCTCATGGACCAGTTTCAATGTCAATCAACTAACTCACAAGGCCACATAAGTTAGGTCTGAACTGATGTCACTTAGGTTATCACACCTCGATCACCTACTGGGATGTGACATCATTGTGACTGATGGTCCACACAAGACTAAAATCCACATCAATAGTCATGGCTCACAAATAAAGCAATACAAGCCAATGCTATGATGAACAATGCTAGCATACTAAATAACGAAACTGAAATCACAACTAATTATCAAATCAATAAATATCAAAAATATATATTAATATTCCAAATACACATGCATGTAACTACAGATTACAATGCAAAATCAAAAAAAGAAGAAAAGAGCTCTACTTACCTAATGTAAACTTTATTCGATCGGTGAATCATAATTTGCTCTAAAGCTCAAATTACGGCAATAGGAAAAAGATGATTTTCTCTAATCAATATATATTTTTTCTAAATATTATTTTTATGTTATTAATTATCAATTAATACTTATTTTAACCCAACACTAAATGTGTTCACAAGTGGGTCCTTTCTTGTTTACTTTACATTTCGGTATGTCATTTCTTATCTAATTAAATTTTCAAAAATATTCAAGTATTTTATAAAAAAAATTTACATTAATTAAGTAAATATTTATGTATTTTAACTGACCATATCATTTTTTAAATTTCTATAATCTAAAATTTTATTTTGATTTTTTTATCAATCTGCCCATAATTATTGAAATCAGATCAAATGTTTTAAATCTAAAATTCTTAATATAAATCAATAATTACATAAACTGACAAGTAAAACAATTTCTAAATTGACAATAAAAATAATTTTAGCACAAAATATTTATTATTTATATTTTTATACATCTTATTTTTGAAAGATAAGAGTATATGATTAAGGGTTGTCTAAACATTTTTTACCATATTTACTTTATTTAAAAATTTATTTTTATATTTTGTAAGTAATATTCAGATGTTACTTACATCACCTAAAATAAGCAGCTCAAAATTTCTTATACACAAACTATGAAAAATCGTTTAAAATAGCTAATTTTGCAAGTGGTATACACTGTTTGGATTGATTTTCTAGGATTTTTATTTCAAAATTTTACATAATGTTTTAATACTAAATTAACGTCATTGATTAATGAATATGTTATGAGTTATTAGAAAAAATTTCATGCTAAAAATTCTTCCTTTACTATTTATAATGGGTCTGTTTGGATAGCGTTAAAACTCAGTGACGTTTTTTTCTCTGCAAAAACTCTGATATTAATTGTGCTGCTGTCAGCGTTGTGCACTGCGTGGCATGTAAATTCAATGCATCTGACGTCATTAATTATTGGCTGGTGTTGGTTTAGAACATCTGAACCGAACCTGTGGAATCTGGCATGTGGAATCAGCGGCCGAGATACATGCTCGGCAAATGAAACATGCGTAATTGCTGCACATCTCGGTTTGCAAAACGGTGAAATGACAACTTTACATTTTGGAATACCGAGCTGATAAGTTTTACCCTCAAAAGCGAGTTTTCATGTTTACCAAACAGACCCAATATATTTTTCTTTTAAGTTCTAGATTTATTGCATGGTTTGGCTATAACTTATAAACTGTTGCAATTGTTAATCTAACCATTAATCATGGTTCCAATCAAAGGTATAACACAGAGATCATAACATATACTTATTCAACTTTGGTCCAATGGTTTGGATTCTCAATGCACCTTTGGTATTAAAAATAAACAGTCTAGATCAACTAATTATAATTTCTAATGATATATCTATTAAAGTTGTATAATTAAAAATCTCAAAATTTAACCATCCATCAAGGTGTATACGTATAATCTAACATTATATTTTTATGGAAAATTAAATTTGGCACATATCTAACAATTTGAATTATCTAAAATATGCTTGAAATCATAGATTCAATGGTTGGTATCATTTGTTTATTGTTTATTGAAATAAAATCTTTTTGGAGTAACTTTTGATTAAATTTTAGGCATAATTGTCTCAAATAACATCCCCTAATCATGGCCCATCCTCAAATGCCAAAAGCCCGCAAATTGAAATTAATCTCAATCAAGGGGTATTTGGATACAAGTAAAACTTGTTAAATCAAAATTTTTCGGTCTAAAAATTTTCACTATCCACAATTACCCTTCTTTAATCATTTATTCATATATTCTTATACAATCGTCCTAAATTTTAATGATTTTTACACAACTAACCATAGAACTAATCTAACGCTCCGAATTTACAAGCACGTTACAATGAGTCCTTACTCTACGGATCTTTTAAGCAATGAAGCTTGTGAATAAAAGCAATGTTTTATCTTTGTACCGATGAAAGCATTTCCATTATGTCTAAAAACCAGTCTATCTTTTTGTTTTAACTTGGTTTCGTTCATTCCTAATAACGATTCAGCAGCATACTGCGTATATTTGGAAGGTTTGGGAAGAAGAATTGACTACTTTCAAGAAGTAGCTTCCTTGAGAGACCTGATAAACATCATTCAATCATAATAGATACGTGTGGATCATATACATTCCTTACAAGTTCTTTCTCCTAATATCTCAATTTGTCCTATGAATTTTAAGTTATCAAACTGATTATAAACATTCTTATACCACTCCAAATACATAGTATTCTGCAAGTAAACCTTGTACACACCCAAATGAAATTAATTTAGATGCAAACCAAGCATGAAATTCAATTGAACATGCCTTCACTGCTCTACTGGCAGTGAAGAATCTCTATTCTGGTCTGCCATATCTGTATTCACCAATGATTTTTAAAAAGCAATGAGTATACGATACTTAGTAAGAAAACTTTTTAAAATACGTAAAAACATTCAATTTCACTTGCTCATGATTGACAATAACATGAGAGTAAAATTTTCATGATTCATCAAAACATTTATCTTTACTTGTGCACGACAATCAATTATACTCGTGCCTATATGGTTGGGTCATGAATGCTCATGTGCAACACTCATATGACTTGTACCTTATATGGTAGATGACACTTATCGAGTGATCATCTCCACACAGATATGAAAATAGCGCCATGAATCTTTCTATTCTCAACGACTTGGCAACATTAAGGAAGGACAGTAGTCCTATTTAACAACCTTGATAGAAGCCTACAAGAATTCCTGTCATTCGTATGCATGCATGTCGTTCTATTTTCCCAGGTCTTAATATGAGATGACTTCTTCATTCGTGTCATGATAATCAATTTTATATATAAGAAAGACATTTAGAAATCACCATTTCAAAACGCCCATGATCCACTTAAAAAGATGAGAACATGATCACTAAATTTTGTTAAGTGCATTTAAAACAACACCTTTAAAAGTCATGTCAATGAAAGCATATAAGTAGCATATGTCATAGAACTTGTTCTAAACATTTGATAAAACTTAGTTCATGCATTTAAAGTAATATATTTGAAAATCGTGTCACCGAAAATATTGAACTGAAATAACAGATAAGAACTAATTCAAATACATGTCAAACCTCAAGTCATGAAATTAAAACTTATTAAATACTGGATTACCTCATAAAGCTTTTGAAAAGAAAGACTTGTAGGAATTGCTTACCTTTTTGCTTTTACTCATCTTCTAACATTTCTTTTTCCTTTCCTATCATAGAGAAGAGAATACATTCTAAGCATATATTAAATAATCATGCATTTTTATCTATCTTCTCTATCATGTCTAGGCTACATGCCTTTCTTTTAGCAAGTTAGGATATGAAATTCAATCCTATTAGACTTGAGTACTTATTTACAAAGTTTATATATATATATATATTTACAGCTACGTAAGCTCTTGATCTCATTTAAGGATCCCTAACTAAGAGATTCAACCAATTTATGTTTCTCAATTAGAATAACCGTGACTTTTAAGTCATCATCTTGGGGTCATATATAGGAAACCAACTCCTATAGCATTTTAAACGTATTTCTTATACAAAATTCTTGAATAATTGGTCATCTAGTTCAAACAACACTCCCCGTATTCCACATAAAAGCGTTCAACACTTGGAAGACACATGTACAACACCAATACAATCCATCATGAACATACTCAATTGAAATCAAGATAGTCTCATGAGAGTATAAATGAATCAAATTATTTGTCAAAGCAAACTATGCAACCATTCTAATTCTTTGAATATACTCAATTCAAAAATGAAATAAATAATTTAAAATCTCAACTAATCGACTAATTTCTTTACAGCTTACTTGCTATCTTTTGACTGATATCTTGTTTACAACTAAATCTTCATTATCATATTTATACTTCTTATCATTGCCCTACTCATGTTTCAGTAGTCGAAACATGATCAAATCCTTTGTTTATAAGGGTTTTTTTTTACATCAATATTTAGATGAACATTTTGATACGAAATAGTAACATGGGCTCCCTTCTATCATTCTGAATTATATAGACTTATCAAAAGTATTATATCATGAATTTATAACTAAAACATACTTGTGTATACCAGAATTTTCAGTTTAGGCTTCATTTTCATATCAAAGCTCACCACCAAGTTAATTAAGTACTAACTCTAACCTATTTGACTTAGGGGTTTAACAAATTTTCTTCAAAATTATGAAAGTATGGATTTTATCCTTTATAGGACTATTTACATATTTTTACATACACATCTTGACCATCGGATTGCATTTCTTTTCGTTATCATAATATATACTATGAAATCTTTTATGCCATCATTAAATCGACACAAAAATGGCCTTTTAATACTGCATCTAGCTATCAAGTCATATCTTTAGCATTCGTTTACTATTTTGATTCTCCTTTAGTTCTTAAAATTGAAGAATTCTAACTAGATGCATATATAAATTATTAAAATTGAAGCTCATAACTACTATAATGAGTTAAACAGTTGACTCTACTCAAGTTATATGCTTTTGCAAATCAAATAGTTACAAAACCAATGCATTATCATTGTTAACTCAATGAAATAGACTCGTAATAACATTTAAAGCATTGATTCAACTTCAACGTGTTTCATCATCTTTAAATTTAATTTTAAAGTTCTCCAAATTGTGCTTTTAACTATATGCAATTATTATTCACAAATTCCTTGCTTGAATAGTATCCATCGTCTTGGCTAGGCTTTTAACAATATGAGGATTCAAAAATTCTATTCTATGCATTATTAAGAAGCTAACCCTATTATCATTATCCACTATCATGGTTAAAATTCCAGGTCTATACGTGAATCAAATCTTAGTTTAATAAAATTTCCTTTTTGAAAGCATCGTAACACATAATCAAGAGTATAATTCAAATATACACATTGACATTCATCCGCATATAGTTTTAAACAAGATATACCTGAATTAATGTTTACTTTAATTGGGTGCCTCATTTATTTAAGATAAATTCATAGGTTGCATCTTATGCATGAGAACAACGTTTTCTTTTTCATTCATCATAAAGAACACTTGAAAACTCAAGCTTATCATTTGTAGACTTGAGTTTCTATAATTTATAGGTTGAATTTCCTAGTATAAATTTATACCATGCCTATAATAGTGATATTATACTAACTTTGCATTTAAAATCAAAATCGCGATTACAAAATTCATAATTCCCCTCGTCATCCATGTCTCTTCATGTAGTTTTATAAAACTCATGCTTATACCCATCTATCGTCATTTTCCACCATTCGGGTATGAATTAAATCTGTTTTGTCTTAAAATCATTATAAACATCATTAAAATACATAATTCTTATTTTAAATTCAACCTGCAACTTAGATTCACACCCATACATGACTTTGGGCGTGCGTTCATGAATTTGGAGCTTAATAAATTAAAAATCTCCATCATTTAGACTTGAAATCGTCTTGAATGCTGCTAAAAAATTCATAAAACTCAAAAAGCATATGAAAATTGAAACATGAAACTTAGATTCAAGCCTATACAAAACTGCCAATTATGGGTTCATATATTAGGGCTTTACGAATTCAAAAATCTCATTATTTAAGGTTAGATTGACTTGTATAGTGTTGAAAAAAATCATAAAATGCAAAAGCCCCTTAGGAACCAAAGCAAGCATATACGGATCCTGCGAAATTTCACAAAAATCCAACCCGTTTCCTACCAATCATGGTCATCCCCCTTGTATGAGCATGAATGGGTTCCGTTGAATGATATAATCTGTGATTTTCTTAATTACATTGCTTAGATATTGCACAAATTTTGCATACATAGTCGAAAATGACAAAGGTTATAAAATACTCACATCTTCTTGCCCATTCTTGGCCGTCGGCCATGAATCTTTGGGTAGAAGCTTAAACCCGTTTTAGATTTCCATTTTTAGAACTTATATTCACTCCCATAACATGCTAATAATCAAAATAAGAAAGATCTCTTACATGCATGATGAAATCCTATGGAGATTGGGAAGAAAAATTTAGTTCTCACCTTGTAATGGTGATGGAAGCAGCGTCAAGCTCTTCTTCTTCACCGATGACGACCGGCAATGGCCAAGGCACTCCGGCATCCCTCCTCTCTCTTCCCCCTTCCTCTATTCTTTCCTGTCTCGCCCCCGCGCCCCCCCCTCTGTGGAATGACGAGAGAAAAAGTGCGGAAGCCCCTTTGGCTTGGGTGTTACGCACGTGCATATGCTTGTGTGGACACGTTTTTAAAAAAATAAATGATATTCTAAATATTTCCCATTTGGGCCTTCCGATTTTTAATCTTACAAATGACACTATTTTTTTAGTCATTTGTAAGACTTAAATAATTTAATTTCATTAAATTATTCAACACATTTATTAATTAAATCAATATTTTCTAATTAATTATTATAAATGCTTCTTGCCATCTATTCACAAATTTTTAAAATTTTCATTAGTTATTACCCTTTCTTGCTTGTATTTTAGGCCATCATATATGTATATATAAGTTTCATTTAATAGCTCAAAGTATTTAAATAAACTTGCAATAACATGCTTATGCCGTGGGTAATTTTGGTATTTTGAAAAATGTAAATAAGTCAGAGTTATTAATATCCTAAGAAATATTCTTCGAACATTGCTTGTTTTCCCATCATCTAACAGCACGTAAATATTGTATTTAATATGCTCAATGGTGAAGCCTATGGTAAAAAAAGCAGAGATGAATTAGTATGCAATTGAAGAAATAAAGAGGATGAAGAAATTTCATAGTGAGGGATTTCTCACCCATTCATTCATTCAAATCTTTGATACCAACGTAATCACTGTCATTTTACAAGATGAAATGATGTACTTCAAATGCTACAAATAGCAAAGCCACATTTCAGAAGTTCTGATTTTTTTGTATTTAAAATTGCTAAATGTAACTTAAGATAGAGAGAAATGTTTAGGTGCAGTTGCCTCAAAATGGGCCCCACATCATCATAAATTATAATCTACTCCACCCATTATATTTAAAATTATGTATTCTATTATCATACCAATTTTCATCGCAATTAGATATGTGTGTGTACCCCATCTAAAAATGGTACAAATTCAATATGATAAAATAGTTTGATGCAAATAACAATTTTAAAATTATTTTTTCAACACGTAAACTATTTTTTATAAAATTTATATATGAATAAATTATTGTACAAAGTATCGATACATTTAAGTATATATAGAGCCCATTTTGGGCCAAATACGCTGTTAATTATGATGCAGCTTCCTTGCACAGGAAATGTTCTCTAAGATAATACACTGTTAATTTTCAGCAGTAGCAGTTTATCTCTCCGCCCCATAACCCGCCCAAACCAAAATAATAATAAGAAAGTCGAAGAAGAACCAGATTATGAAATCAATGAAATAAAAATGAATTGCTGGTGAGAAGAATTATTAGAATTTAAGCTTAACAAAGTAGAACCAACCTATCAAATTAATAATAATATTGCCAGAATAATACAATTAGCTGAACAAGCACAGATAATAGGTGAAGATCCCCAAAAATATTGTGATAAAAATAAGGAAATTGCTCATTTAGAAATAATAAATCCAAATTTGACGATTAGAACAAGAGAATTAGAATATAATGAAGAAGATAAACAAGAGTTTATAAAGCAAATAGACGAGTTATTAAAATTTAAAATAATTAGATCTAGTCATAGTAAACATAGAAGTGCAGCCTTTTTAGTTAGAAATCATAGTGAACAGAAAAGAGAAAAAGCTAGAATGGTGATCAATTATAAAAGATTAAATGATAACACGATAGAAGATGAATATAAAATACCAAATAAAGATAATTTAATAAATTTAATACAAGATAGAAAAATACTTTAGCAAAATAAATTGTAAAAGTGCATATTGGCAAATTAGAATGGATCCTGAACAAATAGAATGGACGGCTTTTGTTACGCCAGTAGGACATTATGAGTGGTTAGTAATGCCTTTTGGGCTAATAAATGCACCTAGTATATTTCAACGAAGAATGGATAAAATATTTAAAAACCTAGAATATGTGT
The DNA here is from genome assembly GCA_030490835.1 of Annona cherimola. Classification (NCBI taxonomy): domain Eukaryota; kingdom Viridiplantae; phylum Streptophyta; class Magnoliopsida; order Magnoliales; family Annonaceae; genus Annona; species Annona cherimola. The sequence continues at coordinate 6,590,837 of CM059971.1, read as the reverse complement.
TTGTATATATTGATGATATTCTAATAGCCAGTAAATCACTAAAAGAACGCTACAAACATGTAGAAAATGTACTCAAATTAATAATAGAGAACGGCATTATAATTTCGAAAAAGAAGTTAGAAATAGCTAAAGGATATATAGAGTTTTTAGCAATGTTGTCAGAACCGAACCGGTAATTGAACCGGTAAAAGAACTGGTTTGGTTCGAACTGGTTCGACCGGTTAAACAAACCGGTTCGAACCGGTGACGTCAGCATGATATATTTATGACGTCATAAATATTAAATTATTTTAAAATTTTCAATAAATACATTGATAAAATTATATTTTCATAAATCCTAAATATATATGTTAGATTTTAAAAACAACAATATAAGTATAAAACATGTAGGAGGGACAGGAGCAGGCTGCAGTAGGGATGGGGGTAGGCCGCAGCAATCACACATACATATATATTATTTGTGCTTTCTGATAATTCTAAAAATCTTCAAATAATTTCATGTTAAATTCACACTTTTTGAGTATAAAAATTTTAATTAAATATAGATTTTATGTGAAATATAGTGAAAATTATATTTTTCATAAAATCTTTAATTTTGCTATAAAACGGGTCATTTTTCAATTTATTTTGAAAATATAAAATTATGAATTAATAGGCTAGAAAATTTTAATGTTGAAATGTTTATTAGCTTATTAATATAATTTGGGCAAATTTATAAAATTATTTAATTGGAAAAATCATACATATATGACCAATTATCTTTTAAAATACGGGGAACAAAGGATATTATTGTATTTAGACAAATTAAATAAAAGAATAAAGTGAATTAAACTACGATGATATATGATATTATTGAAATTATTTATCAAATAATTAATATTTAAATTCGGATTTAAATGCACCGCAGGAACACCGAACGACCGTGCACCACCAGAGCACCATTTCTGGTACTCCATCGCCCCCAAATCCAACTGCCGGCCATCTACGATAAAATTCGAAACCCAAATTCAAGCGGATGAGGATCCATTCATTTTAGGACCCATTTGCCTTTGTTTGATATAACAAAAGTAGAGAACTTGTGGATCTTTTTTATTCTGAAGATCGAGTGGCTGATCGACGATGAGAGCTGCAGCAGCTTCTCCCGCCGCCGCTCGGATCAGATTAAGGTCGGCAATCGCCGATTCTGCTTTTCTCGGCGCCTTGGCAGCACGGCTCCGATCGGCGGTTGCCCGTCACCCTTTGCGCTCACGTCCGGAGTTCTGCCGCTGTCATCGACGGCAGATGCCTACGTTGGTGCGGACTGCGGAAGATAACGGGATTGCTGAGCCCCTTTTTTTATTCACGGAACTGCTGAACCGGTTGTATACGGTCGAACCGCGATGTGCGGTTAGACCGCCGGTTCGACGGTTCTTACGGTTTAATGTAATTAAACCGGACCGCATATAAACGAACCGGACACAGGACCGGTTCCCGGTTGAACCGGTCGGACCGGCCGGTCCGGTCCGGTTCTGACAACACTGGTTTTTAGGACAAAAAATAGGAAATGGGTATATAGAATTACAACCTCATATTTCTCAAAAAATCCTAGAAATGCCAGATAAATTAGAAACTTTAGAATTATTACAAAAAATTTTGGGACTAGTTAACTACGCTAGAAATTTTATACCAAACCTTCATCAAAGTACAAACTATTTGTATAAAAAAACTGGTAAAAATGGACAGAGATACTTCAATCAGGAAGATGTAAAATTAGTTCAAACTATAAAAGAAAAGGTTAAACATTTACCAAAACTAAAATTACCATTAGAATCAGAGTATAAAATAGTAGAAGTAGATGCAAGTGAATTAGGATGGGGAGCAGTTTTAAAAGTAAGACCCCATAAAGAGAGTTATACAAATTTAGAAGAAATCAGTAGATATGATTCAGGAAAATTTACACAGAATGAAAACAGCTTAACTAGCCTAGACTATGAGATATTGGGAGTAATTAATGCATTAGACAAGTTTAGATTATATTTAAATACCGAATTTACTCTAAGGACAGACTGCGAAGCAATAGTCCAGGATTAAAAGTCAATTTTGAACATATCAAAGGTACTAACAACTTTCTTGCAGATTATTTATCAAGGGCGATAAGCAGCGATCAGAAAGTTTCTTAAAATAATTTTCAATAGAAAGTTACAAATAGCAGCTACAATTAGCAGTTATTTAGTACCAAAATAAATTCGAAATAAAGTAGTAGTTACTCTATAAATATTAGAAGTTAAGTAGTAGTTACTCTATAAATATTAGAAGTTAAGTAGTAGTTACTCTATAAATATTCGAAGTTAATTAGTAGTTACTCTTCAAAATATTAGAAGTTAGTTAGAAAATGAAACAATTATATACTAATAAAATAAAATACAATTTATGATTGCAGACAATGGCAGGACGTCCAAACTTCCCATTCCGCCCAAATTCGCCTTTCAAACCATTACATCTTAATCCACTACAAGATAACCAATTTCCTATTCATCCCACTCTCACTCTACCAATCATTCCTCATGGTTCAAATCTACATTTTAGAGTCCCTTCTCATTTCCACCTTAGCAATGAAGACCATGTATTGCTTGATAACCTATGGATAAATAGAAATCAACTTTACTTCAAACATATTCTCACTCTATTAGCACAATACATGTCCGATAAAAATACCCAAGCCTTTACTTTTGCCACCTCACAAATATCCTTAAAACCACAGCCATCCTCATTACCAGTTACAAAGAATCCTTCTCTAGAAGCTTATTTGAAGATGGAAAGCCAGAAAAATGAAAAAGAAACAGAGATAGTATTGTTGAAAAGAGATCTGGAAGAAGAAAAAGAGAAAAATAAAAGAATGAAAATAGTAGAAAAAGAATATGAATATGAAAGTATGAAAAATTGGGAAATTTTCAGAAGCTCTTTCCCTCCAAAGTTAGATGAAGTAAAAGGAAAAATATTGAGAATGTGGGGAGAGAAAAAAATAAAACAACAAGTAGCAGTGCAAGATCTATTAAAGTTCTTAGCCAGGAATATTGATCAGTTGCCACATGGAATGGCGCTAATCCTCAAGACATATCAGCAAGCAACACATGAACAAGAACCTCATTGTCAATGCAATAAAGGGTTCTTTATCTATAGATGCTCTATTGATATGTCAAGATTTCAACAGCTCAATCTGATGATAGAAGATCAATTAGAAAGTTTTGATCTAAAAAGATTATGGGAGCATGGGTTCATAGCAAGGATCATAGTTACACATGAGAATCAGATCCAAGAGATAGAAAAAATATCTTGGAGGCTAGCAGCTGTTGTAAGACATATGGTTTACAGTGTTAGAAATGGATTTGTCAATATCGAAGTACAGAGTATTCCCCCGAGTTTTGTAAAAATACCAGTTCCAGCAAAACACTGTGTTCTTATTAGAAGAGTTGATAATTCCATACCAGTACAAGCTAGACCCATGAAAGAAAGTTTTCAAGTGGCAGAGATATTAGAACAGCAGCCTACTATAGAAAGAATCAGAGTTTGGAGACAATTTGAATATGCTAGCAGACATGAAGAATCTTTTCTTAAATTTTCTCATTTACTAGCCGAGGAGCCCCATTTGAAGGTCTACTGTATTGATAATAATTGCAGATATCAAGGCCATGGATTTTCTAGTAATTATGGAATAGACAACGACCCAATAGAACATTTCTATCATGTAAAAGCATATCAGAGAGCCATAGAAATTGGTGATTTTGATTGCTCGTCAGCACCAGATTATCCAATAGCAAGCCCGCATTCAGACTTTTCGGCAGATAGTGGAGATGAGATAGAAAGACATAATTTAGCAAACAGAATGGAAGCATGATTTCAGCAGTAGCAGTTTATCTCTCCGCCTGTAGCTCATTCAGTACAGGAAAGATTCGGGAAGCGTCGATCAAGGCAGGAGCTCGAGACCTGACAACGGATAGACGCGCATTTGTCACCTTTCGGTGATAGTTATCACTCTTACCTTTCTTTATGTCATGTTAAAACTTTTAGTCATCTCAACTTTTCTTTTGTGGTGCGTTGTAGCTTGCTTTCTGACAACGCATCTGTAAATAGTTTACTTTTGAGATTCCTTTACTGTTTACCACCATTGTGCGTTCTGCTTTTCACTGTGAAAAATACCATCTGTAAGTGCGCTGGTAACAGCTAAAAGGATAAGATAGAATATCTTTTTATTACATTTTGAAGTTCGTTGAGCGCTCATTTCAATTCCAACCTCTATATAAGAGAATCATTGTAACACTTCAAACACACACTGAATCCACACAAAAGTCACAAAAGAAGATAGAGAGTTTTCGGATTTCCTTTGAGTAGCTTAAGGTTCTTCAAGTTTGTACTGTAAGTTTGTTTCTTTCAATAAAGATTTGAATATTTCAGTTTAAAGATATGGAGTAGTAGACTCAAGGGCGCCTTCGGGCCTCTAGTATATATGTTCTTATTTTGATGCATTTATTCTGTGTTGACATGAAAAATGTTTAGTTTGAAACCAGTTTGTAATAACTGAATCCGAACTTCAAAGTAGGTCTTAATCCTTTTATAGATAATTCGTAATTCCCGCATTGAATGGCATGTGTTGCCTATTAGGGTTGGAAATTTTACCTGTAAAAAGATGGATGCGAAAGAAGGAAAGGTTTAGTTAAGACAAACAAACAGTAAAACTAAAAGAAGTAATTCTCTACAGGATAAATCATCAATTAAAGAATAAATATATACTAAAGCCTGAAACAAGCCCACTTATTATAAGAAACTTCTATCTTTAAAATATTTTCAAATCTAAAAGGGACCAACTCTGAAATTGAAAAATGTTCTTAGTAGTCAAGAATATTGTTTATATTTGTAAAACCCTAGCAGGAATAATAATAGAAAAGAATAGAACAATTAAAAATAATGCAGAAATGTATGATCGGTTATTAGAAACTAAAGAGAATTTAGATGATGAAATTATTGAACTAAGAAATGAAATAGAATCATTTAAATCACGATTAGAAAATATGAAAAATTCTGCAAAAAACTAAACCACCCAATAACTTATCATTATAAAGGTGAGCCAATAGAATGACTTATTATAACTTATCCTAAAAAGAATGAATGCTTACATAATAAAAGAAATAAAAAATGAAGTAGAAAATTTATTAGAAAGGCAACAAAGTTTTACTATGAAGTACGTAATATTAAGCCAATTAGATTTAGTAATAGACTATTTGTTGAAAACAGTAGACGAATTAGACAAATTAAACTTAGAAGATGATCTAATACTAGAAAAAATATGTGATAAAATAGAAGAAATTCGAAATGAAATAGACATGTTTGCAGGAGAATTACATATAGTAAGATCTAAAATAGATAATATAAAAAGCATTCGGCTACACTAGGATAAAACATAATAACACCCCATTCGCCCTCCTATATATATAATATCTATTTTAGAGAACATTTCCTGTGCAGTGAAATTGCACCATAATTAATAGTATATATATATATATAATATCTATCTTAGAGAACATTTCCTGTGCAGTGAAGTTGCACTATAATTAATAGTATATTTGACCAAAAATAGGCCTACATGTTCTTAAATATATTAATATTTTATACTATCATTTATCTATACATAAATTTTACAGCAATGGTTTGCATGTTGAAAAACCACTTTAAAGTTGTTATTTATATCAAATAATTTTATTACGTTGAATTTTTACCATTTTCAGATGAGGTTCATATGCATCCAATTGGAATAAAAATTGGTATGGTAATAAAATACATAATTCTAAATACAATTGGTAGATTAGATTCTTATTTTATGATTATGTGGGGCCCATTTTGAGGCAACTACACCATAATTTTGGTGCAGTGAAGTTGCACCTGAATATTGTTATATATCTAAAGACAGAGAAAGAGAGAGAAACTTTCCAATACATTTTCCTGCACCGTAATTAATGAAACATTTGGCCCAAAATGGACCCTACATGTACTTAAATGTATTAAGAATATTTTATACAATCATTTATCTATATATAAATTTTATAACAAATGATTTACATGTTGAAAAAACAACTTTAAAGTTGTTAGTTAAATCAAACTATTTTATTACATTGAATTTTTACTATTTTAGCTGACTCCACCTAGGTAGGAAATAACTTATGATGATGATGATGATAAATTTTTACTATTTTCATATGGGGTCCATACACATATCCTATTTTAATGAAAAGTGGTATAATAATAAAATACATTATTCTAAATACAATTAGAATAGATTATAATTTTATGATCATGTGGGGTCCATTTTGAGGTAACCGCATCATAATTTTAGTGCAACAAAACGGCACATGAATATTTCTCATATATATATATATAAGGAATGATCTTATTAGCCCGGGCTAAGCAAATGTTTGCTTAGCTCACCTCTAAAAATTATTTATAACAATTATTTATGTTTTTTCTTCATACACTTGTTTATCTAAGTGTATTTAACACATAAACCAAGTTTTACCATTTTTGGATATGTGTATATATATATTTTAGATTTTTAAAATAAGGGTATTTTAAATGCATATATACACATAAATGTTTAAAAATCTAAAATATATACACACGTATCCAAAAATAGTAAAATTTGGTTTATATGTTAAATACACTTAGATAAACAAGTGTATGAAGAAAAAAATAAAAAATATTGTAAATGTATTTTTTGAGGTGGGTTAAGCAGAACATTTACTTAGCTCGGGCTAACAGGATCACTTATATATACATATATTTAGAGAGAGAGTTATATTCAAGTCCAGTACAACCGCACCGTAATTGTCGCGCAGTTGCATTAGAATGGGTCTCGCGTGATCATAAAATTATAATCTACTCCACTCATTATATCTAAAATGATGTATTTTATTATTATATTATCCCAATTGTATGTATGTGTGGACTCCATCTAAAAATAATACAAATTCAATATAATAAAATAGTTTGATGTAAATAACAACTTTAAAATGATTTTTTCAACATATAAATCATTTGCAATAAAATTTATATATAGATAAATAATAAAGTTTCATTGCATTATAATATGCATGGGGCCCTTTTTGGGCAATTGCATCACTGTTCAAGTGCAGTTGCATTGCATCAGAGTAGGTCTCATATATATATATATATATGAAAAATTTTTAAGTGCAATGCCATTGCACTATAATTACAGTGTAGTTGTACTAAAATGGGCCCCACATGATCATAAAATTATAATCTACTCCACCTATTATATTTAGAATAATGTATTCTATTGTCATATCAATTTTTGTCCCAATTGGATATGAGTATGGACCCCACATGAAAATTGTATGAATTTAATATAGTAAAATAATTTAATGTAAATAATAATTTTAAAGTGGTTTTCTCAACATTTAAGACATTTTCTATAAAATTGATATATAGATAAATGATTGTATAAAGTTTCATTGCATTTTAATATATGTGAGGCTAAAAAATGAGCAAATATACCGCTATTCCGGTGCAGTAGCGCTGTACCGGAACAACTATATATATATATATAAGAATGATTCAAGTGCAACACAGTGGCATTGAAATGGGCTTCATATGATCATAAAATTATGATCTACTCCACCCATGTATTTAGAATAATGTATTTTATTACGATATTCATTTTCATTCCAAATAGATATGTATGGACCTCATTTGAAAATGGTACAAATTCAATGTAATAGTGTGATATAAATAGCAACTTTAAAGTAGTTTTTTCAACATGTAAACTATTTGCTATAAAATTTATGTATGGATAATAAATGTATAAAGTTTCATTGCCGTTGTGATGCACCGGAACAACTTTATATATATATATAAGAAATATTTATGTGCAGCATAATTGCAGCATAAACAGCGGTGTAGTTACAACAAAATGGGCCTCACATGATCATAAAATTATAATATACTCTACCAATTGTATTTAGAATCATGTATTTTATTACCATATCAATTTTCATCCTAATCGGATGTGTATGGAACCCATCTTAAAATCGTATAAATTCAACATAATAAAATAATTTGATGTAAATAATAACTTTAAAATGGTTTTTTTCAACATGTAAGTCATTTGTTATAAAACTTATGTATGAATAAATGATTGTATAAAGTTTTATTGAATTCTAATATGTGTGAGACACATTTTTGGTATAAAACTTACACATTCACATATAATTTTTTTAATTTCACTATATATGGGTTCCATCAATAAATGTGTAAAATAAACATAATAAAATGGTTCAATATTAAAATATCAACTTTAAAGTAGTTTTTTCAATATCTAAACCATCTAAAATATCAATAATATATAGATAAATGATCTTATAAAGTATTGTTACATTCTAATATATGTGTGAATGGATCTAAGTGTTTTTCATAATTTACGTATGAATATACTTAATTTACACATTAATATATATATTTTAGCAAATATGACTCATGCACATACTTAATTTGGATGAAACTTTATTTCTTAGCTAAACAAATGGTGTTAAATATAATGAATGAATTGAATTTTCAATCAAAGATCATTATCTTCAAATTTGAAGGGGTTACATGGTATTGTTTATATATAACCTGGTTACGCAGAAGCAAAGCCATATATACCCATTCCTGTGCAGATGGACTACACCATAAAAAGGGCCCTACACATATTAGATTGCAACAAATCTTTATACAATCATTTATCCATATAGGAATCATACTTTAGACAATTTAGATGTTGAAAATACCACTTTAAACTTGATATTTACATTAAATTATTTTATTATATTAATTTTGCACTATTTTAAGATGGGGACCATACACATGTCGGATTTGAACGAAAATTGATATCCTAATAAAGTAAATAATTCTAAATATAATGAGTCAGGTAGATTTTTCATTCACGATCAAGTGGGATCCATAGTACTGGAATGCATGGTGTAGTTGCATGCACTGGAACATTTTTCTATATTATATATATTGGTCCCGCTTTTATGTAATTAAGTCACATAAAAGCAGACCCATATAACCCCTTCAGAATCTATGATTTTGATCATTAATGGAAAATTTAGTCATTCATTGTATTTCACATCATTTTTTTATTTAGGAGATTAAATTTTATCCTAATTAAGTATATTTGTGGGTCACATTTGTTCAAAAATATATGTGTGTATGTGTAAATGATGACAGATGCTTAGATCTATTTACACATATATTAGAATGCAATAATACTTTATAGAATCATTTATTCATATAGAAATGATATTATATGATTTAGATATTAAAAATATTACTTTAAAAGAGCACTTTTTATAATTTACACATGTATATATATATTTTCTAACAAATGTGGCCCATAAACATACTCGATTATGATGAAACTTAATCCTCTAAATAAATAAATGATATTAAATACAATAAATGGATTAAATTTTCTATTAAAGATCAAAATCTTAAATTTTGAATGTGTTATATAGGTCCGCTTCTATGTAACTCAGTTACATAGAAGCGGAGCCTATATATATAAATATATATAGGAGAACCTTTCCTGTGCAGTGAAGTTGTACCATAATTAACGGTGCATTTAGCCCAAAATGCATCCCACATGTACTTAACTGTATTGCTACTTTTTACAATCATTTATCCATATATAAGTCTTATACCAAATGGTTTACATGTTGAAAAACACTTTAAAGTTGCTATTTACATCAAACTATTTTATTACATTGATTATGTACCATTTTTAGATGTGATTCATACACATATCCGGTTAGGATGAAAATTGATATGGTAATAGAATATATTATTCTAAATATAATTGGTGGAGTAGATTATAATTTTATCGTCATGCAGGGCCTGCACCTGAAAATTTCTCATATATATGTATATATGAAAATGTGCTAGCATATGAGGCGACACTATGCAGTCCATGCACCGCGGGCTCGACTTGATCATGAATGGAAAATCTACCCCACCCATTGTATTTAAAATTGTTCACTTTATTAAGATATCAAGTTTCATTCAAATCCAATATGTGTATGGTCTCCATCTTAAAATGGTGCAAAATCAATAGAATAAAATAGTTCAATGTAAATATCAAGTTTAAAGCGGTATTTTCAACATCTAAATTGTTTAAAGTATGATTTTTATATGGATAAATGATTGTATAAAGTTTCATTCCAATCTATTATGTATAAGATCTATTTTACAATGGACTGCATTGTAATATGATGTATTCCATCTACACAGGAATGAGTCTTATATATATATGGGTTTCGCTTCTATATAACCGGGTTACATAAACGCAAACCCATGTAACCCCTTCAAAATCTAAGATTTTGATCTTTGATGGAAAATCTAATTCATTTATTATATTTATTATCATTTGTTTATCTCGGTGATCAAGTTTTATCCTAATCAAGTATGTTTATGGGTCACATTTGTTAGAAAATGCATATATTCATGTGTAATTCATAAAAAATGCTAATATATTAATTAAAGTAATATTTTTGACGTCTAAACTGTCCAAAATGTCATTTCTATGTGAATAAATGAATCTATAAAGTATTATTACATTCTAATACATGTGTAAATAGATCTAAGTATTTTTTATAATTTACATATGAATATATATATTTTTGAACAAATGTGGCCCATTAACATACTTGATCAGGGCCACTGAGGTCGTGCCTCAGTGGTGCAGGACATGGCCTCACAAGTTGATGGTCCTGGGTTCGAATCTCCCCAACAACATTTTTGAAGTGGTGGCGTTGCAAATCTCTCCAAGTTTGTGGGAGTCGTCCACTGGTGGGAAAGTTTAGAAATAGTAGATAATTGCTAACAAACTGTAAGAATATCTCAGAATTTAATTCTAATACCAGTTGAGATTGTAATGTATGAATACTCATAAAAAAAACATACTTGATCGGGAAAAAACTTAATCTCTTAGATAAATAAATGATGTTAAATACAATGATTGGATTAAAATTTTCATTAAGGATCAAAATCTTAGATTTTAAAGGGATTACATAGGTCCGCTTCTATGTAACCCGGTTACATAAAATCGACATTGTATATATATATGCATAGAGAGAGAAAAAAAAAAACCTTTCCTGTGTAGTAAAGTTGTACCATAATTGATGTTACATTTGGCCCAAAATGAACCTCATATATATTGAAATGTATTGATACTTTATACAATCATTTATCCATATATAAATTTTATAGCAAATGATTTACGTGTTGAAAAAACAACTCTAAAGTTGTTATTTATATTAAAATATTTTATTACATTAAATTTGTAGTATTTTCAAATGAAGTCCACACACATATCCAATTGGGATGAAAATTGGTACAATTATAGAATACATAATTCTAAATACAATGGGTGTAGTAGATTATAATTTTATGATCATATGGGTCCCATTTGATATTACCGCACCGTAATTGTGGTGCGGTGAAGCTGAGAGAGAAAAAAAATATTCAAATGCAACTTCAGTCCATCACAATTACGGTGCAGTTATCTTAAAATGGGTCTCATATGATCATAAAATTATAATCCACTCCACCCATTGTATTAGAATTATGTATTCTACTACCATACTAATTTTCATCCCAATTGGATATGTGTGTGAACTCCATCTAAAAATGGTACAAGTTCAACGTAATAAAATATTTAATGTAAATAACAACTTTAAAGTTATTTTTAAACATGTCAATCATTTGCTATGAAATTTAAATATGGATAAATGATTGTATAAAATATCAATACATTTAAATATATATGAGGTCAATTTTGGGCTAAATGCATTGTCAATTATGGTACAACTTCACTATACAGAAAAGATGCTTATATATATATTGCATTGAATCTTATAAGCAAATATTCTTTAACGAAAGTAAAACGCATCAAAGTACTCAATTTTGGATACTTATTAAATCCATGGAGAGTTAATTGGATTCAAATGTCTTTATGAGATATAAAGTATATTTTAAAAGTGGAATATGATTATATACATCATGATGTATTTTAAATTACAATACAAAATTCATTTATTTTACCGGTAGTTATATTTTTTGAATTTTCTTCATAAACATGTTTACCTAAATGTATTTAATCTATATACGTAGTTTGGCCATTTTACAATACTTTTACATATTTATTTTTGATTTTTTAAAAATGATCAATTTCAATAGTATTTAAGTCATTTTATACCCCTTAAAAAGCTTTTTTTTATGGAAAACCACTTAAAAAGCTTGATTTTTAAAAAATAAAAAAATGTAAAAATATTGTAAAATGGCAAAACTTTGTATATAGATTAAATACACTTAGCCAAAAATGTGTATGAAGAAAAAATAAAAAATATAACTAATTATAAAAAATAAATGAATGTTGTATTTTAGCCTAAAATACATCACTATGTATATAATCATACTCATTTAAAAGTACTGTTATATAAAATCTGTAGCTTATTTAAGAACTTAGCCATTGATTTGATATTGGCGTATTTTCTGTATATGTTCAAAATTACCATAAACATTCTGAATTTCTTTTTAGTTTAGAAATTTGAATACCATTTATTTGGCTTTGTTTGGTTAATAAACTCGGAACATATTGATGATTAAAATTTCGGAAGTTTCATATTTGTAGCGAGGTCTCTTAAAATTTAGGATAAAAACTTGTTGAGCAAGATTGAAAAAAAAATACTTTGCATGAGTTGCAAATATAACAATAAATTTTTTTAGGAAATTTGCAAATATACCTAGGATGTTTAACTGATATTGTATCTGTGTCCGTTATCAAAAAATAAAATATTGTATCTATGTCATTCAAGTACCAAGAATTTTAAATATGCGTGGAGGCTTTGCATAGAATCTCGAATTTGTGCCGTGTGAATTTCCTATAAAATTAAAAAAATGATCCTTTTCGAGAATTGTGAAAAATGCAATGCAAGCAGACGAAGATTTGCACGTGCACATAAAGCTTGGTGTGCTGCAAGAGTAACATAATTAATACATCTTCTCCCCCAAAGATACGGGGCCTCCATGGCTTACGGTCCGATGCACTGTGCACTAACATCTATCCCTTCGCGACTCCGCACCATAATCTATTGGAAATTTGATATTTTACGCCCGATTGTAAACGGTGCCAGTTTTCAACCGCATCTTATAGCTGTGCGATCAGACGAAATTTTCCTCAGCCATTCAATGAGATTTTTAGAAATCCAACCACTGAGTCAATGTATTTAATGCATGTAAAATTTTTGTAAAAAACCCCCTGCCCCTGAATTTCTCTATTGCAACATAGAAAGGATGACTTTAGGAGTGTGAATTGGAGCAGGTCGACCCGTGACTTGACTTTGACCCAATTCGTCTTTTGCCAGGTAAAATTAATATCTTTTTGACTCGGTACAGGGATGGGTCATAAATTTTGACCCGAATTCAAAAATAGGGTCGGGGTAAGTCAATCATGTCCTGATCCGAAGAGCCTGACCCGCATCGCATATACTAATTTATTAAAAATTATAAGCTTATGTTTAAATATTATTATTATTTTCTTTCAAAATTCTTACTTTTTTATATTCAACTCTATCAACAATAGAAGAATCAATTTATTTAGAAAAAAATATAAGAATCAATAAAAAGAATTTGTACGTAAATAACTCTTATGTGTAATTGCATATTAACCTATTTTAATAAACTTATACTATATTTTCAAATGTTTTATTTTCTTATTTATGTGTTTTTTAATAATTAGTAAAATATTGAAGCATACAATATTTAAATTTAGTATAGATGTATACTTATGCTTGATAGGTATATAAATTCTTAAAATTATTTTATTTGACCAGTATTTTTACCCGACCCGTTATCCCGAAATCGGTCCTATACTAACCCGAAGTTTGTCCCGGAACTTATTAAAAAAAAGTGAAGGTCAAACTGACCTTGTTCCAACCTAGTATAAAAAGAGGATCAAACTTAATTTTTAAAAAATAAAGTCAGAGTTGGACAAACCTTAGCCCGGTACGATTCCCACCCTTAATCCCTTTACCGTGGAGGATCTCAGGTGTAGGGGTGCAACTCGGGCTCATGAAACTCGGGTTCACCTCGACCCTAACCCTAACCCTATTTGTAAATCTTCAACCCTAACCCTATTTGTAAAACCTCAACCCTAACCCTATTTTTGAAATTCGGGCTCGAGTTGAGTTTCGGGTTGACGTACTGTAAACATATATCCTACACTCATTTAATCACAAATCTATTGCTAAAAAAATCTAAAATGACAATTTATTATAAGAAAGCAAGAAAAATTTAAATACCATTTAAGAGTATTAAGAAGAAAAACCTATTTTGGGCATTCTTTTCGTATTAAGTTGAATAGCAACCATATTTTGATGAATGTAGAAGTACAACATTTGTCGGTCCTGCAATTTAACATGAATATCACAATTATATATAGAAATATTAGCATCCAACCATAAGATAAACTTTATAATATCAATCATAAGAAAAGAAAATAATCCCAAAAATACAATAATATCAAAACAAATAAGATTACAACAAGTTCAAAAATACAACTTCAAATCACAACATCCAAGTTAGGTCCAAGTCTACAACTTTAGTCTTAAGTTCTAATAACCAAATTACAACATTTAACTTAAATTGTCAGTTACAACATAACAACATGAAACATTTTAATTTTCCATGCAGTCTTCATTCTTCTCGCCTTCTATTATTCTCATCCGCTAAGCCAAATTCTTTTTTTTCTAAAAAATGCACAAAATCGATGTCATTTTGTACAATTGAACTTAAGGAGCATATATATGCATGTATAATCAAATATATAAATAATACCTCCTGTAAATTAATTTCTGGGTGGAATAGGTGGTAACGATCCTCAAGCAACATTTCTCGATGTTTGAGAAACTTCATCTACAAAAAATAAATGTTGGCATTAAAAATAATGTTAAGGGTAAGGTATAGGATTAAAACATAGAAAAATATATTTTACCTCTTGCACATTTGTCTAGTTGATCAATAAATTCTTCATAATTTGAATCGACTGGAGATCCTTTCAACCAATCTTGAGAGCAAATTAGACACTCAACCAACATGGGTGTTAATGAACTATGATATTGGTCAAGAACACGTCCTCCAGTGCTAAATACAGATTCTGATGCAACTGTTGAAATAGGAATAGCTAAAATATCTTTTGTCATAAAAGATAAAATCCTGTATTTTGTAGCCGTTGACCACCGTGCTAAAATATCAAATGGTTCTACATCATTCTCAACTGGATCTTTTAAATAGGCATCAATTTCATTTGTGATAACTCTAGCATTAGTGTTATTCATAAATTGCCACAACTTCCATTTTGAATTCTTAGATTCGGATGATGCCCCGCTCACTTCAGATAAAAAACTTGTAGTACTACTAGTAGACCCAGATTTATAAGTTCCATATAATTTAACTATTTTATCATACACTTTCTTTGATAATGCAGAAGCCTGATCCACAGGAAGGAAAATACCAAGACAAAATTCCAAATAGCCTAGCTTGTACTGTGGATCAAACACTACCGCAATGAGGAAGTAAATGTTGAACTTGTCAACAGAACCCCAATATTTTGCAAGTTTTTCCTTCATTTTGTTGCACATGTGAAGAAGGATAGGATTACCATTCTCGACTAGAAATGAATTTAATCGATCTTGAATTGTATCAAGTTGAGGAAAATGATATGAGGGGCCTGGATCCTGGCTTGATGAGGGGCTGTCGGATTGACGGACGGTTGAGATTATTTCCTTGGGCAATTTGCGTGATCTGGCCGTGATTTGGCATGAAAACAGAGACGGCTTAGATATTAATTTGGGCATTAGAGAATTGCCGCTGGATAGCTTGTGGGGCCCACTTCTTGGACTTGATAATCCACAATAAAAAAAATCCCATTAATGAGTACCAAGAAATTCAAGGAAAGACGGAGAATTTCATGAGACATTTCTCGAACAAATCCAAACACCACCAAAACATAGTGTTCCTAATTACCATGAATAAGGAGATAATGCAACTCTTGAGTGAGAAGATCGCGAAAATCAAACAGCGGATGCGGAATATTAAGAAACTCACTGAAGGAAAGATGGAGAAATTCGTCAGACATTAGCCTCAAAAGCAGCTCAAAAAAGCAAACGAACTATGATTGTTAAAAAAACAAACAAACACCATCGAAATAAAAAATTTACTTTAGTATAAGTAAAAAACAAATCATGTTCGAAAAAACAGAGAGAAAATTCGTACAAAAACATGCTGGTTCCAACGACTTGGACAAGAAGCAACCCGAACAAAGCAACGAAGACTGAAAAATCAGAACTTTCCCAAGTACAAGAAGAAAAAAGCCAGATATCAGTTGGGAGCATCGAGAAGAAAGCGCGTGGGGGTAAGCTAGCACGTACAGAAAAGGAAAAGCGGTGAAGATGATGACTTACTAGCGGAGAGGGGGAGGGAAGATGTCCGGGGGATTGGAGGTGTCGCCGCAGACAAGATTGAGAAATTTGTGGGAAACAGGTAACAGGCTTTAGCGGCCGTCGAACACGATGGGGGTTGGGGGAGGGATTTCGAAATTATGGTAGGTCGCCGACCTAATGTGATACTGAAATCGGGTTCGGGTTGATCGGGTTAGGGTCCTCCTCAACCCGAAACCGAACCGATTACAAATCGGGCTCGGGTTCAACTCGAAAAATCGGTTCGGGCTTAGTAGTATACAGTTCTAACACTGCCTTCTCGGGTTCGGCGGGCCGGGTTCGAGTTGAACCCCGGCCCAAGTTGCACCCCCAGTCCTAAGCCGCTCCACTACCTCTCTTGTGCAGTCCGAGCACTCCGCCGCTTCCAAGTCCTTGATGCAACACAGGCGACTGTTTTGGCAATCAGCATTCAGCACAACACGCTGCTGTGATTTTTGATGATGCCGAAAACTCATTTATGTCGGCACTTGGAGCGGATGATTTTGACTTCATGAAGGCCGCCATTATCTTCTTGTTCGGAAAGATGTGTTTTATAGCTGAAAAGGCCACGGGTGATGGATTTTTAATCGATCTACCGATTTCAATAGGGGCACTACTGCTTGTTGAAAATTTTTACAGTAACAATCGAATCCAATTCCAACGGGCATGGTGATGATGGACAGGGGCATTTCGTAAGGCGGGCGCATTAGGAATTTTTGCAGCTTTGCTTTATGTGATTTGGTAGATAACGTTTTCTCCCTTTATCTCCCATCTTCACCATTTCCTCCGGCCAGAAAGGTGATTTACTGTTTTTAGATCTGTTAGGTCCTTCTTGAAGACTAACATCTTGTTGAAAAATCTGATAATTGATAAATAATAATATATTTTATGGACATTTTATACTAATTTGGTAGATTATTAATTGAGTTTAATGTGAAATTAATTTAAAATGTGTATTTGCAACATTTGGATAGTAAATATTAATTTCAAGTGATTTAAATAATTTTATAATTTTTTGGCTTGAAATTATATTTTTTATTTATTGTTATTACATAAATTGTGTTTGATATGAATTTTTGCAGTGCTTCAAATAATTTTTAATATATCCACCAACTGAATATTAAAATAAATTGATTATTTAAATATTTTTTATGCAGATTATCAAAGTTCAATATTTCAGCTGCATCCAAGTGGAGTAACCATCATCCAGTAGGGCCCACCATGCATTCAAACCATACAACGTCCAAATTAAAGTTGTTTCCACGGTCATGATTTGCTGCTCAATCCAGGCCGGCTAAAACAAGTCAGCTGACCGCCAATCATGCAAAACCAGATAGATCAAGGCCGTCCAACCAGGAATCATGCAAATTGTGTCTACCACATTTGCACAGTCAAAATTTCAGCAATAAAATTTCCACCATCATCCAAGGCCTTCCAAGCCAGGTTTTTGATCCAGCTGTCCAGAATTCAATGGGGCCCACCAAGCGAATCAGCGCCGTCATTTAAATCAAAGTTCTGCAATCATCCACCGACCATCTATGGAAAACCAAGCTGCGTAAAATAATTCAAATCATCCATCAACCAAGCTGTCCAGATTTTTTTAAAAAACAAAGTTCCCACCGTCCATCATTCCATCTGCTCTACCAAGACCGTCCAGATTTTCTGTTTCAGAACCATGCAAGAACGTCACCGTCCATTCAGCCTCCATAGCATTAATCCCAACCGTCCAAAGATGCAGCGTCCCATGCTATTAAAAGTCCAGCATCTGGATTTCCTTTTCAAATTTGCACAAGCTAATTCCCATGCAATTAACGTCCAAATATCCAGGCAACAGATTTATTTCAACAAGTATTTCCTTTCCACCTATGTGGGTCCCACCACTTATCACGTGCAACCAGAGAAATCTCCACCTTCCACCATCAGCCACCGCCCAGAAATAAACCATCAGAGCCGTCCATCCTTTGCTCCAGGTTAAGAAATAAATACAAAGCCGGCCAAATTTTCCAAGTTTATGCAATACAAATTGCGCGAGGTGTTTTGAGTTTTTACGCATTTAAACTATTATAAAAAGACTTGGATTGGAGAGTTTGAGGGAAGTGGAATATACAGAGAATTGGACAGGCAGAGAAAAAATTGAGAGAGAGAGAGCTAGGGTTGAAGAGAAAAAATTGAGAGAGAGAGAGCTAGGGTTGAAGAGCACGCAAGTAGCTTGGGGCAAGAGGCAGAGTAGTGAGTTGTGTGGAGCGGTTGACATACCATCAGGGTTTCCAACGAACACACGACCTCATGCAAATAGGTCATCATGCGTTACCACTGTGCCGGTCGGGCAGTCACCAAATGGAGACATGTTTGCTTGAAGTGATTTGCTGATTTTCTTTTTTTCTTTTTTTTTTTTTTGATAGAAAGTGATTTACTGAAATTTAAACTAACACGCATGTCTTTTGTGTCATAGTAGTTAGAAGTTCATTATAAAAAGAACTTAAATTATTTTATAAGACATAAATTCCATGCAAATTCTTTTCATGCATATTCATACGAGGGAATGACAAACAGAAAACTTTTTACCACATGAGTTGTATACTTTTTTTTTATCCGTAGCATTATTATAAGGACAGAGCTGTCCTCTTTGCTTATCTTATTTAATGGGGCCCAAATAATGCTCTGATTGAGTATATTGTTCTCTTAGTATAAATGGTGGATGATTACTAATTGGAAATTCATTTATAGCATTTAGTATAACAGGTGGATGATTACTAATAGGAAGTTCATTTATAGCATTTTGTTAAATTTTGAAAAATATCATTAGATTATCTTTGATACCTGGGAAATGATAATTATTTAATTTTGTTAAACAATCAATGACTGAAATCATGTTGATTCAATAGAAATTATTTCATAAGAAATTCTAATGAGATTTATCGGCATTTTACTATTGTTGGGATGAAAGACATATACACCATAGTTTAGTTAATTTTGAAGAAGAAACTTCTATATGTTGGGTAGTTTGTGAACGCTTCTTATTTTAAATATCGATATAAACATAACACTTGTAAAATATGTAAATTTTAATGTAAATATAACACTTAAAAATATAATTACGGAATCCCAAAATATATTTATATTTTAAAAAAACTAAAAACTAACTAACAACTTCTGGAGGAGAAAGATGTATAAAATAAAAAGTTCAAAATAAATAATATTCCAATCTATGTTGTTCACGTCTTGGACTAACTTCCATGATTAAGGTAAATGAAGTGAAAATTGAGATTAGAGGGTGGAATCTCCTGTGGTGATTTTGGGTCAAATAACTTTTCACATGCCTTAATAATCTGCCACCTTACTCATAGCATTATTACAAAGAGGGAAGTTGTTCTCCTTTCTTATCTTATTTAATGGGGTCCAAATAATAGTTGCCAAGCTTCGGATGAAGAAGGAGAAAAGAAGAGGTTTTTGCGGTTGGGGTATTAACATCTTTATAATGTTAAAAATCAACTTAGTGTTCAAAATATTTAATGTTGGACATTACAATTGAATAGAGTTGAATATTATAATTTGTAAATGATTTTCGTATTAAAATCTTATACGGAATGGAAAAAACTATTTGTAAAAACCCCCATTATAAAAACGTTCATTTTTTATTATTCTATTTATGTATTTTAAACAATTACTCTAATAAAAACGTACATATTAATCTTTTGTTAATTAAAAATAGAACCATTACTAATTATAAATTAGAACTCATGTTTTGTATAGTCTCAAAACGAACATTACGGATAACTGACAACCGAATGTTAGGATTAACTTGAAAACAATGCAAGCTTGATGGCCAATTTTGCAGAATTTTAAAAATCCTATAATGCAAAATTACAGATTTAGAGGATTAGTTTTTCAAAACTCCCTTAAACATTTTTTGAAGTCTTATATAAAGGTAAAAGTTTAGTCCTGAAGTAGGGCATAATCCAGGCTTTATATCCTAATGTGCCTGTGGAAATCCAGGATTCAAACCTTGGGGGGAACGTGGTCTCCGTGTAACGTAATAATAATAAAAAAGGTAAAAGTTTAGTCCTAACTCCAGTACAACTGATTCTAATGTATAATCAGTTGTATTTTTTGTTGATTAATTTTTTTAATATTTTATTTATATCCAAATCATTTATCATATTTTACTGTATTAATATTTTCATAATATGGGAATTCAAGTTGTTTGGATTTTATATATAATTCTTAATAGGTATGAATGCATGAAGTTATTTATAATTATATTTTTAAAATTATTGATTATAAAGTTTTCAATTCACTTGATTTTTGTACATAAGCTAAGTAAATAGCTTTATTTTAAATACAACCAGGAGATTGGATGTGAACAAAGATTAAAAAGTTAAGTAGTTGTAAAATATAACATATTGTATTGGAGCATTTCTCATATATATATTACTATTAGAATAATTTGTTTTTGTTAAAAATTTTAAAATGTATTAAATTGAACAGTTTACAAATTTGTTTTAACATTCAGTAAATAATGTTAAAGCTGACCTGAATGCATCCTTATATTAGGAGGTGATGTCCTTTACTGCACTTGTTTTTACAGGCAGCAACAGGCACCTGATGGCCGATGCACTTGTTTCCATAGCTCTGGAGAAGCTAACCAATGTCTTGGGGCAACAGACGGAGCAGCAGATTGATCAGCAGATGAAAATCTTTGTAGGGGCTGCTCACGAGCTGAAAAGGCTTAAGGGCACATTTGAGGCCATTCGAGCCGTTCGAGCTGATGTTGAAAGCAAGCAAGTTGAGGAGAAAAGTGAGCAGTTGTGGTTATCAAGGCTGAGAAATGTTTCTTATGACATCCAAGACTTATTTAATGATTATCTATTACTATCTGCTCATGACAACGACGACACCAACGACAGCGATGATGACTCATGCACATGTTATTCTTGCCTTGATGCTCTTTTCAACTATGGCGTCACCCGTTATAAGCTTTCATGTGATATAAAAGAAATAAGGAGGAGGTTGGATGATATTGCCAAGGATAAAGGCCAATTTAATAGTGGCATACAAATAAGCATCAATTTCAATTTTGAGGGGGAAGCAAGGCCTGTAAGGAGGAGTCGGACTATGATGAGTTCCTACATGAACGAAGAGATGATTGGCAGAGATGATGACCTCAAAATAGTGATAAATTGGTTAGTGATTGGAAGTAGCAATAGTATTGGTCAAGAGGATGGGCAACTGCAGCAACAGCAACAGGTGCAAGTAGTTGCTATAGTTGGCATTAGTGGTTTGGGAAAAACCACGCTTGCTGGAAAGATCTACCATGATAGAGAGGTGCAAGATCATTTTAAGGAATTTTTGTATTGGGTGTGTGTCTCCCAGGACTTCGATCTGAAAGGACTTTTGAAAGCAATCATAGAACAAGTAACAGGGGAAGGTACTTCACTAACTGAGCTTGATTCACTGCAGAGGGTGCTTATTAGAACACTAACTGGGAAGCGTTTTCTGCTTGTGCTCGATGATGTATGGAATATCGAGAAAAGAAAGTGGAACACGTTAAAGCCGTGTTTAGCAATTGGGGCTCCAGGAAGCAGAATTCTAGTTACAACCCGTCTTCGGGTTGGTTGTAAAGAATATCATGAATGCTGTCCATATTCATGAGCTAAAAGGTTTATCAGATGATCATTCTTGGACTCTATTCAGGACCATAGCTTTTGAAGGGCAAACAGAGAAAGAATATTATGATCAGCTGGAATGTGTGGAAGACAAATAGTTCGTAAATGCGAAGGAGTGCCCCTTTCCATAACGGTGATGGGAAGCATGTTGAACTCTAAAAGGACTGTAAAAGACTGGCAGAACATATTTGAAAGTCAGATATGGTCATTGCAAGAAGCTCAAAATATAATTTTACCAGCTTTGTGGTTGAGTTATTACAATCTTCCACCACACTTGAAACAATGCTTTGTATTCTGCTCAATATACGCAGAAGATGAAGCAATGCCTAAGGATGAGTTGGTTGGAATGTGGATTGAACAAGGTTGGTTCAATCGCAAGGAAATGGAGAGTTAGAAGTCATAGGAGTAGAGTATGCTGATGATTTAGTGGCATGGTCTATGCTCCAAGAACAGGTGAACAATGGACAAATGAAATATACAATGCATGATCTTCTTCACAACTTGGCAAAATTCATTGCAAAGGGTGAAATTTATTATTCCATTGGTATTAAAGGTGAAATGTCATGTGAATGCCCTACTAATAATGTTCGTCATGCAATCTTGAAATTCACCGAGCGGAAGAGTATTTCTACTAATTCTATTAGTGCTAAGAAGTTACGAACTCTTCGGCTGGAAAATGTTGATGACAATATCACTGTCGACCTCTTACATCAAGCAAGGTTTCCCAGGGCCTTGTCTTTCTGTCCTTTTAGTGAGTTTTCGAAAGCCATTTGCAAGTTGAAGTATTTGAGATATTTGGACTTGTCTTGGTCACAACAACAGAGTTACCAATGGCCATTGGGAAATTGAATCAATTGAGATTTTAAATTTGGCTTATTCAGGAATAGTTATGTTGCCAAATTACATTAGGAAGTTGAAGCAATTGAGTTATTTGGACTTGTCTGATTCGAGTATAGTGGTGTTGCCAGAATCAATGAGTCATCTTTGTAATTTATGCACATTGAAGCTCCGTTATTGTACTTCATTGGAAAGGTTATCAAGACATATGGGCAGCCTCGAGTGTTTACCTCAAGGGTTTGGTGGAATCAGTTGCCTTCAAAGTCTATGTAAGTTCATAGTGGGAGGTGAAGGAGGATGTGGGATTCACGAGCTACAAGGACTTAATGCTCTTGAAGAAAGTCTAGAAATAGAACACCTCGAGAGAGTGTCAAGCAAATAAGAAGCAGAGAAAGCATAACTCAAATAAGAAGCAGAGAAAGCATAACTATGTAACAAGAAGAAGCTTCGCAACTTGGTTTTGTGCATGTGTGATGCTAATATTAATGATGATTATTATATAGAGAGGACTGTGGATGTGCTCAAAGGTTTGCGACCTCATGTAAATTTAAAAGAGCAGGAACTAAGGTGTTATACCAGAATTTCAAAGTTAAAGTTGCCTTGTTGGATAGAAGATTCATCCTTCTCTAAGTTAACCAAATTAGAAATATTTGGTTTCAACAACTATTGTGAACCTAAGATTTTTCCTGGGATAGGAAAATTACCAGCACTCAAAAGCCTTACAGTTTCTAAAGTAGGGATCAGAAAATTGGGCCATGAGTTCTACTATGGAAGCAGTAGTAGTAGCAACAATTCTAGTGGTCTTAACAATAGTTCTGCAGCATTTCAAAAGTTAGAACAACTCCATTTAACATACTTGAATGAACTGAAGGAGTGGGAGTTGCCGATAACGACAACAATAGAAGGCGATGATGCAATAGTGAAGGTAACCGATATTATGCCATGTTTGTGTGAATTGGGGCTTTTAAACTGCTTGGAATTGGGATTGCTACCACGTCACCTTGCGGCTGCACCTCTAAAATCTCTAAGAATAAGCAGTTCTAGTAGAATTAAAGCAAGAGAATGGTTCTCTTCATTTTCGCTTCTTGAACATTTTTAATTGGATGAATGCAATGATTTTTTGTCAGGTGTGCTGCCTAGTCTTCCAAAGCTGAAGAAATTTGAGATTGTCCGCTCAAAAAATGAAAGACTCCCTGAGGAAGGATGGGAGCAGCTAAGGTCACTAGAGGAACTTCGAATTTCTTGTTGCTTGCAATTACATTCAGTGAGGGGTTGAGACAACTCAAAAAGCTCAAGAGTCTTACTCTATATCTCTTACCAAAGTTGAGAGGTTTGCCTGATTGGCTAGGAGAGCTGGAGTCATTGGAATATCTTTTTATTGGCGAGTTGGAGAAATTAGAGTTACTATCTCATTTGTTACTGGAACAGTTAAATGTGCTGACATGGTTGGATATCAAGAATCGCGAAGCACTGGCATCGCTACCTGATGGGTTACAACACCTTTCCTGTCTCAAATAATTTCATATTATGGGTTGTCCATTGCTATCAGAAAGATGCAAGGTGTGGATTGGCCCAAGATTTCACACATCCCCGACTTGAGCATCGCCTAATGTGCATCTCATGTTCAGCCAAAGCAGGTTCTCTCTAGCACCTTAAAATGTCTTAAATGTTAATTAAGGAAGGTCCACTTAAGTTCTATTTACACAGTCCCTGAATGCTCTCTCGGTTTGAATATTAACTAAAATTCAGTTCAGTAGGCCCCTTTACCTTGAATTATTATTTTTTTGAATTGTTTGTGCATGTTCTAATTCTATAGGACTGACGATGATTAGGGGGCGGTGATAGTTTTCGCATTTGATAATTTGTTCCTCACCTCACTATGAACATTTCTGATATCGAAAACTCAATAATTGGTTCCTATTTCCACAAAATCTACAAAACAAAGGGATGAAAGAGATCGACCTGAGAAATGCTATCGGTAATACTTGTTTGCTTGTTTTCATAACCTGTATCAACTAGTGAATGTGCTCAATCGCACCTATTATTCGAAATCTCAAATACCTGGATTATTGTTTGGAATTTCAGAAAATGCTTTTTTTCATTATGCAACAAAGGCTTGCTACTCAAAAAAAATATGAATTATGATTTCTTTTATGTTGCTTGCAACCTGTGTGGTTCTATTTTCTTTTGTTTAAAATTTGCATTCCTCTGATCCTTCAAAAAATTCACATTCCTAAAGCTTCTTTTGTATTGCAACCTGCAAAGGCATTAGTTAGTGATAGTGTAAGAACCTAAATTGAAATGAATGAATATAAGAAATTGGACTGCAATTGTTGGGATAAAAGATAGATAGAGAGAAAATTATGGAAAGTGGGGAAAGTGAAAATAGACCAAGTTTCACTTCAGGCGTGTTACGACGTCACTTTCCTTAAGGCTATTTTGCTACCCTATTTGCTGCTTAGGGTAATTTTGCAGTTGCCCCCAGAATACAAAAAGTGAAACCTGAACTAGAATAGGAAGCAACACCATTTCTAGGTACACGAACACTTGAAAACAAATTCTTGGTTGAATGAGAGAATTTCAAAACAATATGGTAAACCTGCAAATACTTGATTAAGACAACAATGACTTAGTCAAGACAAACTATGGGATGTCTGAATGGAGACAACGAAATGTCTGAATGAGGAATGTCTGAAAGGAGACAACACTATGTCTGAATGAAGACGAGAGCACTAGGATGTCTCGAATAGAACACTGAGATGTCTGAGGAGAGGAGATAATGAGCGAAGGATTTGATCTCCCGAATGCATCTCTATTTATAAGGGTTTTAGACATCTTATCGTATCATCCCTTCATCCATGCATTGTGTCTCTTAATTTCATTCGATGCACCTCTTGTCGTTTCATTTCATTCGATGCACCTCTTGTCGTTTCAGACATGCTGAACGTTTGAAAATTTTCAAACAACCAAATCATGCCTCTTGATGAATCATTGCTGCCTTTCATTTAATTTTGAAAATAAAATATCAAAATGCTATTGGTGAAGATCGAACCCAAGACCTTTTAGACAAGAGCCTAAGACTCTACCAACTCAGCTACATTATTTTGTTGTTTATCTATGATATAATTTAATATATATTTATACATTTTGAAAATTTCAACATTCCCCCACCATTTTCAAAATTTAAGTCAACTCCATTCAACCAAGGAAATCTTATACATAAATAAAGGTGTCGGTTAGACTTGAACCTTAGTGAAAATATATCAAGATTTACCGAGGTGTATAGTAGCCAGTGCTTTGAACTATCAACCCCATTTGATTAATCGAACATATCTCACATACAAGATTTCAAAATATATATCAAGTATTCTAAAAGGTGACACATTATGGCCATGTGTCAATATCCTAGTTTCATGA
The DNA here is from genome assembly GCA_030490835.1 of Annona cherimola. Classification (NCBI taxonomy): domain Eukaryota; kingdom Viridiplantae; phylum Streptophyta; class Magnoliopsida; order Magnoliales; family Annonaceae; genus Annona; species Annona cherimola. The sequence goes on along the minus strand of CM059971.1, from coordinate 6,564,358 downwards.
GCACCTCAGAGTGAATCCATACACTCTGCAACAGAAGCGGTCTCACTTCCAACACTCATATAAGTGGATCTATTTCTGTAACTAAATACTCCAACTTAATAGTTTTAGATCCATTAAGAGTATAAAACACTCAATCTCATAAATACGTTACAGAATCCAAGCACTGTTTGAGGGATGCAAAATTATAAATATAACCAGTGCTCACAAGTTGCAAGAATAACTTACTTTGCTCATTGAACTCTTAGACTTGGGCTACAAGAATAGAGTTGAGTTTCAGTTATTGCAACTTCTAGATGTGAATTTAAGTCTCATCCCTCTTGATGTTTTCCAGACCACTTCTCTAGTAAGGCCTTTTGTAAGCGGGTCTGCCAAGTTTTCACTTGATCTTACAAAATCAATATTAACCACTCCATCTTGGAGCAATTGCCTTACAAAATTGTGTCTCAACGCAATATGTCGTGACTTACCATTATAAGTCTTATTGTATGCTATAGACAAGGTTGCTTCGCTATCACAATATAAATAAATAGGAGGCATAGGCTTAGGCCAAAAAGGAATTTCAAGTAATAAATTTCTAAGTCATTCTGCCTCTTTTCCTATTGCAGTTAAAGCAAGGAACTCGGATTCCATGGTTGAATGTGTAATGCAAGTTTGCTTTTTAGAAGCCCATGAAATTGCAGCTCCTCCAATGGTAAAAATCCAGCCACTAGTAGATATAGATTCTGTAGTATCGAAAATCCAACTTTCATCACTAGACCCTTCTAGTACAATGGGTTCACCATTGAATTGCAATCCATAGTCAATTGTCTTTCTAAAATATTTCAAAATCCTATGAATTGCATTCCAATGCATATATCCTGGATTACTAGTAAACCTGCTTAATACACCTACAGCGAAAGCAATATCTGGTCTAGTACAACACGTAGCATACATTAAATTTCCTATTACTTTAGCATATCCAAGCTGATCAATAGATCTACCATTATTTTTACACAACTTGACACTAGGATCAAAAGGAGTTGAGACCATACCAGTGTCAAAATGATTAAACTGCTTGAGCATTTTTTCAATATAATGAGATTGAGAAAGAGAAAATACATTACCATCCCTTATAATTTTAATGGCAAGAATGACATCGGCTCTGCTTATATCTTTCATATTGAAGTTAACTGACAGAAAATTTTTAGTTTCTACAATGATTTCAATGTCAGTACCAAATATGAGCATATCATCAACATATATACAAATAATGACACCTCTATTGACAACAAATTTACTATAAATACATTATCTGACTGCTTTAATTTAAAACCATTTGTTAACACGATTTGATCAAATTTTTCATGTCATTGTTTAGGTGCCTGTTTTAAACCATATAAAGATTTAATTAATTTACAGACTTTCTTTTCTTGTCCAGGTAATACAAAACCCTCAGGTTGTTCCATATAAATTTCCTCATCTAAATTTCCATTTAGAAAAGCAGTTTTTACATCCATTTGATGAATTTCAAGATGATAAATTGATGCTAAAGCCATTAATAACCTAATAGTTGAAATTCTAGCTACTGGGGCATAGGTATCAAAGAAATCAATACCTTCATTTTGTCTATACCCCTTAGCTACTAATCTAGCTTTAAATTTATCAATAGATCCATCAACTTTTAATTTCTTCTTAAATATCCATTTGCAACCTATAGGTTTAGACCTAGGTGGTAAATCAACTAGTGTCCATGTACCATTTTCCATTATGGAATCCATTTCATCTTGGATGGCTTCTTTCCAGTATGATACATCTGGAGATTTCATGGCCTCTTTATAAGTAGATGGATCCCCTTCGGTATGAAACACAATCATGTGTTCTTCACTTATTTTGTCTCTGGATCCTTCTATAAGGTATAACTGAAAATCAGGCCCAAACCGATTATAACCATCATTTCTAGCTCGTTTATTTTTTCTCAAATTATTATCATCTATAGGTTTTTCCATGGGTATAGAATTATCAACTATAGATTTATTCAAAATTTGAGAAGAAGATTCATCAGTTTGATCGAGTCTAGGTATTGACTTATAAGTATTTTCATTTTGATTAGTTTCATAGGTTTTAAATAGACTTTTGTCTTTGCAAACATGTCTAGTGGCTCCAGAGTCAAGCCACTAACTTTGGTCATCACTTACCGTATAAATTTCAGAAATCATGGCAACAAAATGTTTCTCAGTTAAATGGGCCTCTGGACCTTTTCTCTGATGTGATCCAGACTGAGTGTTATTTTTCTTTTTAAGAAGTCTGCACTCATTTTTCAAATGACCCATTTTCTTGCAATAAAAGCAAGGTCCCTTCTTCTTCTTAGTAATGGTCTTTTTGGTATTTAATTTAGATCTCTTAGAATATTTATTATTGACAATTGTCACCTAGGTTGGAACTTCAACCATATTAGCCTTAACAAGAACTTGCTCTTCTTTCTTTTCATTTTTTCTTGATTTTTCTTTAGTGCATAAATTGAGAGCAAGATCATCTAAACTCATGGATCCTTTCATTTGTTTTAGACTTTTGCGGTGGTTGTTCCAACTAGGTGGTAATTTCTCAATAATTGCACCAACAAGAATAGATTCATCCATCTTACTACCCTGTGACCCAAGTTGATTGACGATATGTTCAATCTCATTAACTTGATCAAGGATTGATTTATCGTCAGTCATAGTATAATTGAGAAAATCGTTTACTAGAAACCGTTTGACGCTTGCATCATCAGTACTATATTTGTGTAGAAGCGAATCTCATATTTCTTTGGCCGTATTTGCATCCTGGTACACTTCGAATAGTGAGTCAGATAGCGCTTCAATGATGTGCCCTTTGCAAACATAGTTGTCCATGTCCCACTTTGCTCGTCAGCGTTGATCTTGCAGCCTTTCATCTTCTTTTTCTTCAGGTCCTAGCATGGTGAGGACGTACACAACTCCAATGCGGGTTAAGAAAAGATGGAGTTGTTGTTTCCATCTCTTGAAGTTGGTACCAACACAGCAGTCCAATCTTGGGATATCGGCTTTGTAGGTAGAATGGATGACTGGGGGGCCATTTATAAATAATAGAAAATGGACAAAACTGGCAAAATTACCTTAAGATTGTTGGGGCAGAAGATAGAAAGAGAGAAAATTAAGGAAAGTGGGGAAATTGAAAATAGAAAAAGTTTCACTTCAGGCGTGTTACGACGTCACTTTCCTTAAGGCAATTTTGCTACCCTATTTGCTGCTTAGGGTAATTTTGCAGTTGCCCCCAGGATACAAAAAGTGAAACCTAAACTAGAATAGGAAGCAGTACCTTTTCTAGGTACACGAACACTTTAAAATAAATTTTTGGTTGAATGGAGAGAATTCCAAAACAATATGGTAAACCTGTAAATACTTGATTAAGACAACAATGACTTAGTCAAGACAAGCTATGGGATGTCTGAATGGAGACAATGAAATGTCTGAAATGAGACAACACTATGTCTGAATGAAGACAAGAGCACTAGGATGTCTCGAATAGGACACTGAGATGTCTGAGGAGAGGAGATAATGAGCGAATGATTTGATCTCCCAAATGCATCTCTATTTATAAAGTTTTTAGACATCTCATCGTATCATCCCTTCATGCATGCATTGCGTCTCTTAATTTCATTCGATGCACCTCTTGCCGTTTCAGACATGTTTGAAAATTTTCAAACAACCAAATCATGCCTCTTGATGAATCGTTGCTACCTTTCATTTGATTTTGAAAATAAAATATTAAAATGCTATTGGTGAAGATCGAACCCAAGACCTTTTAGATAAGAGCCTAAGACTCTACCAACTCAGCTACGTTATTTTGTTGTTTATCTATGATATAATTTAATATATATTTATACATTTTGAAAATCCCAACAGCAATAACAGGAAGGAGAAGAAAAATTTTAGTTTCTAGAATGAGACAAATTTCATTGGAATTCATCGCATATTTATGCATGGACAGTAATAACCTAGGGGGTTTTAAGTCATTTCATCCTCGAAGTATTTTGCTTATACAAGTGCCATTAAAGCAGACTACTTGGTCTCCTGCTTGGATAGAGCCAGCCGCTCGCCATGTTTCAGGACACTTGGTATGCAACTGGACTGCCAACTGTCATCTCCAAAATTGTGCCATCACAGATAGTATTTTAGCTTTGATTTAATGGCAATTCTAGCTCTAGAGGTGATGACTAGAGAGCTCAAGGCTCTTTTCTCACTTGGTATTCTTGACGATGGTGCCAAACTTACATCACTAACAAGTTAATTAGATTGATGAGATTCTATTAATGAGTTCTATGTTCCTCATTCTCTTCAAGTATTAATTCATCCAGTTCTATTTTCTATTGGAGCTTTTCTAATTTCTGTTTGTACTCCAATAAATTCTTTGATGACTTAACACATGGAATGCTGTTAAGATCATATTGATCTCAAATTTTCTATTGTATTGTCAACAAATAAACAAATTCTTACATTTTTTATACTATGATGAGTCTTGAATATATTATTCAAAAGACATTCAAAAGACCTGTTTTTATCACATAGAACTGCGAAAGCCAAAACTTCAATATCCTGCCTAACCAATATTTATGCATGCTAATAATTTTGTTTGTTAATTATAATCTATAAATTCACTAATGAATGTAATCCAATCAGTCACCTATAACAATGTTAATGGTAGGAAATAGATACCCTAAATTTTCCTTAGGTAGACTTTTATGTTCTTTGATGGAATGCTTAATAATCAGTGATTCTGACATTTTGGTTGTCCGTTGTTAATGGTGGTTATTAAAACATCTACTTATCATACATACATACACCTTTTTTCATTGGAACCTTACATTTCCTGTGCTTGTAGAGTACCAAAATTACATCAGAAAATTCTTGAACTGAATGGTTTTGTCTAATTGGATTGCTAATACTACAGTGTAAGTAGACTAAATGTGGCTATAGGGAAGTTTAGTCATTGCGGTTGTGAATTTTTCTAACATTGGTGTCCCGAGGAGGAAGAAAAAATTCCTTGACAACAAACCTATGCCGAAGGCAATTAAGAGCCATGATGTTGTTTGCCAGGCCAAGGAGGCTTCAAAAGACAAACTCAAAGCAAAAGAGTTGATGTGGAAGCAAAATTGAAGCAAGAATTAGAACAGGCTTTAGTATAAAAAATTAACCAGAAACTGTAAAAGACATGAGTGTCATGAGAATCGCTTCTTAAGCTTGCATATTTAAGGTTTTTTCTTGTGTGTAGATTAGCATATTTTTCACGACAACATTTTGTTTGCAATAACTTACCGGTGCATGGCTCTTGAAATCTTGTGTGAAACAACTTTAACCCTCATGTGTGACTCCTTGGCAGCAGAGAAGCATAGAACTATCAAGATCATGAGATTACGTAATTGCCCAAAGCAAGGGATCGGTTATAAAAACTACCATCTAAACTTTAGCAATCACAATTGAGAACTCGGCAAGAAGTTGATCCTAGTACTAGAGAATGATATATAATTTCAAGAAATGCAAGTAAATTTGGTATCGATGAATGGTTTCTACATGTCCGCTAAAGATGATTTATAAACAACATGTTCTGATGATGTATGATATCAGTTTTGTATCTATAAAGGCATTTCGTATGACATTAAAAATCAAGATGGACGATTGTAATGGATGGAAATTTAGTGAAATATTGATTCATGTGTGATGGTTCTCGCCGAATGGTGGGGCTGTTGGCACCAAACGCTTATTACATTCAAAAAAAAAAAAAGAAAAAAAAAAGAAAGAAAGAAAGAAAGAAAGAAAACACGGCTTATGTAAGTTGCTTGAATAGATTATAGGTATTTTGAGCATTTTTCTTCATTTTTATTGTCTTTCTTTTTCGTGTTAGCTCATTTTTAATCTGTGTATATATATTAAAATTTACTATTTTTGAAGGTGTGTTTTATATTTTCATAGTTTCAAAAATTAGCAAATTTCACTCCCATTTAACGCTAAATGGGGGTGAAAACTATTAAGTTTTAAAAGTATTATTTCCAAATATGACTGCAACTTATACTTATGTTTACAAACATGACCTAATGTTTATAAAAATGACATAGATGAATACATATTTTTGTCGAAATATGGCAACATCATTAGGTTCTGTTAGATAATATAGTAAACTTTTTTCCATAGAAAATTTTCTTTGTCGTTGCTTTAAAAATGGGAAGTAGAGTTGGTGAGTCCACGTTTGCTTTATATCTTATATTATTTTGTTATTTTTATAAATATCTAATTAAAGTTACTTATTTTTTGCATTTATCCAGAGTTAAATGTTAAACCAATTGAGCTTAGCTTGGTTGGCCATGGAGCATGCTACATTGCCTCCCTAGAAGTGATTGAACCTCAATGTTGCTGCTGGTGTCATGTATAAATAGGTATACTGTTAGAACGACATTGTGGTGGCAGTTGTCTCCCTTGATTTCATTTCATGGGAGTGTCCACCGTTAAGAAACATTGTAGGAACAATAGGAATATTGTTAGAATATTGAAAGGAAAGTTGTAAGAAGGTCTCAAAGAGCCTGAATATAATACATATTGAGATGCTTGTAAAATACATACCCACCAAAAAAAAGTTAAATGTTAGGCATTATATATGGTGTTTTTATAAGCACGTAGTCGCATCTGTACATACGGATATAAGTTATTGTCATATTTGTAATTGACATTATTTAAAATTATAAAAAAAATATTTAAAAAATTTACAATAGTAAAGTTAATAGATGAACTAAATACATGTGGTATTACATAAAAGTGAAAAGAAAAACAAAAAAAATTGAGAAAAGGAATATAGAGCTCACATGCATACTTTATGCATTCGATCCAAACAAATTGGATTGATAGGTTGGGTTTGCTTAAGCCCATCTTGCATAGAGTGCATGAGACTATGGGTTAGCCGAGTTGTGATCTTTTCCGACAGTGGATAACATGCCCCTCGCACATTGAATATTGTGGACTCATTTTTGGCCGTTGGATGAGAGGCGTACTTTGCGGCAGCTGGAGCATAGTTAATGTGATAGAATTTTTACTGACAGGCCCAAGTTAGGCTGGACGATAGCGAGCTCAGTCCTTCTGCATCTCATCGTGCCTGCCTCTCTCTGCTCCTCTCCTCCTCCCGTCTCCCTCTCTCATCTCCCTCTCTCTCTCTCCTTGATGTTGTCTCTCTCTCTCTCTCTCGTCTCTCATCTCCCTCTCTCTCTCAACACTCTCGTCTCCTTCTCTCATCTCCCTCTCTCTCTCAACGATCCCCTAAATCGCCAGCCTCTCCCTTTCCCACCCATCTTCCCTCCTGACCGCTCCTTCTCATTGCCCTGCCCATCCTACCCTCTCCCTCTCAGTGTCCCGCCACGCCATCCGCATTCTTGCTCCTCTTCTCTCGCCCGCCCAGCCTTCTCACTCTTCCTCTCCCGCCCCCTCTCCCCCCATCCCTCCCTCTCCGTCCCGCCATCTCCCTTTTACTGTCCTTCTCCTTGTCATTGTCCCCATTTCGTCTCCCTTGCGATGCCCCTCCCACTCTCTCTCTCAATTCCTGCCCGTCTTCCCTCCCGCCCTTTCCCTCTCCCTCTCCCTCTCTCCATTTCTCTGTTGTCCATCTCACAACGCCGGTCTCCCCTAAATCGCCAGCCCTCTCCCGCCCCCTGTTTCTCGCTGCCCCAATTTCTCTGCTAATGATAATGCCATTACATCTCTTGTACAGAACTACTGCAGATCATCAGATGGATTTAATTGGTTTGTGTTAAAAGAATGAATGATGGTTCAAGTTAGAGAATGTGAGATTCACAGAGGATTGGGGTATGAGTCCTGTTAGGTTGCAGTTCCACGTCCAATGCCGACAGGAATTTAAAATTTCCCAAGGAATGAGGCAGCTTGCCGTAGAATCCTGTCTCCATTTCCAAACTCTAGATGCTATTGTTTGAAATGAAATCTGGCAAATAACCAATCAAGAGCGGGTTCCCAAAAATGGAAATGTATTGTATCCTAGGTAGGTTGAAAATGCCCACGGAAAAAGAGATTGGTCTGAATACATATGTTTGGAAGAGATTGGCATGTTTTTGTATAGAATTCTAGTAGGAGCAAGGAAGCCTCGTCCATTTGAATATGGATAAAAACCTTTAAATTTTGTTATACGGGCAAGATGAGATATGGGAGGACTGAGCTCGCTATCGTCCCGCCTGACTTGGGCCTGTCAGTAAAAATTCTATCGCATTAATTGCTCTCCCAGCTTCCGCAAAGTACGCCTCTTATCCAACGGCCAGAAATGAGTCCACGATATCCAAAGGGTGAGAGGCGTGCCATGTTATCGAAAGGTCGAAAAAGACCACTCTTCGGGTTAGCCTTCCATATAGCCCGTCCAAACTCCAAAAGTGAATTAGCAGAATAAGTTAGTTTAGGGCTCATTTTGATGATCATTATTAAATTCAAGCCTACCATTGTCTTTAATACTATTTATATTATGAAAATAGAAATATCATATCAATAAGAATTATGCGTAGCCACATTTTGTAAAAATGTAGAGAAATAGGGCTAAGTGTAGAAATCACTTGTCTTTTAGTTAAACTTTCAAAATGTTTTGAAATTGAATATTTTAGATAGTTGAGATGTTGAATTAAGATCTTATGAACCTCTATAATAAATAAATAATTTTTAATCATTTGAAAATCACTGTTAAATGATCCTTAACTTTGAGAATAATGCAAATCATGGATGAGGACAACTAAATTTTCTTTTAAATGAATACATGATAATAAAATTATCGAATAGATTAAATTTAGCAAAAAAAAAAAGAAAAAAAATGGAGATTTACACTGATGACAAAAAGATGACTATGCTACAGTTATTAGCGTTGAAGGTTGAGACCAAGTATAAATAGGTTGCATGAGAAGATCCTTTGGGCTAGGAATTGACAAAGAGGAATTACCATAGGATGATATAATTGCAAAGTTGCCTTTAAGATTCTAATCAAATGGTTGGTGGAAGAGGTGTCATTAAATTATGACATTGAACTGTAAAGCCCTAGTATGAGAATACAGGGCAGTGTGAGAATTAAAATTTCACATATCCCAATAAAGTTTACCTTTGATTCTACTCATATTTACAAACTTTTAAACATGTTTGATATACCCAAATATTTTTTTTAAAATTTCACTTGTACTTATAAACTTTTAAAATTTTCGATTATATCCACATATTTCGCTTAAAATTCCATTTATCCCACATCGTTAGAGATAATTAAATGGACTTTTTGGTCCCATGTAAAATGATGAATATCCTAATATAATTTGAGGTTGATCTGCTCAAAACTAAATATTTATATTCAAATAATATATGATTTTATCATTGTAAAATAACTAAAAATTTATTATAATATAATTTTTATCTATAAAATCATGATTAAGAATGGATATTGTAGGGATACACTTACAATAAAATGCGCATCTAAATTGACAAATAATCTAAACACTACACGTGGACAGAAAGACCAATTCACAAGTCATTATCTAGTCATATTCTCTAACAACAACGCTAGAATTTCTCCTAAAATCAAAGGATATGAACTACAAATGTGGGCATGCTCCCACTTTAACTAGACATACAATATTTCCATAAATAGGCCATCATTTCCCCTACATTCATAAATAATCTATCTGGACTAGACCTCTTCTTATCTACACCTCTCACCTCTCTAATAAACCACTCATTACTTTTCAATTCCCTTGATGAAATTCCAATTCTCAGGAGCTCGTCTCACGCCCTCACCCTTTAATTCATCTCACCCCCTCTCAGACTTATCTCAGATCCTATGAGATTTATTCTGGACTCTCTGAAACTAATCCTGTCTTACTGGGAACCTTCCCGGACCTTTTTGTCAACACTCTTTGGGCCCATCTCAAACCTCTGGCAGATCCCTTGAAAGAGTTACATTCTTATAATTCACGTCATTTCTGGAAAGAGGGCCAACCCATGGGAAGTGCTTCCCATGAGAAAAAAAAGGAAGCAGGGGTAATTTAGTAATTTTCCATCGTGAGTATGTTTGACTAAAAACGTGAGTATGTTTGATTTTTTGATAAATTTTATATTATATACGTACAAAATCTCAATCTATTCCATTCATTTGATAGATCAATTAGTAAAACGTATATAAACATAATTTTTCATTATTTGGAAATTTTTAAAAAATATTAATGTACAAAAAATGATTTTTTAATAAGATTTCATCACAATTGGTAAATTTGAAAAATAAAATTTATATTATAAATTATGTTATATTATTTAAAGTAAATGTAATTAAGGTACTCTCAAGAATAATGATTTCTTAGATTTTTCTTGAATTTTTGAAAATTTATTAATATTTTTTTATTTTCTGAAAATAATAGAATCTAACCGTGTCTAACCGCGTCTAACCGCGTCTAACCGTGTCTAACCGTGTCTAATTTTTGAAATTAATAATTTAATCATAATCTAAACCCTCTAATATGATCCTAGGGCCTTTATAAGGTCATTTATCTCTTAAAAACCAAATTTGGAACCCAAATAATATGATTTATAAAAATCACAAAAATCTAACCGCGTCTAACCCTGTCTAACCGAGTCTAACCGTGTCTAACCGTGTCTAACCGTGTCTAACCGTGTCTAATTTTTGAAATTAATAATTTAATCACAATCTAAACCCTCTAATATGATCCTAGGGCCTTTATAAGGTCATTTATATCTTAAAAATCAAATTTGGAACCCAAATAATATGATTTATAAAAATAAAAAAAATCTAACCGCGTCTAACCATGTCTAACCGCGTCTAACCGTGTCTAACCGTATCTAACTGTGTCTAATCGCGTCTAACCGCGTCTAACCGTGTCTAACCGTGTCTAATTTTTGAAATTAATAATTTAATCATAATCTAAACCCTCTAATATGATCCTAGGGCCTTTATAAGGTCATTTATATCTTAAAAACCAAATTTGGAACCCAAATAATATGATTTATAAAAATAAAAAAAAATCTAACCGCGTCTAACCCTGTCTAACCGAGTCTAACCGTGTCTAACCGCGTCTAACCGTGTCTAACCGTGTCTAACCGTGTCTAACCGTGTCTAATTTTTTAAATTAATAATTTAATTATAATCTAAACCCTCTAATATGATCCTAGGGCCTTTATAAGGCCATATATATCTTAAAAACTAAATTTGGAACTCAAATAATATGATTTATAAAAATCAACATTAATCTAACCGTGTCTAACCCTGTCTAACCGCGTCTAACCCTGTCTAACCCTGTCTAACCGTGTCTAACCGCGTCTAACCGTGTCTAATCATGTCTAATTTTTAAAATTAATAATTTAATCCTAATTTAACACCTCTAATATAATCTTAAGGCCCTTATAAGATCATATATGTCTTCAAAACCAAATTTGGAACCCAAATAAATATATTAAATTATAATTAAAAATATTAACTCCACTTGATTTAATGAAATAAAAATTTATATAAAGAAATAAAATAGTAATAAATATTATATATATTTTGGATGCCCGCGGGACACATGATTATTTTTGTAAAAAAAAATATTCATTTGTTAAGGCCCGTAGGACATTTATATATTTAAAAATAATAATACATTTATTTTTGGAGGCCAGTGGGACACATTTATATTTTTATAAAATATTATATTGAATTTTGGACGCCCGCGGGACACGTATATATTTTTATAAAAATAAAATATTTATTTTTTGAGGCCCGTGGGACATTTATATATTTTATAAAAATATTACATTCATTTTTGGAGGCCCGCGGTACACATTTAAATTTTTAGCTAACATTATATTCATTTTTGGACGCCCACGGGACACGTATACATTTTAATAAAAACAAAATATTCATTTTTTGAGACTCGTGGGACATTTATAAATTTTACAAAAATAATACATTCATTTTTTGAAGCCCACGGGACACATTTAAATTTTTATAAAATATTATATTCATTTTTTGACGCCCACGGGACACGTATATATTTTTATAAAAACAAAATACTCATTTTTTGAGGCCCGTGGGACATTTATATATTTTTAAAAAGTAATATATTCATTTTTGGACGCCCGCGGGACACGTAGATATTTTTATAAAATATTATATTCATTTTTTGACGCCCACGGGACACGTATATATTTTTATAAAAACAAAATACTCATTTTTTAAGGCCCGTGGGACATTTATATATTTTTAAAAAGTAATATATTCATTTTTGGACGCCCGCGGGACACGTAGATATTTTTATAAAACATTATATTCATTTTTTGACGCCCACGGGACACGTATATATTTTTATAAAAACAAAATACTCATTTTTCGAAGCCCGTGGGACATTTATATATTTTTAAAATGTAATATATTCATTTTTGGACGCCCGCGGGACACGTAGATATTTTTATAAAACATTATATTCATTTTTTGACGCCCACGGGAAACGTATATATTTTTATAAAAACAAAATACTCATTTTTCGAGGCCCGTGGGACATTTATACATTTTTAAAATGTAATATATTCATTTTTGGACGCCCGCAGGACACGTAGATATTTTTATAAAACATTATATTCATTTTTTGACGCCCACGGGACACGTATATATTTTTATAAAAATAAAATACTCATTTTTTGAGGCCCGTGGGACATTTATACATTTTTAAAAAGTAATATATTCATTTTTGGACGCCTGCGGGACACGTAGATATTTTTATAAAACATTATATTCATTTTTTGACGCCCACGGGACACGTATATATTTTTATAAAAACAAAATATTCATTTTTTGAAGCCCGTGGGACATTTATACATTTTTAAAAAGTAATATATTCATTTTTGGACGCCCGCGGGACACGTAGATATTTTTATAAAACATTATATTCATTTTTTGACGCCCACGGGACACGTATATATTTTTATAAAAACAAAATATTCATTTTTTGAGGCCCGTGGGACATTTATACATTTTAAAAAAATAATATATTCTTTTTTGGACGCCCGCGGGACACATATATATTTTTATAAAACAAAATATTCATTTTTGGACGCCCGCGGGACACATATATATTTTTTAAAAAATAAATTATTTATTTTTTGTAGCCCGTGGGACACATATATTTTTTTAAATAACAAAACATTCATTTTTGGAGACCCGTGGGACACATATATATTTTTATAAAACAAAATATTCATTTTTGGACGCCCGCGGGACACATATATATTTTTTAAAAAATAAATTATTTATTTTTTGAAGCCCGTGGGACACATATATTTTTTTTAAAAACAAAACATTCATTTTTGGAGACCCGTGGGACACATATATATTTTTATAAAACAAAATATTCATTTTTGGACGCCCGCGGGACACACATATATTTTTTAGAAAACAAAATATTCATTTTTGGACTCCCGTGGGACACTTATATATTTTAGAAAACAAAATATTCATTTTTGGAGGTCCGCGGGACACATATATATATTTTGGAAAATAAAATATTTATTTCTGGACACCCGCGGGGCACATTTATATTAACTTTTAAAAATAAAATTGTATAAATTATATTTATTTAAATTAAATTACTATAATTAACATTTGATAATATAAATATATATGACTTTTTGGTACTGGTTTAATAATTAAGTAATATAATCTATAATATAATTTCAACATATAAACATGCATTCGAACATAAAAATAAATAATATAAAATAAAATAATTACTTTTTTGAAATAAATAATTAATAAATAATTATTATTATTATATTATTATTTTTATTCACATTTAAATAAAAATATCGCACTATTTTAACCGTGTACATAATTATTCATATTCATAATTTAATTAGCTGAATTTTTCTAATATAAACCGTCTATTGTTATAAATATTTTGCAAATCAAAATAGAGTAAGGTAAGCAATTTTCTAAAAAGATCAAAATTTGTATTAAACTCACACACCCGTAACACTCCATTAAAAAACATAAAAATTAACTAACTTCCCACCCACGCGCCCTTTCACACACATTATTATATTAATATAATATATTTTAAAAAATAAATTAGATCTTCAGTTACAATATATCTTTAAATTTTTATAATCCATGGACTTTTATTCGATTTTAATGATTCTAAATAATATAAACATATACAAAAGAAATATAAATGTATAATTAAAAATAATAGTAGCTCAATTTCGTTAAGCTAATTATTTCATCCTTCTAATTTTTAACTTTTTTCATCTTAAGAATATTTTATATGAAAACTTTTTGATAATTATATTTTATATAAAATCTTTCAATTGACTATGTTTGTGAATTGAATAATTGACATCTATATAA
>CM059971.1:4694006-4749858 GCA_030490835.1 Annona cherimola | reverse complement strand
GCAAGCAAAGGTAGGAAGCTTCGTACAGGATCAACAACCCATTTGGATCATTGCTAAGGCTTGTTTGAAAAGTACCCGTTTCGTCCATGAATCTACGGAATATTTCTGCCCACATATAAAAAAAAGTACAATTGACATATTTCAGCTAGCTTTCATTATTTAATTTATTATTTTAGAAATAGGATGGATTGAAGGGAGATTTCTGCAAATGCTGACAAGTCAAATAGATGCATGTATATACACCTTGTGAGACGTCAAACCCATGGCCTCTAAGCAACCTGAAGCAGAGGGCCGTGAAATGGACATCCCAACGTTCCATCTCTTTCTCACCACAACTCGTGTGCATGCCATTCAGGATATCGTGGATCTCCCTCTCAAACAGGCGTCCCACTCCCAGACGCTGTAGATCATTGATCAACTCGAGCTGGGCAAGTGGCCCACTTACTTCTTTAAGACTCTGCCTCACAGCTTGCTTCAGATCCTCCATCCTGTGTACATACGCATCACCCTGCAGCACCATACCCGAAAATCAAGATTAAAGTCCTAAATTGCAGTTAATCCACCAAAAGTTTTATAAAAACAAATTGTATTGATGGATTGTGGACCCGCGGTTGTTTTCTCACTGAGTAATCGCTCTTTAGAGACTGTATGAAGTCATCAGTCCAGATTGTGGGGTGGAAATTTCCTGTCTTCCTTACAACACCTGGCTCGATGGTTTCATAGCTTAAGCTTGCCCGCGAACATCTGAGCAGGATCCTGCTAACGTTCTTAGGGTGCAGCGCTGTTGCAGCGGCAACCTCAGGAGTAGTGTGTGAATAGCTTCCAATAGCGCAGGAAGGACATGGAAACAAGATGCTAGCAGCCATTTTATGAGATGTTCGAGCTGTGTGCAACACTTGCAAGTATCTCATGTATATATATAGGTTTTTTGTAGTTACTGTAGCGACCCTGACCTACGGTTAGCATACCTACCACCGTAGTTTGAAGTGTTTACTTAAGATCTACCATGTTAGATGAAATTAATGCCAGCCAATCCGCAACATCTGAAAATTAAGATTAGAGTAAGTTCTATAGAACTTAGCAAAGTAGAGAGCCACCACGATACCCAAGCTGCCTACAATGGAGCAAACTTACAGCTGTTCAGGGAAATAACACAGTATCTGAAAAGATAACTCACGGCCCCTCCAGTCCACAAAGGGATACTCCAAAGTAGCCTTCTAACCTACATGGGACTTACTAAGAAAATAAATGAAAACCTGTGAAATAACCCACCGTCGCCAGAGGGACATTCCAAAGTAGCCTTCCAGCATGCATAGGACCTACCGAAAAATTAAATAAAATGACACATATCCTTGGGATCCTACATGCGCAAATCATATTCATGTGACAAAAGATCATGACGCGCTACATAAAATACACAATCAAGCACCACAAATCATCTACAATAACCCAATAAACGATCCCATTTAATAAATAAATAAAATATGGTAAGTAAAAATAATCATCTCGTCTGCATTATTAAATCTTGCTTTTCATTTTAACTCTTCTCTCTAAATTTAATTGAAGTAAATTTCATATCAGATAACCCACAAATAAATTCTGCAATAAATAATTGATCAAATAAATTCTACAACATAATTTGCACCAGTGGATAACCTTCAAATAATTATTCCGCCAATAAAATTTTCTACGCAATCTAATAATTTGCACCTCAAACTGAACAACAAAACTTCACTTAAAAATAACCTCTTCAACTAAATTTCCTGATAAATAATTCAAATAATTATTTATCGAACATTCTAATATGCATAAAAATACTCAACTTGCATAATTAAATCATGCATTTCATTCTGACTCCTCTTTCCAATTATAAACAAATCACATGATGGGTAATAAACTAAAGTAAATAATCCACTAAATACATCACACAAAATAATTTGCACCACATAGATTCCATCAATTAAATATATTATTAGCACCACAAACTAAACCATATAACTCTACTTGCATAATTCCAACAAATAAATTTGATGATAAATAATCAAATTATTTATCCAGCAAGTTAAACCAAAAAAGATTGTTTCTAATTGCCTTATAATTGTCCAGATTTTTCTGATTGCGAGTACAATGCATTAAGTTGGAGCTGGTGGGAGATTCATCCATCATTTAATGGTGAAGCTGTGAGAAACTTCACTAGCACTTTTTACGCAACTCATTTCTTACGCATTGTCGGTTGCTGTTGTCCAGATATTTCGATTCATCCATCATTTAATTGTGGAGCTGTGAAAAACTTCACTAGCACTTTTTACGCAACTCATTTCTTACGCATTTTCGGTTGCTGTTGTCCATATTTTTCTGATTGCGAGTACAATGCCTTAATGGTGAAGCTGTGACAATCTTCAGGAGGTTCACTTTACGAAGGAGGTACAAGACTGTACGAAGGAGGTACAATATTGTCCTACTCTATTTTTTAAAGTAGTACATCACATTTCATGCACTACGAGAACTTTTCCCTCTAGCAACGAACTGATTTCATTGCTAGAAATCTGATTATCATTTAGCAACGATAAAAAAATCGTCATACACCAACCTACAAATGCTCGGAGCGCCAACGAATCCATTCATCCAGACCGTTTATTTCTTATAACGCGTGGGATAATGAGGCATTACGATGATCGTATGTAGGGGTTTGTTGATTATCTTGAGATGTAAAAAATCCTCGAGTTTTGGCAACGTTTCTGTTTTGTTGCTAAATATATTTTATTGCTGAAACTGAATCAACGATTATATTTTCTACCAACCGAGGCTAGCTCGGTTGGTGGACGACTGCGGCGCAGAAACGCGTGCGCGCAGTCGGTCGAGAGTTCGAATCCGCGGGCGTGCGGATTTCGATAAATATATGCGTGGGAGCAAGTAGGTCTCCCGGATGGATGTAGTGTGGGAGCGGGTGGTCTCCCAGGTGGTTGTTTGGAAGCTGTGTCTTCCTTATTCTTTCGTGGAGCTGTGTCTCCAGACTTCTTTGGGAAAGATGTATCCCTTATATTTGTAAGAATGTCTCAGATCTTCAAGTATGATATGTGTTGAGATATGTACTTGTACCAATCAAAAAAAAAAAAAAAAACGATTATATTTTCTTGCTCCAATCCAAGCATGCCTGTGCAAGAACCAGGTAGTCATGTACTTTACTGGTGAAGATTGAAACTGAATAACCATGTGCACTCACAGAAATTTCCAATTAAGAAGTGAGCAATAGAAATGATTATGTTGGGAACTCATTCAAAAATTATGATTTTGAAACCATAAATTAGGTTTAAAATATAAATTTAACCGTTGACAATGAGAATCATAAAAATTATATTATGTTAATTAATAAAATGAATTGGAAGAATTTCAACGGTTGGTAAATTTTTTTATATAAATAACTCATATAATATAATTTATATATTCTGAAAATTATATATATTTAATTTAACTAGATAAGTGTAAAGAAGTTTTTAAATATCATTAAAATTATGTAATTTCATTTTTTACACAATAAATATGTCTTCTTTATAAAATTTGCTTGTTCAACATTATTTTAACATCTGATTTATATGAATTTCATTATTAACGATCAAAATAATATTTTAAAATTAATGAACGGTGTGATTTTAAAAATAAACTAACAAATATAATTTTTGGAAGAATTTCCACTAATTCGCACCCACCGAAGCTTCTCTCGTCCTCTTGGCCATTCATTGCGCGTGGGTGCATTTGATGCCCTGGTCAGCAAACTATTCCCGTCAGCTGCACTTAATATATTATCTTCAGCAATTTACGTCACCGAGTTTTACATAATCCACGCACCCCCTCAGTCAAAATTTTTTCACTCTACCTAGCCATCCTTTTTTAAATTTTTTTCACATTTTTCATATGAATTATCTTATTTTTTAATTATTTTTATATAACTACCTATTCAACTAATCTATCTATCTTAATTTTATTCTCTTTACACTTTGTCATTACCCTTGTCATATCACATCATTTTGTATTAATGTAACGACTTTTACATCAAAAAATTGTCATAAAAAAACTTACCCCACCCAAATACACCATATATATGTGACGTCTAGATATTACAATAAAGTATACTTACATCCTTCACACTTGAGGGAAACTTTTCCTAAGCACACCCAGTAGATTATGGAAAAACCTCGAATTCAGGAAAAATTCTAAAACTCTCGTAGTAGGGGCATTAATAGCAAAAACCCCTTATCAATAAGGAGGTTCGAACTAGGGTCAGTTGAATATTAGCTATCCCTGATTATCACGCTGCCAACACCCATGTTGTAATAGTACGGTATTTTCTTTTTTAAAGAAAATTCTTCCAATTTTTTTGATGTACGCACGGTAATAGGCTTTTTATATTAGCTTTGTATATATTAAATCTCATTTCATATATTGCAATCAAAATTTAGGAAGACAACAAGCTCTCGTCTATCTTTGGATGAGATAATAAACTGTTATGGAGATAACTATAAGCTACCATATTCAATAGAAAGACAATTTCCATCATAGGCCGAATGCCCACGATGAGGTTCGAACCAATGTTGTCAGAACCGAACCGGTGATTGAACCGGAAAAGGAACTGGTCTGGTTCGAACCGGTTTGACCGGTTCGAACCGGTGACGTCAGCATGATATATTTATGATGTCATAAATATTAAATTAATTCTAAATTTGAAATAAATATGTTGATAAAATTATATTTTCATAAATCCTAAATATATATGTTAGATTTTAAAAATCACAATATAAGTACAAAATATGCAGAAAAAATTAATAGCAAGATTTAAAAAATCTCTAAACACGCATTTCTTAGTATATCTAATCTATTAGCTAGCATTCTGTATTTGGCATGTAGTAGGCCTTACTTAATGTAGACAATAGACATCCGAGCACTGATTCTTTCCGACTTGTCAAAAAAAATATATATTTTTTGAAAAATATTTTTATAAACATGTCAGTCTAGTTATATTTAATCTATAAACTAAGTTTTACTATTTTTGGATATGTATATATATTTATTTTAGATTTTTAAATATTTTCAGCAATCATATTTTTTTTTACATATTATTACCTATATATATTTTAAAAGTACTTCCATATATTAATTTCCAGTGGCATTGTCATTTCACCTTTCACATAAATTTTAATTTTTCTCCTTCAATTTTTTTATGTTAAACCAAGCACTCCTCAAATTAATTATTATAGCATTTTGATGCTGATTTCATAAGTTAAGATAAATATGTGTAATTTGATATTATTTCACATAGACGGCGAGCCTGTGATTAACGTATGATGTATACATTTACCATCATTTGTTGCCTCACCGTCGCGTTAAATCTAGACCTTACAAATGTCCCAAGTGTATAGTGGAATATTTACGATGCAACCTGCGCTGATTCAAGGAAACTAGTCCGTTGCTTTTGCAATATTGGTGCCAAATGATCCAATTTCATCAAAAGCCCTTTAACGAGATGGTTGTCATCCATGATCCACCCTTTTCCTTTGTTTAATGACATACATTGAGGCCGCAAATTGGACGGTCCAAACTAATTCCATCACACAACCCATTTCGAAATTTCAAATTTTTTTTTTCAACAATGCATTGAGTCGTGTAGGAACTAGAAAACTCAGGGGCAAGAGCAGAAAAACGATTTTTTTTTTAAAAAAACCAAAAATAAATAAAAAGACAGGCATGCAAGCAAAAGCCGCAAAACGGGGAAATTGGGCAGGTCAATTTTCAAAAAAGGAGAGGCTCGAAATGATGCGGTTTCCTCGGTTTTGACTTTTGAACGGCATCCGGCTTTTATTTGCGTCCAGTCACGAACTCACGAGTTTTTTTTTTTATAAACATGCGCAGAACCGACGAACCAGTCGCATACGGTTGAACTGCAACTTCCGGTTTGACCGCCGGTTCTACGGTTCGAGCGGTTTAATACAATTAAACCGAACCGCAGATAAACGAACCGAACATTGGGCCGGTTCCCGATCGAACCGGTCGTACTGGCCGGTCCGGTCCGGTTTTAACAACACTGGTTCGAACTCAAATAAACTGTATATAGGCCGTTGTCCCTGACCAACTGGGCTAAGGCTTGATTGGCCTCTATTCAGGTGTCAAAGTTGTTTCCTCCTTTTTTTGCGTATTCTCTGAATAATAACTTAAGCTTGTGTTTTGGGAAGTGACAAATATTAGAATGAAAAGTTTTTAGCTAGATTTTTTTGAAATGAAATAAAATAATATGATATGATAGGGGTAATGTTGATGAACAAAAAATAAAATTAAAATAAAGAAATTAGTTGTATAGTTAATTGTGTAGAAATGATAATGATGAAAAGTAAAGAGAAAATTAAAATAAGTAGGTTAGTTGTATACGTAGCTGTGTAGAAATAATTATAAGTATGATAGTTGTGTAGGAAAATATGAAAAAATAATTTAAAAATAAGATAATCGAGGAGACTGAAAAGTTTAAAACTGAAAAAATTTTGTTTGAAAAATTTTGGATGTATACAAACACATCTTAACATTTAATTATTTACTGATGAACTTTTTTCTACTTTTACTCCAATATTATGATCACTTGTTCACCCCATTATTCTTATTATATCACATTACTTTTATACTTTATAAAAATATTCTTTTTTTTTCACTTTCTTACCTCCTTCCCTTACCAAACACACTCACAGTCAACATAACCATAGTGTTTTGAAAATAATCTCTCCTTTATAGTTTTTAAAAAATAATTTAATGTTACAACTACAAAACTGTCCTTTTTTTAAATTTTTATTCTTATATTTATTTATTTTTATACTATTTTTTTAAAAATTTACCCTTATCATATCACATCTTTCTTATTTCAAAAATAACCCTTTTCTATTGTAACGCCCCGGCCCTTACTGTCGCAGGTATTGTCTACTTTGGGCCTCATCCGCATGGTGTTGTCCTTCTGGGAATCCACCTCAAAAAGTCTCGACAGTTCGACCAGCTGCTTCCACTTATAGCCCAAGCTCCATCCTTCGTCCAAACCGATATGGGATCCGAACATCCTCTTCCCTTGGGGCTCCAGCGGTCTCCGCTAGACACATCCAGACATCGGGAGTTGGCTCTGATACCATTATGTAACACCCCGGCCCTTACTGTCGTAGGTATTGTCCGCTTTGGGCTTTGCCCGCACGGTTTTATTCTTCTGGGTTCACGCTCCCGTCCTTCCCCAAAAGGCGCCTCGACAGTGTAACTCCAGCGACCTCCACTTATAGCCCAGGCTCCCTCCCTCTTCCTAACCGATGTGAGATATCACATTCACCCCCCTCGAGGCTCCAGCGCCCTTGCTGGACAAACCAGTAGGACATCGGGAGTCGGCTCTGATACCATTATGTAACGCCCTGGCCCTTACTGTCGCAAGTATTGTCCGCTTTGAGCCTCGCCCGGACGGTTTTGTCCTTCTGGGGAATCCACCCCAAAAGGCGCCTTGACAGTTCTACCAGTTGCTTCCACTTATAGCCCAGGCTCCCTCCTTCGTCCAAATCGATGTGGGATCCGAACATTTTTTTGAGGTGCTACGAATGAGGCCTATTATGTTCAAGCTGAGAATAAAATCTCCCAAGATGGAAATAGATACCAAGGTGCAAAGCCATAAAAATTTAACTATTATATCTTAAGTTTCTCATTATAGAGTCATTATACATATTCAGTGTTTATAATCAAACAAGTAAACATTATAAGATAATCTCAATAATAATCTAAACTTCTCGATCTTTTGTTCTGCTAGATTCGTCTTTTTCCTGTGTTGATAGAGGCTCTACTCTAGCATTGTATCCCTGTGTTTCCACTGAAAACAAATCTATGTGAGCTGAAAGCTCAGTAAGTAAAAATATATTTTATTTATTTTCTAAATTCATTTTCAATCATTTTGATTTTTTTTTCAAAAATAAATACAACATCTATAGTGTCTTTTATGCACAACAAACTCTGCTTAATAGAAATTAAAATATTTTTTTATACATGTGCACACATATGTCAATTTTAAATAATGCATTCATACTGTTGGTATTGCCATCTACTTGTGTTCGCGTGCAGCCGTACTACACATTCGTGAGCTAAATCATCTCCTTTGGTAGTCCTGAGGTCGCTACCCAGGTACTACCATACTACTTTACCTATTGGTGGCAAACCCAATAGCAATTATGCATCATGCTCATGAACTGTAATTAATGCACCACTTAAATTCACTACTAAACATGATTTTGAAATAATAATGCTCATATTTAAATAAACAAATTTGAAAAAAAATAAATAATCACATTTCATAGCAAATCATAATATTCACATATTATTTTCAAAGACATACTTTGGTAAAAGTTTACTTACCTCTAAGTAGACTTTAAAACTCTTCTTTTTCCAACTTCTTGTAGTAGTCTCAAGTCTCTTTTCTTAATTTTCATCACAATATATTCATTATTTCACTTTGATTTTCATAAATATTATTTAAAATTCCATTTAAGACTTTCCTAAATTTTCTCATAATTTTAATCGGTCAAAATCCTATTTTTTTCCTATTTATTCTTATAGTATCACACCTTTAAATAATTTTATTTCTTAAAAATTATAAGTTTAAACTCATTTAAGCTTCTAAATATTGACTTTAATTTTCTGGGTATTTTTCATAATTTTCTGTATTTTTTCAATTTTTTTCTGCATTTAATTTGACGTTTTTTTTTTTTGCCAGCCGACTGGCCGATTGTCGGCGGGCGGTTGCTGGTGAGCCGGAACAGTGGGCCAGGCTAGTAAACTGGATCCTTTGTTGGAAGTTGAGCTGGTTCAGTTTACATGGGCTAAGCTTGTGGGCTTTATTCTCTGTGGGCTTAGACTTGATTTCTAGGCTTTCAACCCAGTGGGCCTGTTCAGATGGGCTTAGCCCACAGGTCCAGAAGCTTATTTATTTATTTATTCATTTATTTTCAATGGTCTATATTCACCAATTAGAATTGTTTATATCTCTCAATATATATGTCTGTTTAATCTGAAATTTTAGGGATAAACTTTATAATTATGTTTTATAATCTTGACGGTCCATTTTTAAAAATAACATATCTATCATCAGATTTAATATAAAGGGTTTAATAAAGGGTTAATATTAAATATCACTTCAAATAGCCATATAAACTTATTTTTAGCAGAATTAATTCATGACATATACTGTAAAATATCTCAAATAATCTTTGTGATGGTTTAGATTATTATTTTTGCATCTATATTTTCCTATAATTATTTTTTCGTGTTTTCTCTTAAAATACATATTTACCATTCTATATTATGTGTAAAAATCACTATATCTAAAAATTTATAAGTTTGATCAAGCTAAAATTTTGCAGGCAAGCTAATCATATAATTATCTTGTTATTGTACCGTCACAATTCTCTGATTATGCCCAGAAGTACGTTTATTTCATCATATATCATTTCATACCCTTTATTTGGTACTTCTCATTTAAATAAGTAAAATTTCGACATCAAACATTTCAATAATACTCATGTGACTAATTAGTCATGCTAAAAACATCGTAAATGGTTTAGATCTATGAAATAACATGCGTATAATATAGAATGAATGAGATTAATAGATAAAATGGTTGGACACAGCTTACCTTTAAAAATTCTTTCTTCTTCCTTCGTCTATCTCCTACGTAATTTCTTTTCTTCTTCTTCAAATGGTGGAAACCCATCTCACATTTGCCCCCTTTTATACTAATTAATTTGCTAAACGGCTGAGATTAATTGCCATTAATTTGAAACGGACGTGCATGGCCCATCAACCCCATCCGTTTCCATCAGTTTCTTATAAACAGAACGGATGGACGATGGCTATTACATATCTGCAACTACCCACATCGGGATTCATCAGCTATACATTTTCCATTCGCCTGTGCGCCACCATTCATTGATGAACATGGTTTTGGATCACTAGGAAAAATTTTATTAGAACTATTATCAATGAATAGAACTATATTATTTTTTTTCTTTTGAAATGTGAATAGAACTATATTATGTACAATAGACGAAAAAGAACACCGCACCCTAACATCACATTCATAAGCTAGCCAGCCAAACCCTTGTCATAAAGCCTCCTCTAATCAAGAAAACAATCAAATTCCAAAAATCACGCCACAGACATTTAAGGCTTGAACCTTGGCACCAAAAATCTTGGAAGAAAAATTAACGGACCGACCAGTCCCAGCCCTGTCCATCCAAAAGGTCATGTATGGTTATATGCACATGGATCTGCTTTTGGGAAGATGTTCTGCTCTTCAACATGCTACCATGTTACAAAACTCCAAAAACTTCATTCGAGTATCAGCATCATCTTCAACTCCACAGAGGAAGGTAGGCGCCACCATGTCCTTTCCTCAAAATAAGTGGTCCAGCCATTTCAGGCATCTTATCTAATGCCCTGGAGCATGCACTGATAACATCTCCAAGCTTAAATCTCCTGTGCACTTCAGCAGGCATCTAAATGACCTTCCCAAGTGCTTAGCCCACTCTGCAGGCAAACCCCCAGGTGATATCCAGACAGAGAAGTGCGATTGGTCACCCCTAGCAGCAACCTCAGACCTGTAGAATTTGGCCAGGTCCATAAGCATTGATGAATGGAGTGGAAGCACGGCCACAAACTCAGCTACAAACTGTTCAGTAAGCTCTGGCTTCAGCATCTGATTCCATAGCACGAGGGCCCACTCACTCGACTGGTTGAGGCCATAGGCCTCGGCAACAATAAGAGCTTCCTGGAACCTGGACTGCTCAACCAGCACACGGCGTGCATTTGTCTCTGACAGGTTAATCCAGGTTAAATCAGGCATGCGGATCTCGAGGGAGAGGAGGGAGGCCTGTGCACAGGCATGCCGTGTTTTGTTCCCAGCATCAACAGATGAATAGACCTCAGCAGCCTCTATGTAGCAACGCATGGCCTCCAGGAGATCCTCATTCTGCTCCTTGTCATGCTTCATGTTGAAGTGATTATAGACCTGAAAAAGAGAGGAATATGGCATTATTAGTAGACTATATATATATATTTCACTAGTTCAACTTTCAATCAACAAGATGAAACTATTTGTTTCATGATGGTGCAAAGGAATTTTTTTCCTAGCGTGCATCATGATTATAATGGTGTTATGGTAAGGTTGAGGTTCAGATTCTCCTTACAAAACACGTGGCTCAACATTTTCTTAAAGCCATGTCAATAATAACTAGAAACAAGTAAAAAAGTATTTTAGTTGCATTAGTTGGTGATCGTATGCAACTGGGCACAACTTATTTCAACTTAAGTAAGTTGCACTTAGTCATTGTACCCATTTTTTTTAAAGAAAAAAAAAATCTTTGACTTTTTTAAATAAAAATCTGGGCCCAAGCAAGAGCGGATCACTACCCAATTCAAAAATATATTTTTAAAAATCAGAAAATGTAAAAATTGGCAAGTGATCTGATCTCACTTGGGCTCACACTTTTATTTAAAAAAATAAGAAATTAAAAGGATACAGCCTAGCCTCATACAATCACAACCCCAGCCTCATAACTACATTGATAGAAAATCAATGCATGTCTAGGTCATCTTTGCCACCTTATACTTAGCTTCTAAAAGTAAGAGAGAACATTTTGAAATATAAATATATAAGCTGTTTAACGATGCTAAGCTATGGCTTTTGCCCAAAACAATTAGTATATCACGTCTCAACTCAGGAAAAGTTGATTGATGTGACATGTTAGGCAACAATGCAATTTTTACTATTGAGTTAAAACAGCAGTTGATGACAAAGATCAAATTGATGTTGCATAGGATGCTCTCATGGGGCTGAGAAAGGAAGAAACAGTAGACATTTAGAAACTTTCATTCAGCAACTGTCAATGTAGAACTTAATAAGATGGACTTATTTAAAACAAGATGAAAGCCATAACACAATCATAATCCCAAATGGGATGCGGAACTATAAAACCTTAATCAAAAGAACTAATCTAAACCATCTATTAAGAAAATTAGTTCTCTAAAATTTCAAACAAACATTCCTATAATTAAAGGGATCATTAATTAGATGTAAATCTTGATCCTGTCATGCATCACTTCTAGTCTGTGCACATGTACCACAATCCAAAGAGCAAATTTGGTTCTAACAATGAAGGTGATCATTTGATGTGACTGCATCTTGATGATTCACCATCTTTTTATCCATGCATTTACTCTTGATCAGAGTAGCAATTTTGGATATGCTCCTCCACATTGGACTTCGATGGTATGAGGTCGCATCATGCCATTCATGGCATCCATTTGTTAGTAAAATTGTGGAGGAAGGAGAATTCTGGTTTTTGTAGTGAGATATTTATGCTCGACTTCTCTACTGTAGGGGACAAAAAAAGAAGAAGAAAAAGAATGAAATTTCAAATAATAGGTGGCCAAATCTACAAACCATAGCAAATGAATCATGATCATGAGGATTCAAATGCTTAAGAGCTGTAAGAACAGCTATTCGAAATCCTCTGGCTGCCTCCGTAGTACCAGTGGTCGCTTCTGTAGCTGAATATTTGTGAGTAGAACCTCCAGCTGTCCATTTTCTATAAGAATGCCCATGATAAAATTGAGAGGATGGAAGTTGCTCACTCCGGTAACCAACCTAGCTAAGCAAGAAAATTCCCCTTCTGATACATAAGACTCAACCCTTGTCGCTGCCAACGCTACAAGAACATCAACCCCATCAAGACATGCTGAAAATTTGTAGAAATCGTGCGCCAGAATGAGGAGCTCAACCTGAAATATTGTTTCCAATTGTCATAAGGACATCCATGAACTTCAATTAAAAGAGGTAGTACATCAGCCAAATTATTAACAGGATACTGTAATTCTTCAAATATGACAACAGCAAAGTATCAGCAATGGGAAAAAGTAGGATTCCAGAGCTTTTTAACAACCTTTACATTGCATGTGAATTACACAAATTTAACTAGTGTGGCAAGGCCAGTCTTGAGTAGTTGAGTTTGATTAGGAAGTCAAGTCCATCTATTATGCCAAAAACTGTCCAGTCCAATCCATTCATTAGAAATACACCAAAAAGGACCTTGTTTAGAGGAAGGCTTGATGATTTCATCTATTTCAAGGATAACACCAATTTTTTATTTGTAAACCCAATGATACAACCATCTGCTTGAAAAGGTCCACAGTGTAAGACCCAAAGCAGTTAAAAGCCAAGCTAGGATTTGAGGAAGGCATGACACATAGAGCTCAAGTGCTGCCTTGGCCAGTTGAGGCCTTCGCCTGGGTGTCTTGCTACAAATACCATGTATTCCAATTCTAAATGATGCAAAGCGTCAGGCATAACTATTGATTAGTCCGACCATATCCATATGGCAGCTATGAATACTATAGTCTTGCTCAGCGCTAGACCAAGCTCCAATGGACTCAAAATGTGTGAGTCCCGAGTGCCGACTCCAGTTCTGGGCTTGGTAAGTCTAGCCGACACCCAGCCTTCACGTGGATCGCTCTTTATAACTGAGAGAGTGTTTTTTTCAATGCACACAGATCCTAACATGATTTATTGTGTCTTGCATATCTCCAACAAATTTACTTAAATTCTCATGAGCCATAATCATTCCTTACATAGTACAATAGCAATTACAGATTCTTGACAGGATGAAGCTGACAAAAACGTTGCAACTTCTTTCTTTACAAAGTGAAGACAAGGTCGAGATACGTTCTCCTTGTTTTAATTTTTCTACAGTTGACATGAATATCTACCTTCATTATCCTTCAACTTCAAGAGCATAAAGCACACTACATTTCCTAATAGATGCATATATAATTTGATCATAAATTCTTTCAAAAAAAATTAATCATAAATTCCAACATTGATGTATATGGGGAATACTTCCGCACATTCATGGCTATACAAAAATACAACCTCATCATAAATATTGTTTCAATAAAAAAAAACTCATGTTGGTCAGAGAGTTAAAAGGACGATGATATGCAAACGGTTGCATCAGTTAATTTTTTAATTTGAATAATATTTTTGTTAAATCCAAAGTGATCATAATGTTCATCAACATGTATTTATTCATCATTGGTTTAGATGTAAACTGATCATAATATTCATCAATGGGAAATAATTCAACACATCTCCATCCAGCATTTGCTTGGGGAAATAACCAAGTTACATGAAAGCAGAGCAATGTAACCCCCTTCAAATTTTAAGATTTCAATCATTGATAAAAATCTAATTCATTCATTGTATTTAACATTATTTGTTTAATTAAAAGACTAAGTTTCATCCAAATCAAGTAGGAGTATGATTGTATACGTCATGATGTATTTTAAGCTAAAATATAATATTCATTTATTTTTATAATTAATTATATTTTTAAAATTTTTCTTCATAATCATATTTTCCTAAGTATATTTATTCTATATACTAAATTTTACCATTTTATAATACTTTTACCTATTTGATTTTTATTTTTAAAAATCAAATCTTTTTCGGGGTGAGAAATGACTTTAATGCCCCCTTGAAATTGATGGTTTTAAAAAGATAAAATATATAAAAGTATTAGAAATAGCAAAAATTAGTGTATGTATTAAGTACACTTAGGAAAAAATATTTATGAAGAACAAATAAACTAAAGTAAATATTGTATTTTAGCCTAAAATACATCATGACGTATATAATCATGCTCCAATCAAGTATGTGCATGGGCCACATCCGCTCAAATATATAATATATATGTATATATATTCATGTGTCAATTATAAAGAAATGCTTATATCCATTTACACATGTATTAGAATATAGTAATACTTTATACAATCATTTATCCACATAGAAATGATATTTTAGATGGTCTAAATGTTAAAAATACTAATTTAAAATTAATATTTTAACATTAAATTATTTTATTACATCAATTTGTACATTTATAGATGAGACTCATATACAGTGATACTAAACAAACAAAAAAAGTTTCTATAATAATAAAAACGATGCCAAATACAATGGATAAAGTAGATTTTTTTTATCAACTATTAAGATTTTAAAAATAAAAGGAATTACATAGAAAAAAATTCATAAAAGTAGGACCTCATTTTAAAAACTGTAAAAAATAGTTTACAAATATACTTGCATAATTTGTGCAAATATATTGACACAATTAATTATGGCTTCTTGATCGACTTAAATTAAAGCAAAAAGTTTCTTGCGGGCAGAAATCTGAATTAATAAGATCTCACCCGTCCCAGGTCGGTTTTTTTTTTTTTTTTTTTATCCTAAGCAAAAATCAAGGTGGCTACACAACCCCAAACAAATTAAGCCGCAGTCGTATTTGGATAGTAGAGAATTACTTGTTGGTCTTGTCCAAGACATATTCAAAGAAAGCAATTGCTTGAGGCTAGCTCGGTTGGTCACTGCCATTGGTGTCATGAGTCAAGGGCTCCAACGGTAGTGATGGCAAAAATTCGTTCCTTGTTCCGTGGGAATTGTAAATCTCCATGGTAGCAGTAGTTGGTCTTCTTTGAAAATTATAAGAAATATTTAGTGGTATTTTAATGGTGATTTGTGAGATGGGTATTCCAGGGATGATTTGTATGACCAAAGAATGAGATTAAATAATATAATTTTTCTCCGAAAAATTATAAAAATTGTTTCAAAGCTTGATCGTAATAGAACTTGAGATGTGATGTAAATATACACTATTAAAAAAAGAAAGCAATTTGCGTTTGTGCCATGGCACATGTGTGTAGTGCTTAGTCTATAGAAGTGTCATTCACCTTTTTAGAGATTAAGATAATCCACCCACCACCTGAATATTCAAAAATTAGAAAGTCATTTTTTTAAATTTTGCTCCAAACCAGTAGAGAATGTACTATTGAGGTCTCACACTGGCAAAGTCAAGAATTCTGAGGGCTTAGACGAAAGAAGGCAAATGCACATGAAGGGGCATATATAATATCATTTGAAGTGGGCAACTATATATGTTAAAATGGACTGTAGGCAACTATATATGTATAAGAGTTAGGCAATTATTTTCATATGGGCCAAATCTCGAATCTAATTTTCCTCAAAGAGTACACAAACTAATTAAACAACTCGCGATATGACTACATTGTTGAAGTTGAAAATGTAAAATCACCAAGGGTTGAGTGTTCGCATATAAGTTCGTGCAATATAATAACGGGTGTATAGAACGTTTTAGCGGAAGAGGTTAGCGCATCGCTAGCAAGTACTTACTTATCTTATGCACGTGGGTACATTTAGCTTCGGTGCCACTCGGGTACAAATATTTATTTTTTAATATTTTTTTGAAAAGTTTTCACACTAATGTTAATCTAGATATATTTAATAAGTGAATAAATTTTTACCGTTTCATAGATTTTTAGATTTTTAAAAATTAGTGGTGTTTCTAGTAATTTAAATTTACTAAAATGCTATTATTTTTTAAAAATACTACTGATTTTTAAAAATTCAAAGAAAAATATCTAAAAATCTCAAAAAATGGTAAAAATTGGTACACATGTTAAAAATATCTAGATTAGCAGTTATGTGAAAAATTTTCAAAAAAATATAAAAAAGGGTATTTGCACCCAGGTGCACTGAAGCCAAGTGCAATCGGGTGCATAGGATCAAAACCCATATATTAATTATAGCATGTATTTTAAAATCTCCTAGCACACTTGCAATCTAAATTTCCAAATATACATACATGTGACTAATTAAATAAGTATATGTTGCATTTTGAAGAACCCACAATTTTCTAAAATATATTAGCCTATGATATAAATAAATAGGTATATTTTTGCGCTAAATAAATTAATTAAGTTAATTATAATTAATTTAGGGAAATTAAATTATGAGAAGTGATCTTGTTAGCTCGGGCTAAACAAATGTCCTGCTTAGCCCACCTCAAAAGACTCATGTTAAAATATCTTTTTTGCTTTTTCTCCACACACTTGTTTATTTAAGTGTATTTAACATATAAACTAAGTTTTACCATTTTGAATATGTGTAAATGTTAAAAAATCTTAAAAACAGTATATACATATATCCCAAAAAGGTAAAACTTAGTTTATCTGTTAAATACACTTAGATAAATAAGTATACGAAGAAAAAGGAAAAAAAAGTGCTTTTAAATAGATTTTTTGAGGCGAGATAAGTAGGGTATTTGCTTAGCCCGGACTAACAGGATCACTCCTCTTAAATTATTGTAATAAATAATTTAGATTGACTAATTATTTAAATAGAAATGATTTTGAAATAATATATATGGAAATATAGAACTTGCAATTTTTTCACATGTAAATAAGGCATGAGACATTACCAGATAAATAATTTTGGATTCCATGAAAATAGAAATTAGATGTTAAATTGAAAATAGTTATAAAAAATTATGCGTATGTTGATTATAAATAGAGTTAGTTATAAAATTAATGACCTAAAAATGAAGTGTCAAATCATTGAAGATGTTGGAAATGTAAGATGGGTGAAAAAATATTACCTGAGAAAATAAAAAAGAATAGAACATCACATGGAGGTAGCCACATGTTTGCACATGCATACTACCAAAATGGGGTCCACAAAAAGGGGCAGCGTCTTGGGTTTGGTCATGTGAACAGGGTGAGGAGGGAAGAGAAAAGGAGAAGAGGAGGATAGAAGAAAGGGAGAAGGGAAGAAGAGGGAGGAGAGAAAGAGGAGGCGAAATGTCATCATGTTGGTCACCCATGTCGCTGATGCCGCCGGCAGTGACCGAAGGTAAGAGGAAATTGGGTTTTTTAATGGGGTTTTGGACTTTTGCACTTGAATCGTGTTAAAACCATGGAGATTTGTTTATATTTAAGTAAATCTATTTATATGGAAAGAGAAATTATGAAAAGGAAAAAGGGATTTGGATTTAATAGTGATGAGGGTATAGTAGGGTTTTGAATTTCAATTTTTGTTGTATATTAAGCATGTAAGTCATTTAGGAATGTGCAAATCTTGATTTTTATGTGTGGAATCATGTATTTATGAAAGAATTGGAGCTTACATCAAGCCTTAAAAAGTGTATAGATAGAGAAACCGTGAATTAGGCATAGGGTTTTTGCTTTTATCATGCCTTACATGATTTAGGGGTGATTTTTGGACTGATTTCATGTTGATATTTTGTTACAAAAAGAGCAGCTCGAAATCCATGCAACCTTAAACAGTTGGAGTGAAAATAGTGTCTAGGCATTGGAATTTCAAGGGATCGTTATGGGATATAAATTAATGATGAAAAATGCATCATGAATTCAAAAATAAAAATATCATAGTTATAAAAAATTTTGAATGTAGAAATGAAACTTTTATGTAAATAACGAAGAGATCGCTTAAATGAGCAAGACCAAATTAGGGCAGCGGTGTAAGGAGCCCATAAACATGTGATTGTGACGTAAATAGTTAAAATTTAGAATTCTATATTCATTAGCAATAATATTATGTAGTTGAAAAATATTTAAACGTGATATTTTGAATTAATGACATGAGTATGTATAGTTGAAAAGGATGTTTGACTTGGTTTAATTTGTGAAACTTGTTATGCTATATTGGAATGAAATAGATAAAATTCTCAGCTTTTATGGCTTGAAATTAACCATAAAGGCTGGCCACGGTTGGACAGTTACATAGGCAATGATTTAAATATGCATGTATTTAAATGACAAGTTTAATTCTAACTGCAATGATTTAAAAGTTTTAATTAAATTGTATGGAAATAGAAATAATTAAATGAATTGAAATTTCAAGTAAAATAAATATAAGATATTATGATAAGGCAGCCTCTAAAAATTTGTATAGGCATAAGAATTTCATACTCAATATGAAGAAAATGACTTAAAGTTTTAAAAGCTTTGAATGCTAAAGGGGGCTTAACTCTAATGGCCAAAACAAGACAACCATGAAAATGGCTCTTATAAATGTGCTTTAGATTAAAAAAGTTAAATTAAGTTGATGAGTACTATGTAATGAGAACTACACATTTTGAAACCCTAAAAGTTAGGCATATATGATGACCAAAACCAAAGCTACAAAAAAAGATGACAGTAACAGTTACATTGAATAGTCTATTTAAGGGAGTATTTGTTAATTTAATTAATAGTAGTATATGTTGAATTAAAAAGGTAATGTGATGTTAAGAATTTTAATGCCCAAATGTAACTCAAGTAAAATTGATGTATGAGCAGTCTTATATATGGGAATGTTTGAGCATGTTAAATGTTTTGAATAAGTATGTCGAACCTAATAAAACAAGCAAATTATATAGCATAATAACTTAGAAAGTGTATGGAAAAAGGGCATGCAAATAGTGTAAAAATAACCTGCCAACTTGAATTTATAGTTGGAGATGTCACCTTTGTCATTTAAATGTTAAATTTCGGTGATTGAAATTAATAAGAAGCAAAATAGCCTTTAACAACCTATGACCAACTTAAAATGAAGATAAATTTATATGAATTTTAATTTCTTATTTAAGAGTTTTAAAAGAGGAAAAGAGAGTAAAGTGTGATTAAGATGTTTCATAAAGGTATAAAAGAACTTATAAAAGTTAAAAATGGTTTGAAGATAGATTTGAAAGGGACTTTGTAGCCAAAACATGATTAAATATAAAAATACAAGCACATCGTAACGAAAAGACATGCTTAGCTTTGTGTTTTGTTTGACAATGGTAGAAAAAAGGAAAAGCAAAACGAAAAATGAAAGAAGGATAAAGAGCGAAGGAAAGGAAGTTCTTCAAGATATTTTTTTTGTTCAAAAAAATTTTATAGTAAAAAATCTCTTCTTACCTTTTTATTTAAGAAAGGATATTTGCCAATAAGTGATCCTGTTACTTTTCTTTTATGCGTTTAGTGACAAATAATTATTGAAATGAATTATTTTTTAAATATTTCTTTAAATTGATATGCATTATAAATATCCATTACCTTATGCATATGTTAAAAAATGTGTACTTTGAAATATATTTGACAACTTGATTTTCATGTAAAAACTTTATTATCATATTGAGTTGGTAAAACTCAATTCATGTTATAAATACATATGAGGCATGCGTGAATACAAGTAATGCTTGGAAAGTGAATTAAGGAAATTTGTCAAGGTTGTAAGAAGACAGATTATCTGCCCATGATGTAGCTAGGTTGATGCATTTGATGCCTTTCATTGGAAAAATTTTATGGGTGGATAATCACTTGTAAATGTTATCTATCAGATCGAAAAGATGTCATTGAATGATGCATATGCGTGCATTCATATCATTATCACACACGCGTAACAGGAACGTAAGAATTTTATGATTTCAGTTGATGCCATGAGTTTTGGAAATTATATGTATTTTTTTATTAAAAAATTGTATATATTTCTAGATGCTTGCTTACTAAGTATCTTATACTATCTTTCTATTAACTAGTAAATGCAGATGGTGCAGACTTGATAGAAGAGTCTCCATTACTTTATTAGTTATGAAGATATGATTTTGATTACTTTTGAGGTATTTAGAGCCATGGAATGTAAATATTGAAATTGTGAGTATGTGTTAAGTTTAAATTTATTAGATTGATGTTATATGATGTAGAAGTTAGTGATTATATAAGAGATGTATTATATGAATTTAATGATTATCAGGTTTTGTCTCCCCCAAACGTCCTAAATACAGAAGACATGCTACTTAATTTTAGTTTAAAAAAGGAACTGATGTAGATTTAAAAAGAACAAAAAAATTTAGACTGATTTTTCAGTCACTTTAGCAAAGCTTCTACTTGCATAAGGATAAAACTTTAATTTCATTTATATATTTCGCCACTTAAAAAGATCCTTGGAGTAAGGTTCCACATCTTCTAGGTCGGGGCATTACACATTCCTAGTGCTCTTTTAGTGAAGCGGGATGGGATAAACCAACAGTGACATTATGTTTTCTTTGTTCTCCCCATCTGGTAGCCCATATCCATCTCCATACAAATATACGCAGGTGGATGTCTGAGCCAAATTGAAAGCAGATGCAATGAAAAGGCTTCGGCAGTGGACTGGGATCGATCAAATACTTGTTCATCTTTTGCCAAATATCGTGAATTACGCCTTTGATGTGCTCTCTGGCCATTTCCGTAGGGACGCCAGCTTCATTCATGTAACATTGGATGGACTTGGGCACGTCGCCTCTCAGCATTTCTTCCTGCATCCATCGAGTTAATTAGTAGATGATTTGAATTAAATAGCCAAAGTACTAACAAAGATATGGAAATGGGTGAGTGAGATGAACATATATATTAAACCTCGGAAGTTTGCAAATCATCGTTCAGCCGGAAGATAGTAGATGACAATCGCATAAGATCTTGATCATTCATGAAGCAATAGAGGGCCTGTTCGGATGGCTTTTGTCCTTGGAAGAAAAATGCGCAGGTTAGCAAGACAGGACCTGATATGGAGATCCATGCATTGTTTAGGTACTCGTCCAGACTAGGAGTGTATTTGATGTCAGCCCATCTTGCCTCCTGAATTTGTGCTTTACAATAATCAGCCCACTGCAATATTTAAAGTATAGAGATTGATTATACTTTTTCCGGACAATATATGTTCTCATGGCTATCGTGATTTTGAAGAAGCAACTATTGGAAGAAAATTAAAACTAATTAACCAATGCAAATGGTGATTAAT
This sequence comes from Annona cherimola, assembly GCA_030490835.1. Classification (NCBI taxonomy): domain Eukaryota; kingdom Viridiplantae; phylum Streptophyta; class Magnoliopsida; order Magnoliales; family Annonaceae; genus Annona; species Annona cherimola. The sequence goes on along the minus strand of CM059971.1, from coordinate 4,728,134 downwards.
TAATCGATTAATGTCACGTGGGGTATCAAAATGTAAAAAAAACCTTTATTTAGGCCACTTTATGGGATGAATTCCAAGATATGCGATCATGATATGTTAGCTAAATGTGGTAGATATTACCATTTTCCTCAAATAAGGTATGATGTCTACACCGTGTTTTCTGAAAAACTTGCATCCTGATTTGTTGGTGGTGTTGTAGAGAAATAGAAAGCAGAGCTTCATGTAATCCGGAAGGCTTCCAATATTATTGATGTCCCACCTGAAGAGGTTTTCCATCGAAATTAATAAGATCACATTTTCATCAAAAAAATAAATAAGATCACATCGATGAACAATTAACATTACTATTAGGGAGCTTTTATCTCAAGGCATTAATATATCGGCCTAGCTAGATATTTCAATTATCTCCAGTATTTTCTCAAAATGTCTTCTTAGCAATGCTTTTGTAAATATGTCTGCAAGTTGATCATGGCTTCTAATATATGGAGTTTCAACAATCTTTGCTTGAACTTTGTCTCGAACATAATGACAATCGACTTCAATATGTTTGGTTCTTTCATGAAAAACTGGATTTGACGCTGTGTATGGATGCTTGATTATCACAAAACAATTTCATCGGCTTTTGAGTGTGGAAGCCTAGTTCCTGTAAAACAGATTTCAACCAAATCAGTTCACTTGCAGTAGAGGCCATAGCCCTATATTTTGCTTCGGCACTTGATCTTGCCACAACATTTTGTTTTTTACTTTTCCATGTCACAAGATTTCCACAAACAAAAGTGCAATATCCTGTTGTTGACTTTCTATCTTCTGGATTTCCTGCCCAATCTGCATCTGTATATCCAAGAATTTCCATATGAAGAGAAACATTAGTATAACCATGTGGTTTCATCCATATTCCTTTACCTGGACAAGATTTCAAATATCTGAGAATGCGATCTGCCATTTTCACATGCTCAATAGTAAGAGAGTGCATAAACTGACTAATAAAGCTCACTGCATAAGAAATATCTGGTCTTGTAACAGTAAGATATATTAATTTTCCACAAGTCTCTGAAACCTCCCAGGAGTCTCTACTGGCTCACTTGTTTTAATAAATTTGGCTGTATAATCCATCGGAGTATCAACTGGTTTTGCCCCCAGTTTTCCAGTTTCCTTCAATAGGTCTAGAGTGTATTTTCTTTGACACAAGAATAATCCCTTCTTAGAATAATCAATTTCAATTCCTAGAAAATATTTCAGCTTACCTAGATCCTTCATGTCAAATGTTTTGCTGAAATACTTTTTGAGATCTGAAATCCCAACATTGTCATTTCCAGTGATGATTATGTCATCGACATAAATCAAGACAACCACTATTATGAGATTATTCCTTTTGACAAACATTGAAGAATCTGAGGTACATTTGACAAAACCAAACTTAATAAGTGCAGTACTGAGTTTACTGTACCATGCTCTGGGAGACTGTGCAAAAGGCCAGGCCGTCTCTCTCCGCCACAATTTTCACGCGATCTCAACCCTTGAGTCAAACCCTACGCAAATCTTAGCCCTCACTCTCTGATACCAAGTTGATAATAGCATTCACACACAGAGAACAAAGAGATTTACGTGGTTCGGTTTTAACCTACTCCACGGTGGTAAACCCATTCAATCATCCTTTAGGGTTACCGGGTTCCACTATTTATAATGAGTTACAAATCTTTATACAAATTACATAATCACACCAACTTGCTTAATTTTACATAATAAGCTTATTTTGTCAACAATTAGAAAATGCTTTATGCATGTAGGGTTGATAACATTACAAAAATTTTGATTTTTGTTCATCAAAATTTTGTTGCAAAAGGTTAAAATGATGCTAGAACTAACTTGTTGCCCATAGCGGATAGCATATCTCGCATAGCAACCATTAAGATGAAATTCGGTTGCAAATAGTTCAGAATTTTCATTATGAGTAACAATTTGTCTATAAAGCGTTATCGCAAGTAAAGAAATTTTTTTTCTTAAATATATGTTATCTTGCTAATAAAATGTTTTGTCGCTAATAAGCATTGCCAAAAATGAATTATCTTTTTTCAGTAAAAAAGTATTATCTTGTGTTATAGGTGAAAAATTCTAAGTTAACATACCTATCAACTGCGTCTGTGAAAAGTTCCAATTCATTCAATGAACCGTATACATTGTACATATCATCAAGGTTTGCGATGAGTTGGATGTATTTGGTAAGAACTTCCTTGCAATCCCCCACCTGAGGCTCAAAGACTTATCCCATGGCCCATTGGAAGTTCTCCATCAGGCGGTCTCTTGCGAAGGTCAACCTCTCAGCAATTCCCAAGTCGCTCCACCAACTATTTATTGGGAAAGTAGATCGAGGGCAAGTATTTCTTCAATGGGAAAGTAGGATGTGTATACATCACCTTGAGACCTTCTTTAGCTCACTCTAGTGAATGCTTTGGAGCACGTTGAAATTCAGCTTAGCAAGTTCAAGCAAGAGAGGGTTCATTCCATCCTTCTGCTCATACATTGTTATATACCATCGACTGTCCAACATTGGCATCTTCCAATGTATTGGAAGCTCCAAAGCATGCTCTATCTGCTTGGCAATGCTGGGGTCTGTGTCCTTTATCTTTGACTTCAAATCTTTAAGATGTCGGCATGTGAAAGCATTGGCCTCATCCAAAAGGGTCTCTCTAGGCAAAGAAAGGTAGGAAGTTTCGTACAAGCTCAACAACCCATTTGGATCATTGCTAAGGCTTGTTTGAAAAGTACCCATTCCGTCCATGAATCTACGGAATATTTCTGCCCACATATAAAAAAAAGTACAATTGACGTATTTCAGCTAGCTTTCATTATTTAATTTATTATTTTAGAAATAGGATGGATTGAAGGGAGATTTTTGCAAATGCTGAGAAGACAAATTGATGCATGTATATACACCTTGTCAAACGTCAAACCCATGGCCTTTGAGCAACCTGAAGTAGAGGGCCGTGAAATGGACATCCCAATGTTCCATCTCTTTCTCACCACAACCCGTGTGCATGCCATTCAAGATAGCGTGGATCTCCCTCTCAAACAGGCGTCCCACTCCCAGACGCTGTAGATCATTGATCAACTCGAGCTGGGCAAGTGGCCCACCTACTTCTTTAAGACTCTGCCTCACAGCTTGCTTCAGATCCTCCATCCTGTGTACATACGCATCACCCTGCAACACCGTACCCGAAAATCAAGTTTAAAGTCCTAAATTGAAATTAATCCACCAAAAGTTTTATAAAAAAATAGTATTGATGGATTGTGGACTCGCAGTTGTTTTCTCACTGAGTAATCGCTCTTTAGAGACTGTATGAAGTCATCAGTCCAGATTGTGGGGTGGAAATTTCCTGTCTTCCTTACAACACCTGGCTCGACGGTTTCATAGCTTAAGCTTGCCCGCGGACATCTGAGCAGGATCCTGCTAACGTTCTTAGGGCGTAGCGCTGTTGCAGCGGCAACCTCAGGAGTAGTGCGTGAATAGCTTCCAATAGCGCAGGAAGGACATGAAAACAAGATGTTAGCAGCCATTTTATGAGATGTTCGAGCTGTGTGCAACACTTGCAACTATCTCATGTATATATAAAGGTTTTTTGTAGTTACTGCAGCGACCCTGACCTACGGTTAGCATACCTACTGCTGTAGTTCGAAGTGTTTACTCAAGATCTGCCATGTTGGATGAAATTAATGCCAACCAACCCGTGACATCTGAAAATTAAGATTAGAGTAAGTTCTATAGAACTTAACAAGTAGAGAGCCACCATGAGACCTAAGGTGCCTACAATGGAGCAAACTTACAACCGTTCAGGGAAATAACATAGTCCGTGAAAAGATAACTCACGGCCCCTCAGGGAATAACACCCAGTCCACAAATGGAGACTCCAAAGTAGCCTTCTAGCTTACATGGGACCTACTAAGGAAATAAATGAAAATTTGTGAAATAACCCACCGTCGGCAGAGGGACATTCCAAAGTAGCCTTCCAACATGCATAGGACCTACTAAGGAATTAAATAAAACGACACATGTCCTTAGCGTCCTACATGTGCAAATCATATTCATGTGACAAAATATCATGATGCGGTACATAAAATACACAATCAAGCATCACAAATCATCTATAATAACCCAATAAACAATCCCATTTAATAAATAAATAAAATACGGTAAGTAAAAATAATCATCTCTTCTGCATTATTAAATCTTGCTTTTCATTTTAACTCCTCTCCAAATTTAATTGAAGTAAATTTCATATCAGATAACCCACAAATAAATTCTGCAATAAATAATTGATCAAATAAATTCTACAACATAATTTGCACTAGTAGATAACCTTCAAATAAATATTCTGCCAACAAAATTTTCTACGCAATCTAATAATTTGTACCTCAAACTAAACCACAAAACTTCACTTAAAAATAACCTCTTCAACTAAATTTCATGATAAATAATTCAAATAATTATTTTTCCAACATTCTAATATGCATAAAAATACTCTACTTGCATAATTAAATCATGCATTTCATTTTAACTCCTCTTTCCAAATATAAACAAATCACATGATAGATAACATACCAAAGTAAGTAATCCACTAAATACATCCCACATAATAATTTGCACCACATAGATTCCGTTAATTGAATATATTATTAGCACCACAATATAAATCACATAACTCTACTTGCATAATTTCAACAAATAAATTTTATCATAAATAATCAAATTATTTATCCAGCAAGTTAAACCAAAAAAAATTTGTCTCTAAGTGCCTCATAATTATAGCACACTCCACTTTCCATGTTCATCTCTCTCTTCGCACTTCATTTTATCAGCAGGGTTTTTTTCTCCTACTCACGCTATATCTTTTTATTTCTCAAGTTACTATATCCTCTCTTGTAACTTCTTATTTATTAAGTGATCATAACTTCCCTACTTAACATTATTCATTTGTCACATGAGTTAGTTTCAACTTCTCATTAAATAATTTCAAAATTCAACTTCATGCTTATCTCATTGTGGGTCCCACTTGCACTCAAATGGCAAAATAAAAATATATTTAAATTCTCCCAAGCCATAACTTCACAAGTAAATGTTTTAACGTCTTACCGTATCAACATCTTATTTATGTAAATCCAAACTTGCTCGTTTAGATTTAAATGCACTACTAGGTCAAATTATAAACAATTACTTTTTTAAAAAATAAATCAATCAACATGTCAAAGTCAATAAACTAAGAGTCCACGTCAGCTAGTCCAAACGACGCATCACAGAGTCAATTGACACGTCGGATGGTCAATAAGTCAACGGTCAAATAATCAAACATGCCATCTCAGAAAAATCAATTGTCCATGTCGGAAAGAAAGTCATCGGTCAACATTTTCAAGTCCGGGGTATTACACTATCCCCTACTGTAACGGCCACCATTTCAAGAAATGGTGGGCCATGCAGGTAACGATGGAGTAATGAGCCATGCATGAAACGGTGGAGATTATTGGCTTTAAATCTCAGCCATTTAGCAGACCATTAGTATAAAAGGGGGAGACGTGAAGTAGGTTTCAGCCATTCGAAGGAAAGAATTACGCAGGAGACAGAGACGAAGGAGGAAGAAGGAGATTTTGAAGGTAAGTTGAGTAGAATAATATTTTGGTTAATCTCGTTAAGTTTATGTTATATGCAACTCATTTCTTAGATCTAATCCGTTCATAATATTTTTAGCATGTTTAATTAGTCACAGGAGTATTATTGAAATGTTTGATGTCGAAATTTTACTTATTTAAATGAGAAGCACCAAATAAAGGATAGAAAATGTTATATGATGAAATAAACGTACTTTTGGGCGTAATCAGAGAATTTTGACTGTAAAAGAACAAGATAATTATATGATTAGCTTGCCTGCAAAATTTTAGCTTGATCAGACTTATAGATTTTTAGATATAACGATTTTTACACATAATATAGAGTTGTAAATATGTATTTTAAGAGAAAAACACAAAAAAATAATTATAGAAAAATATAGATGCAAAAATAATAATCTGAACCATTACAAACATTATTTGAGATATTTTACAGTATATATGATGAATTAATTATGTTAAAAATTACTTTATATGGCTATTTGAAGTGATATTTAATATTAACCTTTATTAAACACTTTATATTCAATCTGATGATAGAGATATTATTTTAAGAAATGGACCGTCCAGATTATAAAAAATAATTATATAAGCTTATTCCTAAAATTTCAGATCAAACAGATATGTATATTGAGAGATATAAGCTATTTTAGTTGAAAAATATGGACCATTGAAAATAAACGAATAAATGAATAAGGTTGTGGAATAGTGGGCTAAGCCCATCTGAACAGGCCCGGTGAGTCAGAAGCCCAGAAACCAAGCTTAAGCTCACAGAAACAAAAGCCCAAGAGCTTAGCCCACGTAAACAGAGTCAGCCCACATATCCAGTCTGGCCCAACTTCCAACAAAGGATCCAGCCCACTAGCCTGACTCACTGTTTCGGCCCGCCAGCAGCAGCCCACCGGCGGCCAACTCGCCTGCGCCGGCAACCGGCCGGCCGACGGCAAAAAAAAAATATGAAAAATATCCAGAAGATTAAAAGTAAATATTTAAAGAAGTATGAGTCCAAATTTATTTTTATATATGAAATAAAATTCTTTAAAAGTGAAATAAAATAAGAATAAATAGGAGAAAATAAAATTTTGACCAATTAAAATTATAAGAAAATTTGGGAAAGTCATAAATGGAATTTTAGATGATATTTATGACAACTAAAGTGAAATAATGAACATATTATGATGAAAATTAGGAAAAGATACTTGAGGCTACTACAAAAAAAATTAGAAAAAGAGGAGTTTTAAAGTCTACTTAGAAGTAAGTAAACTTTTACCAAAGCATGCCTTTGAAAATATTATGTGAATATTATGATTTGCTATAAAATGTGATTATTTATTTTCTTTCAAATTTGTTTATTAAAAAATGAGCATTATTATTTCAAAATCGTGTTTAGTAGTGAATTTAAGTGGTGCATTAATTAAAGTTCATGAGCATGATACATAATTGCATATTGGGTTTGCCGCCAAGGAGTAAAGTAGTATGGTAGTGTCTGGGTAGCGACCTCAGGACTACCAAAGGAGATGATTTAGCTCACGAATGTGTAGCACGGCTGCACTCCAGCATAAGTAGATGACAATACCCACAGTATGAATTCATGATTTAAAATTGACATATATGTGCACATGTATCAAGATGTTTTTATTACAATTTGTTCTGCATAAAAGACAATATAAATATTGTATTTGTTTTAAAAAAATCAAAATGATTGAAAATGAATTTAGAAAAGAAATAAAATATATTTTTACTTACTGAGCTTTCAGCTGACATAGTTTTTGTTTTCAGTGAAAAACAGGGATACAATGCTATACTAGAGCCTTTATCAACATGGGAAAAAGGTAAACCTAACAGAGGAAAAGACAAAGAAGTTTAGAACTTTATTGAAATTATCTTATAATGCTTGCTTATTTTGATTTTAGACACTGGAAATTGTATAATAACTCCATAAGGAGCAAACTTGAGATGTAATAGTTAAAAGTTTTATGATTTTGCACCTTGGTATATATTTCCATCTTAGGAGATCTTATTCTCAGCTTTGACATAGTAGAACTCATTCACAACACCTCAAGGGTGGGGTGTTACAAGTGGTATCAGAACCATGGCTGAAATACATCCCAAGAGCAAAATCATGATATTATACCTGGAAAGTGCAAAGCTAAAGTAAGATAAGTAATCCTAAATAATTATGAATGGTAATTGTTTAATGATATAGGAGCTACAATGCTACCCAAACGTAAGTATGAACCCGGATGTGCAACTAGTGTTGAAGCGAAAGCAAGAAGATATGCTTATCGAAGAATATGAGCATTCAGATGAATCAAGAGAAGCGTATAGAGGAGGAACCAATAGAATATTCTGATAGTGAATATGAAGAAGAATTTACAACAGATTTTGAAGAAAATTCAGGAGATTACTCGCAAGAAAATCAAGAAAATAATAAAAATGATGATGTTGAGATTCAAATCAGTGATGATGATGATGATGATGGTGAGGTTGAACTCCTAGAAATGGAGCATAAACCAATAGAAATGAAACTTAGTAGTCCTAAGTTTTACGATTTTTCTAGTGATGATGATGTAAACTTAGCTGATTAGTTTAAAGTTTTTATGAATGATATGATGAATTTGATGCTTTAGATAGTATTGTCTTTTAATTTATAATATGAAATTTTTAGAAGTTATGAAAATATACTTGATTAATGGTATGATGTGGGAAAAAAAGATGCCACCTAAAAAGGATAAAGGAAAGCAAGTGGTGATGGATGAACCACTGTCGCGATTAGTAAGAAAAAGAACTCGTAGGTTGGTGGGAAGCGTATTGGTCAGTGAGGATTCTTCTTTAGCTCACACAAATGACCAATATAATGAAGCTTCAGGAGAGAACAATCCTAGAAATGATGTTGTTGGGGCATCAAATGCGGGACAATCACAAGGCATTGCGGACGTCAATGCTCAAGTGATGGACGCAGTGTTGAGAGCATTGCAAACTATGGAACGGATAACAACCCAACAATTTTCAGAAAACTCTCCAGCTGGAGGGAATGTACCAAGGAATGTTAGAAAAGCTGATACCCATAGGAGAGTCATGAATAATTTTCTGAACATGCAACCTCCATTCTATCGAGGAGATCCGGACCCTAACAGTGTTGAAGAATGGATAGAAGAATTAGAGAAGATTTTCAATTTGCTCCAATGCAGTGAGCAGCAAAAGGTCCAATTTACCACCCATATGTTGAAGGGTAATGCAGCTAAGTAGTGGAATGCAGTGAAGTTAAGCATCCCTACTTAGCAAAAAATGAATTGGAAGAACTTTCTCTTACACTTCAATGAGGCATATTATCCCGAGTCAGTTAGACAACAAAAGTTGCTAGAGTTTGAGCAACTATACCAAGGAAAATCATTTGTGGTAGAGTGTGCAGCAAAATTCATTGCCTTATCCAGATTTGCTCCATGGGTGTTAAAAAACCCTACATTTAAAATCCATAAATTCAGAATGGGGTTACGCCCTTTTATACGACAACAGCTAGTCAGTCACCATTTCCAACAATATTCTGATATTGTGGATCGGGCACGAATGGTGGAAATGGAAGATAATGCAATTCAAGCTTTCCGCCAAGAAAAAAGGCGTAGAGACTCTGCATCAGATAGTGGGACAAAGCCATATAAGAAGGGCAAGATATAGTATGATGAAAGAAATGTGGAAATAAGGCAGTCAATTCTCCCATGTCCTACTTACGGTAAAAATCACCAAGGAGAATATTGGAAAGCAGCGGGGAAGTGCTGAAATGTAGACAACCTGGGCATCTAGCAAAGGACTGCACTCAAAAAGTCGACAACAAACAAACTGGGGAGCGTCAAACAGTACAAATGAGGCCACCAGAACCACCAATTCGTGGCCCAGAACAACAGAGACAGGGGACAAATGCTAGGGTGCACGCCATGACCAATGCAGAAGCCCAGAGTGCAAATGACGATGTTCTCATTGGTACATTGCTTATTCACTCTTATCCTGCCAAAGTATTATTTGATTCTGGTGCTACCCATTCCTTTATTTCTTGTGCATTTACTACAAAATATGCAATTGCGCATGAAAGTATGAATATGATTGTAAATGTGAAATCCCCAGTATATCGACTAGCAAGTACAAATAGAATTTGCAATAGATATATCACCTGGGGTACTTCCAATTTCTTAACAACCTTATAGAATGGCCCCAACAGAAATGGCAGAATTAAAAACACAGCTGGAAGGATTATTAGATAAGGGTTTTATACGACCAAGTGTGTCACTTTGGGGAACGCCAGTTCTATTTGTGAAAAAGAAAGATGGTAGTTTGAGATTGTGCATTAATTATAGAGAACTGAACAAGGTGACTATAAAAAATAAATACCCTTTACCTTGAATAGATGATTTGTTTGATCAACTACAAGGGGCAACTATATTTTCTAAAATTGATTTGCAGTCGGGATATCATCAATTGAGGATTGAAGATGAAGATATATAGAAAACTATTTTTTGAACTCGGTATGGACATTATGAATTTTTGGTAATGTCATTCGGGTTAACAAATGCACCAGCTACCTTTACGGATTTAATGCAAAGAGTGTTCAGACCCTATTTGGATAAATTTGTGGTTATATTATTAGATGACATTCTCATTTATTCAAAAACAAAGGATGATCATGTTGAACACCTTAGAATAGTATTAACAAACTTTGAGGGAGAACAAATTATATGCAAAATTGAAGAAATGTGAGTTTTGGATGCATAATGTTCCATTTTTGGGGCGTATTGTTACAGCAGAAGGTATTATGGTTGATCCTGCTAAGGTCGAGGCAGTGGTGAATTGGCCAAGGCCGACAAATGTCACGGAGATACGTAGCTTTCTTGGTCTTGCGGGGTATTATCGCAGATTCGTAGAAGGTTTCTCTCGAATATGTACTGCTCTCACAAAGCTAATAAGAAAGGGGGTAAAATTTCAATGGACTGATGATTGTGAAAATAGTTTTCAAGAACTCAAGCAGAGATTAGTGAATGCACCAGTTTTAACTACCCCTACTAGTGGTGGAGGATTTGTTATTTATAGCGATGCTTCTAAAAAGGGTCTTGATTGTGTATTAATGCAGAATGGGAAGGTGATTGCATATGCTTCACGGAAGTTGAAACCTTATGAACAGAATTATCCCACTCATGATTTGGAACTAGCTGCAGTAGTGTGTATTAATGCAGAATGGGAAGGTGATTGCATATGCTTCACGGAAGTTGAAACCTTATGAACAGAATTATCCCACTCATGATTTGGAACTAGCTGCAGTAGTGTTTGCTTTGAAAATTTGGAGGCATTATCTTTATGGGAACAATGTGATGTTTATACAGATCACAAGAGCTTGAAATATATTTTCACTCAAAAAGAGTTGAATATGAGGTAAAGAAGATGGTTAGAATTACTGAAAGATTATGATTTGTATATCCAATATCACCCAGGGAAAGCAAATATAGTAGTTGATGCTTTAAGCAGGAAGTCAAATAGCAATTTAGCTACTTTAATTACCGATCAGGAGGAGTTAATTAATGACATGCGAAAATTATCATTAGAAGTTTGCCCCAAAGAGTTAGTGTATCAGTTATATCAATTACAAGTGAAACCTTCTCTATTTGAACAGATCAAAGAAAATCAAAAAACATATGAACAAATTATAAGGATAAAGGAGAAAGTGGTAGAAGGGACTATGGAAGGATTCATAGTTGATGACGAGAGCACTGTCAGATATAAAGGAAGGCAATGTGTACCCAATGCAGTAGAACTAAGAAGATAAATTTTAGAAGAAGCTCATTATTCACCATACACCATACAACCAGGGAGTACAAAGATGTATGAAGATCTTAAAAGAAATTTTTGGTGGATGGGTATGAAGAAAATGATAGCAGAATTTGTAGCACAATGCCTAACATGCTAACAAGTCAAAGCCGAACATTAAAAGCCAACAGGATTATTACAGCAAATGGAAATACCAGAATGGAAGTGAGATGAAATCACTATAGATTTAATTGAGGGTTTACCAAGGACTGCTGCAGGAAATAATTCTATTTGGGTAATTGTGGATAGGTTAACAAAGGTTGCACATTTCTTGCCAATCAAAACCAGTTATTCTGCAGAAAAATTAGCCAACTTGTATTGTAAAGAAATAGTTCGGTTGCATGGAATTTCCAAGGAAATTATTTTCGACCGAGATACTATATTTACTTCGAAGTTTTGGCGCAGTTTAAATCAGACAATGGGGACGAAATTGAAATTTAACACAACATTTCATCTACAAATAGATGGGCAAACTGAAAGACTAAATCAAGTAGTCGAGGATATGTTGAGAATGTGTATAATAGATTTCGAAAATAGTTGGGATAAATATATGGCTTTGTGGAGTTTGCATATAATAACAGTTATCATGCTAGCATTAAAATATTCCCTTATGAAGCTTTATATGGGAAACCTTGCAGAACACCCTTAAATTGGGATGAGGTTGGAGAAAGAAGATTGATTGGGCCAGATATTGTACCAGAAACTGCAGATAAAGTGAAGCTAATCAGAAAAAAATTGCTTACAGCCCAAAGTAGACAAAAAAGTTATGCAGATCTAAGGCAGAGAGAGTTAGAATTTTCCATAGGTGATAAGGTGTTTGTAAAAATATCACCTATGAAAGGAGTTATGAGATTTGGCAAAAAGGGAAAGCTCAGTCCTCGTTATATTGGACCATATGAAGTTTTAGAGAAAATTGGAGCAGTGACCTATCGAATAGCACTACCACCCTCATTGGCTGCAGTACATAATGTGTTTCACATTTCTATATTGAGAAAATATGTATCCGATCCTTCCCATGTACTGACAATATATCAATTGTCAATCTCGGATAAGTTAATATATGAAGAAAACCCAATCAAGATAATAGATTCTAAAGAGAAACATTTGCGAAGAAGGGTGATAAGGTATGTTAAAGTGCAATGGAGCAATCATCGAGAATCGGAGGTCACGTGGGAGCTTGAAGAAGATATCAAACAGAAATATCCATATTTATTTAATTAAGTTTCGAGGGCGAAACTTTTTGTAAGGAGGGAAAAATGTAACGGCCACCGTTTCAAGAAACGGTGGGCCATGCAGGTAATGGTGGAGTAATGGGCCATGCATGAAACGGTGGAGATTAATGACTTTAAATCTCAGCCGTTTAGTAAACCATTAGTATAAAAGGGGGAGACGTGAAGTGGGTTTCAGCCATTCGAAGGAAAGAATTGTGTAGGAGACAGAGACGAAGGAGGAAGAAGAAGATTTTGAAGGTAAGTTGAGTAGAATAATATTTTGGTTAATCTCGTTAAGTTTATGTTATATGCAACTCATTTCTTAGATCTAATCTGTTCATAATATTTTTAGCATGTCTAATTAGTCACAGGAGTATTATTGAAATGTTTGATGTCGAAATTTTACTTATTTAAATGAGAAGCACCAAATAAAGGATAGAAAATGTTATATGATGAAATAAACATACTTTTGGGCATAATCAGAGAATTTTGACCGTACAATAACAAGATAATTATACGATTAGCTTGTCTGCAAAATTTTAGCTTGATCAGACTTATAGATTTTTAGATATAATGATTTTTACACATAATATAGAGTGGTAAATATGTATTTTAAGAGAAAAACACAAAAAAATAATTATAGAAAAATATAGATGCAAAAATAATAATCTGAACCATTACAAACATTATTTGAGATATTTTACAGTATATATGATGAATAAATTATGTTAAAAATTACTTTATATGGCTATTTGAAGTGATATTTAATATTAACCTTTATTAAACCCTTTATATTAAATCTGATGATAGAAATATTATTTTGAGAAATGGACCGTCCAGATTATAAAACATAATTATATAAGCTTATTCCTAAAATTTCAGATCAAACAGATATATATATTGAGAGATATAAGCTATTTTAGTTGGAAAATATGGACCGTTGAAAATAAACGAATAAATGAATAAGCTTCTGGGCTAGTGGGCTAAGCCCATCTGAACAAGCCCAGTGAGTCAGAAGCCCAGAAACCAAGCTTAAGCTCACAGAAACAAAAGCCCAAGAGCTTAGCCCACGTAAACAAAGTCAGCCCAAATATCCAGTCTGGCCCAACTTCCAACAAAGGATCCAGCCCACTAGCCTGGCTCACTGTTCCAGTCCGCCAGCAGCAGCCCACCGGTGGCCAACTTGCCGACGCTGGCGACCAGCCGGCCGGAGGCAAAAAAAAAAAAAATTATGAAAAATACCCAGAAAATTAAAAGTAAATATTTAAAGAAGTATGAGTCCAAATTTATTTTTATATATGAAAATAAGTTTTTTAAAAAGTGAAATAAAATAAGAATAAATAGGAGAAAATAGAATTTTGACCAATTAAAATTATGAGAAAATTTGGGAAAGTCATAAATGGAATTTTAGATGATATTTATGAAAACCAAAGTGAAATAATGAACATATTGTGATGAAAATTAGGAAAAGAGACTTGAGGCTACTAAAAAAAAAATTGAAAAAAGAGGAGTTTTAAAGTCTACTCCGAAGTAAGTAAACTTTTAAAAAAGCATGCCTTTGAAAATATTATGATTTGCTATGAAATGTGATTATTTATTTTCTTTCAAATTTGTTTATTAAAAAATGAGCATTATTATTTCAAAATCATGTTTAATAGTGAATTTAAATGGTGCATTAATTAAAGTTCATGTGCATGATGCATAATTGCATATTGGGTTTGCCGCCAAGGAGTAAAGTAGTATGGTAGTATCTGGGTAGCGACCTCAGGACTATCAAAGGAGATGATTTAGCTCACGAATGTGTAGCACGGCTGCACACGAGCACAAGTAGATGGCATTACCCACAGTACGAATGCATGATTTAAAATTGACATATATGTGCACATGTATCAAGATGTTTTTATTACAGTTTGTTGTACATAAAAAACAATATAGATATTGTATTTTTTAAAAAAAAATCAAAATGATTGAAAATGAATTTAGAAAAAATATATTTTTTTTTACTTACTGAGCTTTCAACTCACAAAGTTTTTATTTTTAGTGAAAAACAGAGATACAATGTTATACTAGAGCCTTTATCAACACGGGAAAAAGGCGAACCTAGCAGAGGAAAAGACAAAGAAGTTTAGAACTTTATTGAAATTATCTTATAATGCTTGCTTATTTTGATTTTAGACACTAGAAATTGTATAATAACTCCATAAGGAGCAAACTTAAGATGTAATAGTTAAAAGTTTTATGATTTTGCACCTTGGTATATATTTCCATCTTAGGAGATCTTATTCTCAGCTTTGACATAGTAGAACTCATTCACAACACCTCAAGGGTGGGGTGTTACACCTACTCAACTAATCACCAACTCTATACTAGCACTTCACTACACCACTTGCAACTCTTTTTTTTAAAAAAAAAAATTTTTTTTATGTTCACCACTAGCAACTTATATTCACTCCCACTGTACTTCACTGGCACTCTCTACGCAACGCAATTCTCATGCGTTATCGGTTGCTGTTGTCCACATTTTTCTGGTTGAGCTGGTGGGAGATTCATCCATCATTTAATGGTGAAGGTGTGAGAAACTTCACTGGCACTTTTTACGCAACTCATTTCTCATGCATTGTCGGTCACTGTTGTCCAGACTTTTCTGATTGCGAGTACAATGCCTTAATGGTGAATCTGTGAGAAACTTCAGGAGGTTCAATTTATGAAGGAGGTACAATATTCTCCTAATCTATTTTTCAAAGTAGTACATCACATTTCACGCACTACAAGAAATTTTCCCTTTAGCAACGAACTGATTTCATTGCTAGAAATCTAATTATCATTTAGCAACCGTAAAAAAATCGTTGCCGGTTCATACACCAACCTACAAATGCTCGGAGCGCCAACGAATCCATGTATCCAGACCGTTTATTTCTTATAACGCGTGGGATAATGAGGCATTACGATGAACGTATGTACGGGTTTGTTGATTATCTTGAGATGTAAAAAATCCTCGAGTTTTGGCAACGTTTCCGTTTTTCAGCACCATATATATATATATATATATATATATATATATAATTAACTAATAAGATGGACTTATATAAAACAAGATGAAAGTCGTAACACAAGCACAATCCCAAATGGGATGCGGAACCATAAAACCTTAATCAAAAGAACTAATCTAAACCATCCATTAAGAAAATTAGTTCTCTAAAATTTCAAACAAGCATTCCTATAATTATATGGATCATTAATTAGATGTAAAGCTTGATCCTGTCGTGCATCACTTCTAGTCTGTGCACATGTACCACAATCCAAAGAGCAAATTTGGTTCTAACAATGAAGGTGATCATTTGATGTGACTGCATCTTGATGATTCACCATCTTTTTATCCATGCATTTACTCTTGATCAGAGTAGCAATTTTGGATATGCTCCTCCACATTGGACTTCGATGGTATGAGGTCGCATCATGCCATTCATGGCATCCATTTGTTAGTAAAATTGTGGAGGAAGGAGAATTCTAGTTTTTGTAGTGAGATATTTATGCTCGACTTCTCTACTGTAGGGGAAAAAAAAGAATGAAATTTCAAATAATAGGTGGCCAAATCTACAAACCATAGCAAATGAATCATGATCATGAGGATTCAAATGCTTCAGAGCTGTAAGAACAGCTATTCGAAATCCTCTGGCTGCCTCCGTAGTACCAGTGGTCGCTTCTGTAGCTGAAAATTTGTGAAGTAGAACCTCCAGCTGTCCATTTTCTATAAGAATGCCCATGACAAAATTGAGAGGATGGAAGTTGCTCACTCCGGTAACCAACCTAGCTAAGCAAGAAAAATCCCCTTCTGATACATAAGACTCAACCCTTGTCGCTGCCAAAGCTACAAGAGCATCAACCCCATCTAGACATGCTGAAAATTTGTAGAAATCGTGCGCCAGAATGAGGAGCTCAACCTGAAATATTGTTTCCAATTGTCACAAGGACATCCATGAACTTCAATTAAAAGAGGTAGCAAATCAGCCAAATTATTAACAGGATACTGTAGCTCTTCAAATATGACAACAACAAAGTATCAGCAATGGGAAAAAGTAGGATTCCAGAGCTTATTAACAACCTTCGCATTGCATGTGCGTTACACAAATTTAACTAGTGTGGCAAGGCCAGTCTTGAGGAGTTAGAGTTTGATTAGGAAGTCAAGTCCATCTATTATGCCAAAAACTATCCAGTCCAATCCATTCATTAGAAATACACCAAAAAGGACCTTGTTTAGAGGATGGCTTGATGATTTCATCTATTTCAAGGATAACACCAATTTTTTATTTGTAAACCTAATGATAAAACCATCTGCTTGAAAAGGTCCACAGTGCAGGATCCAAAGCAGTTAAAAGCCAAGCTAGGATTTGAGGAAGGCATGACACATAGAGCTCAGGTGCTACCTTGGCCTGTTGAGGCCTTCACCTGGGTGTGTGGCATATGCATAAGAAGATTGCTACAAATACCAAGGCCATGCCATATATTCCAATTCTAAATGATGCAAAGCCTCAGGCATAACAATTGATTAGTCTGACCCTATCCCTATGGCAGCCATGAATACTATAGGCTTGCTCAGCGCTAGACCAATCTCCAATGGACTCAAAATGTATGAGTCCCCCCCAACTCCAGTTCTGGGCATGGTAAGTCTAGCCGACACCCAGCCTTCATGTGGATCGCTCTTTATAACTGAGAGAGTGCTTTTCTCAATGCACACAGATCCTAACATGATTTATTGTGGTTGGCATATCTCCAACAAATTTACTTAAATTCTCATGAGTCCATAATCATTCCTTACACAGTACAATAGCAATTACAGATTCTTGACAGGATGAAGCTGATAAAAACGTTGAACTTCTTTCTTTACAAAGTGAAGACAAGGTTGAGATACATTCTCCTTGTTTTAATTTTTTTATAGTTGACATGAATATCTAACTTCATTATCCTTCAACTTCAAGAGCATAAAGCACACTACATTTCCTAATAGATGCATATATAATTTGATTATAAATTCTTTCAAAAAAAAATTAATCATAAATTCCAACATTGATGTATATGGGGAATACTTCCGCACATTCATGGCTATACAAAAATACAACCTCATCATAAGTATTGTTTCAATAAAAAAACTCATGTTGGTGAGAGAGTTGAAAGGACAATGATATATGCAAACGGTTGCATCGGTTAATTTTTTAATTTGAATAATATTTTTATTAAATCCAAAGTGATCATAATGTTCATCAACATGTATTTATTCATCATTGGTTTAGATGTAAACTGATCATAATATTCATCAATGGGAAATAATTCAACACATCTCTATCCAGCCTTTGCTTGGGGAAATAACCAGGTTACATGAAAGCAGCGCAATGTAACTCCCTTCAAATTTTAAGATTTCAATCATTGATAAAAATCTAATTCATTCATTGTATTTAACATTACTTGTTTAATTAAAAGACTAAGTTTCATCCAAATCAAGTAGGAGTATGATTGTATATGTCATGATGTATTTTAAGCTAAAATACAATATTCATTTATTTTTATAATTAATTATATTTTTTAATTTTTCTTCATAATCATATTTTCCTAAGTGTATTTAATCTATATACTAAGTTTTACCGTTTTATAATACTTTTACCTATTTAATTTTTATTTTTTAAACTCAAATCTTTTTAGGGTGAGAAATGACTTTAATGCCCCCTTGAAATTGATGGTTTTAAAAAAATAAAATATATAAAAGTATTATGAAATAGAAAAAATTAGCGTATGTATTAAATACACTTAGGAAAAAATATTTACGAAGAACAAATAAAATAAAATAAATATTGTATTTTAGCCTAAAATACATCATGACGTAAATAATCATGCTTCAATTAAGTATGTGCATGGGCCACATCTGCTCAAATATATAATATATATGTATATATATTCATGTGTCAATTATAAAGAAATACTTATATCCATTTACACATGTATTAGAATATAGTAATACTTTATACAATCATTTATCCAGATAGAAATGATATTTTAGATGGTCTAGATGTTAAAAAGACTACTTTAAAATTAATATTTTAGCATTAAATCATTTTATTACATCAATTTTATACATTTATAGATGAGACTCATATACTGTGATACTAAACAAATAAAAAAAGTTTATGTAATAATAAAAACGATGCCAAATACAATGGAAAAAGTAGATTTTTTTTTATCAACTATTAAGATTTTAAAAATGGAATGGATTACATTAAAAAAAGTTTCATAAAAGTAGGACCGTATTTTAAAAACTATTAAAAAATAATTTACAAATATACTTACATAATTTGTGCAAATATATTGACACAATTAATTATGGCTTCTTGATAGAGTTGTGAAGGTGCGACTCGGCAAGTATATATCACGGTTGGAATTTGTTTTTTTGATATTTTTATGTCATATTATATCACAATCAAGTACATTTACAATCCTCACGTAATGGAGGAACCCTTCACAATCCTCTCAGCATGGAAGAACTCTTCACAATCCCCACACAATGGAGGAATGAAGCTGCAAAACTCCACCATTCCGGGGGAAGATTTCATCCCGCATCAAGAGGGTCTCGAACCCACGCCCTAAGCTGCTGCTGACCATGGCGCGTACCACTGGGCAACGCCAATGGCGGCTGGAAGTTGTTATAACAAAATGAACGGCCTTAATTTCTGATGCCTGCCAGAAAAACCAAAATTTCAGAGGTGAGTCAATCGTTTTAGTTTATGTTTACGTTTTTCTTCTTTCCATGTCTGCTTTTTCTCTTCCTCGTTACGAGATTTAAGGTAAGAAAAGCCAATGGCTGCCCACTCCTGTAGGTACAATTTCTACTTCCTCAGTCGAGGAATTCTTAACGCACGAAGACTTTCTCATCCCTTCAAAGACTAGACGCTCTAAATCTCGTAGCCTCGCAACTCTCTCTCCCATTCATCTTAACCGTCTGCTCTGCCTACACGAACCTAAGCTGCTAACTTTTCTTGGATGCTATCTAGATGACTCCCATCTTTAGTTCTTTACTATTGGCATTTGGCAGATTAATTAATCACAAAATTCATAATTTTTTAGTCTTAATTATTTTCTATTGAGATTGACAAAGTAGCAAACAGTACTAGCCCAATAAAAAGCGAAATGAAGTTTAATTAATTAAGCTTAAGCCGGAAAAAAATTATCTGGGTATGAAAGTATCGACTTAAATTAAAGCAAAAAGTTTCTTTGAATATGTCTTGGACAAGACCAACAAGTAATTCCTACTATCCAAAAGTAATTCTTCAAAGAAAGCAATTGCTTGAGGCTGGCTCGGCTGGTCACCACCACAGGTGTCAGGAGTCAAGGGCTCCAATGGTGGTGATGGTAAAAATTCGTTCCTTGTTCCGTGGGAGTTGTAAATCTCCATGGTAGTAGTTGGTCTTCCTTGAAAATTATAAGAAATATTTAGTGGAATTTTAAGGGTGATTTGTAAGATGGGTATTTGAGGGATGATCTGTACGACGAAAAAATGAGATTAAATAATATAAGTTTCATTTAAAAAATTATAAAAATTGTCTCAAAGCATGATTGTAATAGAAGTTGAAATGTGATGTAAATATACACTGTTAAAAAAAGAAAACAATTTTCATCAAAAAAAAAAAAAAAAAAAAAAAAAAAAGAAAACAATTTGCATTTGTTCCATGGCACATGTGTGTAGTGCTTAGTCTATAAAAGTGTCATTCACCTTTTTAGAGATTAAGATAATCCACCCACCACCTGAATATTCAAAAATTAGAAAGTTATTTTTTGAAATTTTGTTCCAAACCAGTAGAGAATGTACTATTGAGGTCTCACATTGGGGGCTTAGACGAAAGAAGGCAAATTCACATGAAGGGGCATGTATAATAATATCATTTGAACTGGGCAACTATATATGTTAAAATGGACTATGGGCAACTATATATGTATAAGAGTTTGGCATTTATTTTCATATGGGCCAAATCAAGAATTTAATTTTCCTTGAAGAGTACACAAACTAATTAAACAACTCGCGAGATGACCCAGTCCAAGTCTTGTTTGTTGTTAGGTTGGATGTCTATCAGGTACATCGCTGAAGTTGAAAATGTAAAATCACCAAGGTTTGGATTGAGTGTTTGCATATAAGTTCATGCAATATAACTTATCTTATATCCTATGCACGTGAGTACACTTAGCTCCGGTGCACTCGGATACAAATATTCATTTTTTAATATTTTTTTTTGAAATTTTTTCACACAACTATTAATCTAGATATATTTAATAAGTGAATAAATTTTTACAATTTTCAGAGATTTCTAGATTTTTAAAAATCAGTGGTGTTTTTAGTAATTTAAATTTACTAAAATGCTACTATTTTTAAAAAATGTCACTGACTTTTAAAAATTCAAAGAAAAATATCTAAAAATGGTAATAATTGACACACGTGTTTAATACATCTAGATTAACAGTTATGTGAAAAAATTTTCAAAAAAATTTAAAAAAGGGTATTTGCACCCGGGTGCACC
This sequence comes from Annona cherimola, assembly GCA_030490835.1. Classification (NCBI taxonomy): domain Eukaryota; kingdom Viridiplantae; phylum Streptophyta; class Magnoliopsida; order Magnoliales; family Annonaceae; genus Annona; species Annona cherimola. The sequence goes on along the minus strand of CM059971.1, from coordinate 4,706,863 downwards.
GAAGCCAAGGCACTCGGGTGCATAGGATCAAAATCCATACATTAATTATAGAAAGTATTTTAAAATCTCCTAGCACACGTGCATATCTAAATTTCCAAATATACATACATGTGACAATTAAATAAGTATATGTTGCATTTTGTAGAGCCCACAATTTTATAATATATATTAGCCTATGATATAAATAAATAGGTATATTTTTGGGCTAAATAAATTAACTAAGTTAATTATAATTAATTTAGGAGAATTAAATTATGATAAGTGATCATGTTAGCCCGGACTAAGCAAATACCCCTCTTAGCCCACCTCAAAAGACTCATTTTAAAATATTTTTTTGTTTTTTCTCCATACACTTGTTTGTTTAAGTGTATTTAACATATAAACAAAGTTTTACCATTTTTGAATATGTGTATATATTTAAAAATCTTCAAAAAAATATGTACATATATCCAAAAAAGGTAAAACTTAGTTTATATGTTAAATACACTTCGATAAATAAGTATACAAAGAAAAAACAAAAGAAGTGCTTTTAAATAGATTTTTTGAGGTGGGATAAGTAGAGCATTTGCTTAACCCGGACTAACAGGATCACTCTTCTTAAATTATTATAATAAATAATTAGATTGACTAAATTATTTAAATAGAAATGATTTTGAAATAATATATATGGAAATATAGAACTTGCAATTTTTGCACACGTAAATAAGGCATGAGACATTATCAGATAAATAATTTTGGATTCCATGAAAATAGAAATTAGATGTTAAATTGAAAATAATTATAAAAAAATTATGCGTATGTTGATTATAAATAGAGTTAGTTATAAAATTAATGGCCTAAAAATGAAGTGTCAAATCATTGAAGATGTTGGAAATGTAAGATGGGTGAAAAAATTAGTACCTGAGAAAATAAAAAAAATAATAAAACATCACATGGGAGTAGCCACATGTTTGTAGATGCAGACTACCAAAATGGGGTCCACAAAAAGGGGCAGCCCCTTGAGTATGGTCAGGTGAACAGGGGGAGGAGGGAAGAGAAAGGGAGAAGAGTAGGATAGAAGAAAGAGAGAAGGGAAGAAGAGGAAGGAGAGAAATGAGGAGGTGAAATGTCATCATGTTGGTCACCCATGTCGCTGATGCTACCGGTAGTGACCGAAGGTAAGAGGAAAATGGGTTTTTTAATGGGGTTTTGAATTTTTGCACCTAAATTGTGTTAAAACCATGGAGATTTATTTATATTTAAGTAAATCTATTTATATGGAAAGAGAAATTATGGAAAGGAAAAAGGGATTTGGATTTAATAGTGATGAGGGTATAGTAGGGTTTTGAATTTCAATTTTTGTTGTATATTAAGCATGTAACTCATTTAGGATCGTGCAAATCTTGACTTTTATGTGTGGAATCATGTATTTATGAAAGAATTGGAGCTTACATCAAGCCTTAGAAAGTGGATAGATAGAGAAAACTTGAATTAGGCATAGGCTTTTTGCTTTTATCATGCCTTACATGATTTAGGGGTGATTTTGGACTGATTTCATTTTGATATTTTGTTGCAAAAAGAGCAGCTCGAAATCCATGCAACCTTAAACAGTTGGAGTGAAAATAGTGTCTAGGCATTGGAATTTCAAGGGATCGTTATGGGAATTAAAATAAAAATACGATAGTTATAAAAAAATTTGAATGAAGAAATGGAACTTTTATGTAAATAACGAAGAGATGGCTTAAATGCGCATGACCAAAATAGGGCAGCGGTGTAAGGAGCCCATAAACATGTGATTGTGATGTAAATAGTTAAAATTTAGAATTCTATATTCATTAGCTATAATATTATGTAGTTGAAAAATATTTAAACATGATATTTTGAATTAATGACTTGAGTATGTATAGTTGAAAAGGATGTTTGACTTGCTTTAATTTGTGAAACTTGTTATGCTATATTGGAATGAAAGAGATAAAATTCTCAGCTTTTATGGCTTGAAATTAACCATAAAGGCTGGCCACAGTTGGACAGTTACATAGGCAATGCATTTAAATATGCATGTATTTAAATGACAAGTTTAATTCTAACTTCGTGTTGGATGATTTAATTGTTTTAATTAAATGGTATGGAAACAGAAATATTTAAGTGAATTGAAATTTCAAGCAAAATAAATATAAGATACTATGATAAGGAAGCCTCTAAAAATTTGTATAGGCATAGGAATTTCATACTCAATATGAAGAAAATGAGTTAAAGTTTTAACAGCTTTGAATGCTAAAGGGGGCTTAACACTAATGGCCAAAACAAGACAACCATGAAAATGGCTCTTATAAATGTGCTTTAGATTATAAACGTTAAATTAAGTTGATGAGTACTATGTAATGAGAACTACACATTTTGAAACCCCAAAAATTAGGCATATATGATGACCAAAACCATAGCTATAAAAAAAGATGATAGTAACAGTTACATTGAATAGTCTATTTAAGGGAGTATTTGTTAATTTAATTGATAGTAGTATATGTTGAAATAAAAAGGTAATGTGATGTTAAGAATTTTAATGCCCAAAAGTAATTCAATTAAAATTGATGTATGAGCAGTCTTATATAAGGGAATGTTTGAGCATGTTAAATGTTTTGAATACGTACGTCAAACCAAATAAAACAAGCAAATTATATAGCATAATAACTTAGAAAGTGTATGGAAAAAGGGCATGCAAATAGTGTAAAAATAGCCTGCCCGACTTGAATGTATAGTTGGAGATGTCACCTTTGTCATTTAAATGTTAAATTTCGGTGATAAAGTAGCCTTTAACAACCCATGACCAACTTAAAATGAAGATAAATTTATATGCATTTCAATTCCTTGTTTAAGAGTTTTAAAAGAGGCAAAGAGAGTAAAGTGTGATTAGGATGTTTCATAAAGGTATCAAAGAACTTGTAAAAGTTAAAAATGATTTGAAGATAGATTTGAAAGGGACAAGGGACTCCGTAGCCAAAACATGATTAAATATAAAAATACAAGCACATCGCAACGAAAAGACATGCTTAGCTTTGTGTTTTGTTTGACAATCGTAGAAAAAAGGAGAAACAAAAAGAAAAATGAAAGAAGGAAAAAGAGTGAAGGAAAGCAAGTTCTTCAAGATTTTTTTTGTTCAAAATAAATGTTATAGTAAAAAATCTTTTCTTACTTTTTTATTTAAGAAAGGATATTTGCCAATAAGTGATCATGTTACTTTTCTTTTATGCGTTTAGTGGAAAATAATTATTAAATTGAATTATTTTTTAAATATTTCTTTAAATCGATATGCATTATAAATATCTATTACCTTATGCATATGTTAAAAAATGTGTACTTTGGAATATATTTGACAACTTGATTTTCATGTACAAACCTTATTATGGTGTTGAGTTGGTAAAATTGAATTCATGTTATAAATGCGTATGATGCATGCGTGAATACAAGTTATGCTTAGAAAGTGAATTAAGGAGACTTGTCAAGGTTGTAAGAGGACAGATTGTCTGCCCATGATGTAGCTAGGTTGATGCATTCGACGCCTTTCAACGGAAAGATTTTATGGGTGGATAATCACTTGTAAATGTCATCTACCAAATGGAAAATATGTCATTGAATAATGCATATGTGTGCACTCATCTCATTGTCGCACACGCGTAACGGGAGCGTAAGAATTTTATGATTTCAGTTGATGCCATGAGTTTTGGAAATTATACGTATTTCTTTTTTATGAAAAAATTGTATGTATTTCTAAATGCTTACTTACTAAGTATTTTATACTATCTTTCTATTAAACAGTGAATGTAGATGGTGCAGACTTGATAGAAGAGTCTTTACTGCTTTATTAGTAATGAAGATATGATTTTGATTACTTTTGAGGTATTTAGAGCCATGAAATGTAAATATTGAAATTGTGAGTATGTGTTAAGTTTAAATTTATTAGGCTGCTGTTATATGATGTAGAAGTTAGTGATTATATAAGAGACGTATTATATGAATTTAATGATTATCAGGTTTTGCCTCCCCCGAACGTCCTAAATACAGAAGACATGCTGGTGAGTTTTAGTTTTAAAAAGGAACCGATGTAGATTTAAAAAGAACAAAAAAAATTTAGACTGATTTTTCAGTCACTTTAGCAATGCTTCTACTTGCATAAGGATAAAACTTTAATTTTATTTATATATTTCGCAACTCAAAAAGATCCTTGGAGTAAGGCTTCACATTGTGACGCACTGCTTCTAGGCTGGGGCATTACACATTCCTAGTTCTCTTTTAGTGAAGCGGGATGGGATAAACCAACAGTGACATTATGTTTTCTTTGTTCTCCCCATCTGATACCCCATATCCATCTCCATACAAATATACGCAGGTGGATGTCTGAGCCAAATTGAAAGCAGATGCAATGAAAGGCTTCGGCAGTGGACTGGGATCGATCAAATACTTGTTCATCTTTTGCCACATATCGTGAATTACGCCTTTGATGTGCTCTCTGGCCATTTCCGTAGGGACGCCAGCTTCATTCATGTAACATTGGATGGACTTGGGCACGTCGCCTCTCAGCATTTCTTCCTGCATCCATCGAGTTAATTAGTAGATGATTTGAATTAAATAGCCAAAGTACTAACAAAGATATGGAAATGGGTGAGTGAGATGAACATATATATTAAACCTCGGAAGTTTGCAAATCATCGTTCAGCCGGAAGATAGTAGATGACAATCGCATAAGATCTTGATCATTCATGAAGCAATAGAGGGCCTGTTCGGATGGCTTTTGTCCTTGGAAGAAAAATGCGCAGGTTAGCAAGACAGGACCTGATATGGAGATCCATGCATTGTTTAGGTACTCGTCCAGACTAGGAGTGTATTTGATGTCAGTCCATCTTGCCTCCTGAATTTGTGCTTTACAATAATCAGCCCACTGCAATATTTAAAGTATAGAGATTGAATATACTTTTTCCGGACAATATATGTTCCCATGGCTATCGTGATTTTGAAGAAGCAACTATTGGAAGAAAATCAAAACTAATTAATCAATGCAAATGGTGATTAATTAATCGATTAATGTCACGTGGGGTATCAAAATGTAAAAAAAACCTTTATTTAGGCCACTTTATGGGATGAATTCCAAGATACGCGATCATGATATGATTAGCTAAATGTGGTAGATATTACCATTTTCCTCAAATAAGGTATGATGTCTACACCGTGTTTTCTGAAAAACTTGTATCCTGATTTGTTGGTGGTGTTGTAGAGAAATAGAAAGCAGAGCTTCATGTAATCCGGAAGGCTTCCAATATTATTGATGTCCCACCTGAAGAGGTTTTCCATTGAAATTAATAAGATCACATTTTCATCAAAAAAAATAAATAAGATCACATCGATGAACAATTAACATTACTATTAGGGAGCTTTCATCTCAAGGCATTAATATATCGGCCTAGCTAGATATTTCAATTAGAAAATGCTTTATGCATGTAGGGTTGATAACATTACAAAAATTTTGATTTTCGTTCATCAAAATTTTGTTGCAAAAGGTTAAAATGATGCTAGAACTAACTTGTTGCCCATAGCGGATAGCATATCTCGCACATCAACCATTAAGATGAAATTTGGTTGCAAATAGGTCAGAATTTTCATTATGAGTAACAATTTGCCTATAAAGCGTTATCGCAAGTAAAGAAAAAAAAAATTTCTTAAATATATATTTTCTTGCTAATAAAAAGTTTTGTCGCTAATAAGCATTGCCAAAAGCGAATTATCTTTTTTCAATTAAAAAAAAGGTATTATTTTGTGTTATAGGTGAAAACTTCTCAGTTAACACACCTATCAACTGCGTCTGTGAAAAGCTCCAATTCATCCAATGAACCGTAAACATCGTACATATCATCAAGGTATGCGATGATTTGGACGTATTTAGCAAGAAATTCCCTGCAATCCCCCATCTGAGGCTCAAAGACTATTCCCATGGCCCATTGGAAGTCCTCCATCAGGCGGTCTCTTGCAAAGCTCAACCTCTCAGCAATTCCCAAGTCGCTCCACCAACTATTTAATTAATTAGTTTACAATAAACATCCAAGAATATAATATAAGTAGATTGATGGCAAGTATTTCTTAAATGGGAAAGCAGGATGTGTATACATCACCTTGAGACCTTCTTTAGCTCCCTCTGGTGAATGCTTTGGAGCACGTTGAAATCCAGCTTAGCAAGTTCAAGCAAGAGAGGGTTCATTCCATCCTTCTGCTCATACCATGTTATATACCATCGACTGTCCAACCTTGGCATCCTCCAATGTATTGGAAGCTCCAAAGCATGCTCTATCTGCTTAGCAATGCTGGGGTCTGTGTCCTTTATCTTTGACTTCAAATCTTTAAGATGCCGGCATGTGAAAGCGTTGGCCTCATCCAAAAGAGTCTCTCCTGGCATGAAAAGGTAGGAAGCTTCGTACAGGCTCAACAACCCATTTGGATCATTGCTAAGGCTTGTTTGAAAAGTACCCATTCCGTCCATGAATCTATGGAATATTTCTGCCCACATATAAAAAAAAAGTACAATTGACGTATTTCAGCTAGCTTTCATTATTTAATTTATTATTTTAGAAATAGGATGGATCGAAGGGAGATTTCTGCAAATGCTGAGAAGTCAAATAGATGCATGGATATACACCTTGTGAAACGTCAAACCCACCACCCCTAAGCAACCTGAAGTAGAGGGCCGTGAAATGGACATCCCAGCGTTCCATCTCTTTCTCACCACAGCCCGTGTGCATGCCATTCAGGATATCGTTGATCTCCCTCTCAAACAGGCGGCCCACTCCCAGACGCTGTAGATCATTGATCAACTCGAGCTGGGCAAGTAGCCCACCTACTTCTTTAAGACTCTGCCTCACAGCTTGCTTCAGATCCTCCATCCTGTGTACATACGCATCACCCTGCAACACCATACCCAAAAATCAAGATTAAAGCCCTAAATTGCAATTAATCCACCAAAAGTTTTATAAAAAGCAAATAGTATTGATAGATTGTGGACTCGCAGTTGTTTTCTCACTGAGTAATCGCTCTTTAGAGATTGTACGAAGTCATCAGTCCAGATTGTGGGGTGGAAATTTCCTGTCTTCCTTACAACACCTGGCTCGACGGTTTCATAGCTTAAGCTTGCCCGTGGACATCTGAGCAGGATCCTGCTAACGTTCTTAGGGCGCAGCGCTGTTGCAGCGGCAACCTCAGGAGTAGTGCGCGAATAGCTTCCAATAGCGCAGGAAGGAAATGGAAACAAGATGTTAGCAGCCATTTTATGAGATGTTCGAGCTGTGTGCAACACTTGCAAGTATCTCATGTATATATAAAGGTTTTTTGTAGTTACTGTAGCGACCTGTACTACGGTTAGCATACCTATCGCCGTAGTTCGAAGTGTTTACTCAACATCTGAAAATTAAAATTAGAGTAAGTTCTACAGAACTTAGCAAGTAGAGAGCCACCACGAGACCCAATGTGCCTACAATGGAGCAAACTTACATCCGTTCAGGGAAATACTATAGTCCGCAAAAAGATAACTCACGGCCCCTTAGGGAATAATACCCAGTCCACAAAGGGAGACTCCAAAGTAGCCTTCTAGCCTACGCGGAACTTACTAAGAAAATAAATGAAAACCTGTGAAATAACCCACTGTCAGCAGAGGGACATTCCAAAGTAGCCTTCCAGCATGCATAGGACCTACTAAGGAATTAAATAAAATAACACATATCCTCGGGATCCTACATGTGCAAATCATATTCATGTGACAAAAGATCATGACGCGCTATATAAAATACACAATCAAGCACCACAAATCATCTATAATAACCAAATAAACGATCCCATTTAATAAACCATAAATTAGGTTTAAAATATAAATTTAACCGTTGACAATGAGAATCATAAAAATTATATTATGTTAATTAATAAAATGAATTGGAAGAATTTCAACGGTTGGTAAAATTTTTTATATAAATAACTCATATAATATAATTTATATATTCTGAAAAATTATATATATTTAATTTAACTAGATAAGTGTAAAGAAGTTTTTAGATATCATTAAAATTAAGTAATTTCATTTTTTACACAATAAATATGTCTTCTTTATAAATTTTGCTTGTTCAATATTATTTTAACATCTGATTTATATGAATTTTATTATTAACAATCAAAATAATATTTTAAATTTAATGAACGGTGTGATTTTAAAAATCTACTAACAAATATAATTTTTGGAAGAATTTACACTAAGTTCGCACCCACCGAAGCTTCTCTCGTCCTCTTGGCCATTAATTGCGTGTGGGTGCATTTAATGCCCTGGTCAGCAAACTATTCCCCTCAGCTGCACTTAATATATTATCTTCAGGAGGTACAATACTGTACGAAGAAGGTACAATATTGTCCTACTCTATTTTTTAAAGTAGTACATCACATTTCATGCGCTACGAGAACTTTCCCCTTTAGCAACGAACTGATTTCATTGCTAGAAATCTGATTATCATTTATCAACGATAAAAAAATCGTCATACGCCAACCTACAAATGCTCGGAGCGCCAACGAATCCATGCATCCAGACCGTTTATTTCTTATAATGCGTGGGATCACGAGGCATTACGATGATCGTATGTATGGGTTCGTTGATTATCTTTGAGATGTACAAATTCCTCGAGTTTTGGCAACGTTTCTGTTTTGTTGCTAAATATATTTTATTGCTGAAACTGAATCAACGATTATATTTTCTTGCTCCAATCCAAGCATGCCTGTGCAAGAACCAGGTAGTCATGTACTTTTCTGGTGAAGATTGAAAGTGAATAACCATGTGCACTCACAGAAATTTCCAATTAAGAAGTGAGCTATAGAAGTGATTATGTTGGGAACTCATTCAAAAATTATGATTTTTAAACCATAAATTAGGTTTAAAATATAAATTTAACCGTTGACAATGAGAATCATAAAAATTATATTATGTTAATTAATAAAATGAATTGGAAGAATTTCAACGGTTGGTAAAGTTTTTTATATAAATAACTCATATAATATAATTTATATATTCTGAAAAATTATATATAATTAATTTAACTAGATAAGTGTAAAGAAGTTTTTCGATATCATTAAAATTATGTAATTTCATTTTTTACACAATAAATATGTCTTCTTTATAAAATTTGCTTGTTCAATATTATTTTAACATCTTATATGAATTTTATCATTAACTATCAAAATAATATTTTAAATTTAATGAATGGTGTAATTTTAAAAATCAACTAACAAATATAATTTTTGGAAGAATTTCTAAGTTCGCACCCACCGAAGCTTCTCTCGTCCTCTTGGCCATTAATTGCGCGTGGGTGCATTTGATGCCCTGGTCAGCAAACTATTCCCTTCAGCTGCACTTAATATATTATCTTCAGCAATTTACGTCACCGAGTTTTACATAATCCACGCACCCCCTCGGTCAAAATTTTTTCACTCTAGCTAGCCATCCTTTTTTAATTATTTTTTACATTTTTTTATGTAAATTATCATATTTTTTAATTATTTTTATATAACTACTCATTCAACTAATCTATCTATTTTAACTTTATTCTCTTGACACTTGGTCATTACCCTTGTCATATCACATCATTTTCTATTAATTTAACAACTTTTACATCAAAAAATTTTCATCAAAAAACTTACCCCAACCAAATACACCATATACATGTGACGTCTAGATATTACAATAAAGTATGGGTTCTGATTGCGTGCGCCCGGGAGCATGCACCTATTTTTTTATTTTTTTCAAATTTTTTTTTACAATATTGTTAATCTATATCTATTTAATGCGTGTATAAATTTTTACTATTTTTGGAGTATTTTATATATTTATTTTTTATTTTTGAAAATCAGTGGCATTTTAGGTAATTTTAAATTATTAAAATGTCACTGATTTTCAAAAATCAAAAATAAATATCTAAAATACTCCAAAAATGGTAAAAATTTATATACATGTTAAATACATTTCGATTAATGTTTTTATAAAAAAAATAGGTGTATGCGCCCGGGGCGCATGCAATCGAAGTCCATAAAGTATCCATGAGGAGGTTCGAACTAGGGTTAGTTGAATATCAGCTATCCCTGATTATCACGCTGCCAACACCCATGTTGTAATAGTACGGTATTTTCTTTTTTTCAAGAAAATTCTTCCAATTTTTTCGATGTACGCACGGTAATAGGCTTTTTATATTATCTTTGTATATATTAAATCTCATTTGATATATTGCAATCAAAATTTAGGGGGACAACAAGCTCTCATCTTTCTTCGGAGGAGATAATAAACTGTTATGGAGATAACAATAAGCTACCATATTCAATGGAAAGACAATTTCCAGGATAGGCCGAATGCCCACGACGAGGTTCGAACTCAAGTAGGCCGTTGTCCCTGACCAACTGGGCCAAGGCTTGATTGGCCTCTGTTCAGGTGTCAAAGTTGTTTCCTACTTTTTTCTGCGTATTCTCTGAATAATAACTTAAGCTTGTGTTTTGGGAAGCGACAAATATTAGAATGAAAAGTTTTTAGCCAAATTTTTTTGAAATGAAATAAAATAATATGATATGATAGGGGTAATGTTAAGGAACAAAAAAATAAAATTAAAATAAATAAATTAGTTGTATAGTTTGTTGTGTAGAAATGATAATGATGAAAAGTAAAGAGAAAATTAAAATAAATAGGTTAGCTGTATACGTAGCTGTGTAGAAATAATTATAAGTATGATAGTTTTATAGGAAAATATGAAAAAATAATTTAAAAATAAGATAATTGAGGAGAGTGAAAAGTTTAAAATTGAAAAATTTTTGTTTGAAAATTTTTGGATGTATACAAACACATCTTAACATTTAATTATTTACTGATGAACTTTTTTCTGCTTTTTCTCCAATATTATGATCACTTGTTCACCCCATTATTCTTATTATATCACGTTACTTTTATACTTTCTAAAAATATTCTCTTTTTTTTTTTCACTTTCTTACCTCCTTTCCTTACCAAACGCACTCACAGTCACCATAACCATAGTGTTTCGAAAGCAATCTCTCCTTTGTAGTTCTTAAAAAATAATTTAATATTTCAACTACAAAACTATCCTATTTTTTAAATTTTTATTCTTATATTCAGTTTTATTTTTTTGTACTAACTTTTTTTTTTTACTTTATTCTTATCATATTACATCATTTTTATTTCGAAAATAACCCTTTTCTATTCTCACGTCTCTCCCCACTCATGTTACCAAATGGTGCCTCAATATATATCCTCACCTAATTTCCATTATATAATGATGTATGGTCGTTCATAAGCCCCGTAGTTCGTAAGATGCTAAAAGATTATCTGTCCCTTTCCATATGTATCCTCGTTTAGCATCATCTGTCCCTTTCCATATGTATCCTCACCTAATTTCCATTATATAATCATCAATGCGCAACATCCGTTCTTCATCCATCCAATTGTATGGTCGTTCACAAGCCCTACATTTCGTAAGATGCTAAAAGATAACATGTCCCTTTCCATGCACTTTATGATGTGCGATGTAATATTTTAATTATATGAATAATCTATTTTTTATTATTATCTTTGTATTCCAATTATTTTGTACCATTTACGGTAAATGGTACAAAATAATTGGAATACAAATGGCTTGCTTAGCTATTTTAAAAAATTCATTAAAATTTTTTTAAAACTTTTTTATCCATACACTTATTTATCTAAGTATATTTAACATATAACCAAGATTTATCATTTTTAGAAATGTGTATATATTTTTTTAAGATTTTTAAACATCTGTGTATGCGAATGGCTTGCTTACCTATCTTAAAAAATCCATGTAAACTATTTTTTTTTACTTGTTTCTTCATACACCTTTTTATCTAAGCATATTTAACATATAAACCAAGTTTTACCATTTTTAGATATGTGTTTATATTTTTTAAGATTTTTAAACATCTGTGTATATATGTATTAACCCTACTTTAAGAATCTTAAAAAAATACAAAAAACGTTTGATATTTGGCCTTTTTGGTCGACAATGTACTAATGAATAAAGGAAATGGAATTGAAAACAAAACGAGAAACCCGTTAGCATTGTCGCAGCCCTTTCCGCATTGCTAGCCAATTTTGGCCCGCTTTGATGTTAGAACTTAGAAGTGAATAACGATATTTTACGGCAATTTATTTCTATTCAAAGCATAATAATGTTCCGACTTTTTATAAGGAAAAAAGTTATTGTGCGAGCATTTCTCATTTAATGATCGTTATTCTAAGTAGAAATGATTATATATTTGGATATTTTGAATTAACTTTTGTTAATGGTTACCATACTCATGTATCATACCTTACACTGACGGTGTCAATGTTCTTTATTCCTCACTTTTGAAAATGGAACGTGTTCTATTTGACTGCCCTCAAAATATCAGACCTTAAATCTTTCACCACAAAATGTGGCAATTTTTTTTATTATTTTAAAAATAAAATATCAATATATGTTTGAGAATTGATAAAAAATGAAAAAATGGTGTAAAAAATTTTGAATTAGAAAAAGTGATGTGAAAGAATATTAATAAGTAAAAGAAATAAAATTAAAATAGATATACTAGTTATATGAGTAATTATATAGAAATAATTGAAAAGTAGAATAGTCGTATAGAAAGTACGAAAATAAATAAAAACGCCAATTATGGAGATTGAAAAGTTTCAATTGTAGCCGAACACAATAAATTCAAAAAATTAACAAATTTGATATGAAGAAAATGTAGCCCTCCATGAGCCCCCCTCCTATGTGGCTAAGTTACATAAAAATGGTTTCACATATAGCCCCATC
>CM059971.1:4508558-4691058 GCA_030490835.1 Annona cherimola | reverse complement strand
CCAGGAGGACGAGGACGGGAGCACAGCAAAACCCACAGCCGAGGGACAGGGACCGATCGAGGCACAGCTCGCGTCCGCACAGAGGTCTCCGTGCAAGGCAAGGCGATCAAGGGGGAATCGAGCTGGACGGGCGCGCCCGCACGCGAAAGCCGACCATCGCAACCCCGCGTCGCCCATCCAAGAGGACGGGGACGGGAGCACTGCTACACACAGCCGAGGGACATATCGGATCGAGGGACAAGGACTGACCGAGGCGCAGCCCGGCACGCGAGAGCCAACCATCGCAACCCCCGCAGCCCGTCCCGGAGGACGCGGACGGGAGCACAGCAGAACTCACAGCCGACGGACATATCGAATAGAGGGACAGGGACCGATCGAGGCACAGCTCGCGTCCGCACAGAGTCCGCCATGCAAGGCAAGGCGATCAATGGGGAATAGAGCTGGACGGGCGCGCCCGCACGCGAAAGCCAACCATCGCAACCCCCGTCGCCCGTCCGGGGGGACGAGGACGGGAGCACAGCTACACCCACAGCCGAGGGACAAATCGAATGGAGGGACAGGCACCGATCGAGGCACAGCTCGAGTCCGCACAGAGGCCGCCATGCAAGGCAAGGCGATCAATGAGGAATAGAGCTGGACGGGCGCGCCCGCACGCGAAAGCCGACCATCGCAACCCCGCGTCGCCCATCCAAGAGGACGGGGACGGGAGCACTGCTACAGGCACAGCCGAGGGACATATCGAATCGAGGGACATGGACTGAACGACCGTCGCCCGTCCCGGAGGACGAGGATTGGAGCACTGCAAAAACCCACAGCCGACGGACATATCGAATAGAGGGACAGGGACCGATCGAGGCACAGCTCGCGTCCGCACAGAGGCCGCCATGCAAGGCAAGGCGATCAATGGGGAATAGAGCTGGACGGGCGCGCCCGCACGCGAAAGTCAACCATCGCAACCGCCGTCGCCCCGTCCGGGGGGACGAGGACGGGAGCACAGCTACACCCACAGCCGAGGGACAAATCGAATAGAGGGACAGGCACCGATCGAGGCACAGCTCGAGTCCGCACAGAGGCCGCCAATGCAAGGCAAGGCGATCAATGGGGAATGGAGCTGGACGGGCGCGCCCGCACGCGAAAGCCGACCGAAGCAACCCCGCGTCAACCGACCAAGTGGACGAGGACGGGAGCACCGCTACAGTGCACAGCCGAGGGACATATCGGATCGAGGGACGGGGACCGACCGAGGCGCAGCCCGCGTCCGCATTGCTCGCCCAGGAGTGCTGGGAGAACGCGGCGCACGAGAGCTGGACGGGCGCGACCGCACGCGAAAGCCAACCATCGCAACCACCGTCGCCCGTCCCGGAGGACGAGGATTTGAGCACTGCAAAAACCCACAGCCGAGCGACATATCGAATCGAGGGACACGGACCGATAGGGGCACAGCTCGCGTCCGCACGATGCCAGGCAAAGCGATCAGTGGGAATAGAGCTGGACGGGCGCGCCCGCACGCGAAAGCCAACCATCGCAACCCCCGTCGCCCGTCCAGGAGGACGAGGACGGGAGCACAGCTACACCCACAGCCGAGGGACATATCGAATCGAGGGACTGGGACCGATCGAGGCACAGCTCGCGTCCGCACAGAGGCCGTGCAAGGCAAGGCGATCAGTGGGGAACAGAGCTGGACGGGCGCGCCCGCACGCGAAAGCCGACCGAAGCAACCCCGCGTCAACCGACCAAGTGGACGAGGACGGGAGCACCGCTACAGTGCACAGCCGAGGGACATATCGAATCGAGGGACGGGGACCGACCGAGGCGCAGCCCGCGTCCGCATTGCTCGCCCAGGAGTGCGGGGAGAACGCTGCGCACGAAAGCTGGACGGGCGCGCCCGCACGCGATAGCCAACCATCGCAACCACCGTCGACTGTCCCGGAGGACCAGGACGGAAGCACTGTAAAACCAACATCCGAGGGACACATCGAATCGAGGGACAGGGACCGATCGAGGCACAGCTCGCGTCCGCACAGAGGCCGCCATGCAAGGCAAGGCGATCAATGGGGAAACGAGCTGGACGGGCGCGCCCGCACGCGAGAGCCAACCATCGCAACCCCCGTCGCCCGTCCTGGAGGACGAGGACGGGAGCACAGCTACACCCACAGCCGAGGGACATATGGAATAAAGGGACAGGGACCGATCGAGGCACAGCTCGCGTCCGCACAGAGGCCGCCGTGCAAGGCAAGGCGATCAATGGGGAACGGAGCTGGACGGGAGCGCCCGCACGCGAAAGCCGACCAAAGCAACCCCGCGTCACCCGACCAAGAGGACGAGGACGGGAGCACTGCTACAGGCACAGCCGAGGGACATATCGAATCGAGGGACATGGACTGAACGAGGCGCAGCCCGCGTCCGCATTGCTCGCCCAGGAGTGCAGGGAGAACGCTGCGCACGAGAGCTGGACGGGCGCGCCCGCACGCGATAGCCAACCATCAAAACCACCGTCGCCCGACCCCGGGGGACGAGGACGGGAGCACTGCAAAACCCACAGCCGAGGGACAGGGACAGGGACCGATCGAGGCACAGCCCGCGTCCGCGCAGCTCGCCCAGGAGTGCTGGGAGAACGATGCGCACGAGAGCTGGACGGGCGCGCCCGCACGCGAAAGCCATCCATCGCAGCCCCGCGTCGCCCGTCCGGGAGGACGAGGACGGGAGCAGCTCGGAACCCACAGTCGAGGGACAGGGACCGATCCGGGCGCAGCTCGCACCCACACGTATCGCCCTGCAGTGCAGGGAGACCAGTGGGGAACGGCTGGACGGGCGCGCCCGCACGCGGAAGGCAACCGTCAGCACCCCGCGTCGCCCCATTCGTGAGGACGGGGACGGGGGCAGTGCAAAACCCACAGTCGAGGAACAAATCGAGTCGAGGGGCAGGGACAGATTGAGGCGCAGCTCACGTCTGCTCACGTACCAAGCAATGCAGGGTGATCGAGGCGGACAAGCTGGACGGGCGCGCCTGCACGCGTAAACAGCAGGGGGGACTGGTTGGGGGAGCGGAGGGGGGCAGCTGCCCGGAGCAACGTCCAGCGGTGTGGCTCACACTACACGGTGGACGGTTACCCTCGGGCAGCAAACGGGGCGCGCCCGCACGCGAACTCAGAATGGGGTGTTGGGGGCTTATGGGTGCAAATCTGCAAACTAGGCGGATGACGACTGCGACGTAAAGGGTACTGGACTGGACGGGCATGACAAGCACATCGCCCAGGACCGCAACAAGGAGAGGACGGATCAAGCAGATTGGAGCGGGTGAGAGGCGGGAAGGATGCAAGGAGGAAGACGGACAACCATCCGCCCCAAGGGCAGCGTCGACGCGTGCACCGACCGTGGTGAACGCCATCAGACGATGCGCGGGTGAGCGGGGATGCCATCCGGGTGCATGGGCGGACGGTCGCATACCACCTTCTACCTATATACTTGGAGGGCCCGTCCGCCCACAAGCAGGAAGTTGCGGCCAAAAGTGCTCACCAGTTATACTGGCGGTACTCGGCCCATGCTCTGGTACTCGGCCCAGGCAGTGCACGACCCAGAAGCTGGCTCCATGGACGGGGATGCGTCCGGGGCAGCTTAGCATCGTATCCAAAGGGACGGGCAGAGTGCCGTGGGGGTCGTGCATTGCCACAGGCACAGCCGAGCACCTGACCGAGGTGGCCAGGCATGGACGCTAGCCCGACGCATCGATGGGGGTGGGGCAATCCGGGAGGTTCCGAGCATCGGGCACGGGGCCAACGTCAACGCATGCGCCGTCCGGGGCAAACGGCATCAGACGATGCACGGGTGAGCGGGGATGCCACCCGGGTGCATGGGCGGACGGTCGCCTACCACCGTCTATCTATATACCTGGAGGGCCCGTACGCCCACAAGCAGGAAGTTGCGGCCAAAAGTGCTCACCAGTTATACTGGCGGTACTCGGCCCATGATGTGGTACTCGGCCCAGGCAGCGCACCACCCAGAAGCCGGCTCCTTGGACGGGGATGCGTCCGGGGCAGCTTAGCATCGAATCGAAAGGGACTGGCAAAGTGCCGTGGGGGTCGTGCATTGGCACAAGGCAGCCGAGCACCAGACCGAGGAGGCAGGGCATGGACGCTAGCCCGCCGCATCCATTGGGGGGGGGGGGGGGAGGGGCAATCCGAGAGGTTCCGAGCATCGAGCACGGGGGCAGCGTCAACGCGTGGGCCGTCCGGGGTGAACGGCAACACAGGACGCACGCGTGAGCACGGCTGCCATCCGGGTGCAAGGGCGGACGGTCGCCCACCACCGTCTATCTATATACCTGGAGGGCCCGTACGCCCACAAGCAGGAAGTTGCGGCCAAAAGTGCTCACCAGTTATACTGGCGGTACTCGGCCCATGATGTGGTACTCGGCCCAGGCAGTGCACCACCCAGAAGCCGGCTCCTTGGACGGGGATGCGTCCGGGGCAGCTTAGCATCGAATCGAAAGGGACTGGCAAAGTGCCGTGGGGGTCGTGCATTGCCACAAGGAAGCCGAGCACCGGACCGAGGAGGCAGGGCATGGACGCTAGCCCGACGCATCCATTGGGGGGGGGGGGGGGGGGAGGGGCAATCCGGGAGGTTCCGAGCATCGGGCACGGGGGGCAGCGTCAGCGCGTGGGCCGTCCGGGGTGAACGGCAACACAGGACGCACGCGTGAGCACGGCTGCCATCGGGGTGCATGGGCTGACGGTCGCCTACCACCGTCTATCTATATACCTGGAGGGCCCGTACGCCCACAAGCAGGAAGTTGCGGCCAAAAGTGCTCACCAGTTATACTGGCGGTACTCGGCCCTTGCTGTGGTACACGGCCCAGGCAATGCGCGACCCAGATGCTGGCTACTTGGACGGGGATGCGTCCGGGGCGGCCCAGCATTAAATCGAAAGGGACAGGCATAGTGCCGTGGGGGTCGGGCATTGCCACAAGGCAGCCGAGCACCGGACGGGGTGGTCGAGCATGGACGCTAGCCCGACGCATCCATGGGGGGGGGATGTGTCCGGGGCGGCCTAGCATTAAATCGAAAGGGACAGGCATAGTGCCGTGGGGGTCGGGCATTGCCACAAGGCAGCCGAGCACCGGACGGGGTGGTCGAGCATGGACGCTATTCGGACGCATCGACAGGGGGCAATTCGGGCGATTCTGAGCATCGGCCCCATGGGGCAGCTTCAACGCGTGCACCATCCGGGGTGAACGCCAACAGACGATGCGCGCCGTGAGCGGGGATGCCATCCGGGGGCATGGGCAGACGGTCGCGTCTCAAGCATCGATCCGAACGTTAGCGTTGAGCTACCTGGACCTGCCAGATTACTTGAAGCCATGCTTCCTATACTTGGGCATATTTCCTGAAGACCATCAGAATCCTGTGGAGGAACTAACCAGGTTGTGGATCGCAGAGGGTTTTATCCAGGCCAGAGAGGAAAGTAGCGAGGAGGATGTCGCAGAGCAATACATTGGGGAGCTTGCAAAAAGGAACATGATTCAGGTACAAAATTTTTTCATAGAAAAAAATGCAAATTTTTTCAAAATAGAACAATACAATAATATTTTTTGAAGGATTACACACATGTGCCGTTAACCAAAAAACAGTAGATAGACTCCAACCTCCCACCCTCAACTATCTATACACCATGACGGCAGGAGTGGAGACCCAACCCCGAAAATCATTCCACACATGATACATAATCTTTGAACAAAATGTCTTTTATACAGTGTGTCCTGTTCCGACTAGATCTGTCGATCCATATCTTTAGTCACTGCCAATTTTGCAAGCTGGTGGGCGGCTATATTTCCTTCTCTCAAAATATTATGAAAGCTGGAACATAACTCTCTAATGTCTTCGATAACCACGCCATGATACAACGTAGTCTCTGCTCTTGATAACAACCAATTGATTACAGAGAGCGAATCTGACGCAATTTCTGCATCTCTGATCCCCACTTCAAGCAACCATTTCATACCCAAAAGGATTGCGTATCTCTTTTGATTTATCGGATCAGAATCTCCTTTTTCTTGCCAAATTTTTGCTGCCCAGAAGAGCCCATTCCAGTTCCCGGTAATTGCTCCACAACCAATTTTCCTGTCTGCCAGCTTCTTCCTAGTGTCCGCATTTAGTTTCATAACTCCCCCTTCTTGGTTTCAACCATTTTGCGGGGCCCCTCTCTGTCATCAAACTTCCTGATTTTAGGAGAATGAATAAAGTATTGTTAGTGATGAATATATGCTCTTCTCCACTTAATTGGTTCTTGTAACGAACCCATCTGCTTATCTGTTACCAATCTATTCCTATAATGCCACACCCTCCAACAGCTTGTTATATATAAGGCCAGCAGGTTTGAATCCCCACCGATGCTTAATTCCTCCATAATGGTATTTGTATATTCAAAGAGACCCAACCCATAGGAAGCACTTCCTTTGGGAAAAAAAAAGGAAGCTGGGCATTTTGGTAATTTTACAGCGAGAGTATGATAACTAAAAAACGTGAGTACGTTTTATTTTTTGATAAAATTTGTATTATATATATACAAAATCTCAATCTATTCCATTCATTTGCTAGATCAAATATTAAAATGTATGTGGATATAATTTCTCATCATTTGAAAATTTCTATAATTTTTTTTGTACCAAAAATTATTTTTTAAAAAGATTTCATTATAATTGGTAAATTTTGAAAATATAAATTTTATTAGAAGTTATTTTATATTATTTAAAGTAAATGTAATCATGGTACTCTCAAAAATAACAAGTTCTTTTATTTTTCTCGAATTTTTGAAAATTTATTAATATTTTATTATTTTCTGAATATAATCGGATCTAACGGCATCTAACGGCATCTAACGGCATCTAACAGCATCTAACAGCATCTAATTTTTGAAATTAATAAGTTAATCCTAATTTAACACCTGTAATATAATCCTAGGTCCCTTATAATGTCATTTAGATCATAAATTCAGAATTTAAAACTCATATTATATGATTTAATAAAATCATCACAATCTAACAGCGTCTAACAGCGTCTAACAGCATCTAACAGCATCTAACAACATCTAACAGCATCTAACAGGATCTAACAGCATCTAACAGCATCTAACAGCATCTAATTTTTGAAATTAACAAGTTAATCCTAATTTAACACCTGTAATATGATCCTAGGCCACTTATAAGGTCATTTAGACCTTAATTACGGAATTTTAAACCCAGTTAATATGATTTAAAGAAATCAACTTGATCTAACAGCGTCTAACAGCGTCTAACAGCATCTAACAGCATCTAACAGGATCTAACAGCATCTAACAGCATCTAACGGCATCTAACAGCATCTAATTTTTGAAATTAACAAGTTAATCCTAATTTAACACCTGTAATATGATCCTAGGCCACTTATAAGGTCATTTAGACCTTAATTACAGAATTTTAAACCCAGTTAATATGATTTAAACAAATCCAACTTGATCTAACAGCGTCTAACAGCATCTAACAACATCTAACAGCATCTAACAGCATCTAACAGGATCTAACAGCATCTAACAGCATCTAACGGCATCTAACAGCATCTAACAGCATCTAATTTTTGAAATTAACAAGTTCATCCTAATTTAACACCTGTAATATGATCCTAGGCCACTTATAAGGTCATTTAGACCTTAATTACGAAATTTTAAACCCAGTTAATATGATTTAAACAAATCCAACTTGATCTAACAGCGTCTAACAGCGTCTAACAGGATCTAACAGCATCTAACAGGATCTAACAGCATCTAACAGCATCTAACGGCATCTAACAGCATCTAACAACATCTAATTTTTGAAATTAACAAGTTAATCCTAATTTAACACCTGTAATATGATCCTAGGCCACTTATAAGGTCATTTAGACCTTAATTACGAAATTTTAAACCCAGTTAATATGATTTAAACAAATCCAACTTGATCTAACAGCGTCTAACAGCGTCTAACAGCATCTAACAGCATCTAACAGGATCTAACAGCATCTAACAGGATCTAACAGCATCTAACAGCATCTAATTTTTGAAATTAACAAGTTAATCCTAATTTAACACCTGTAATATGATCCTAGGCCACTTATAAGGTCATTTAGACCTTAATTACGGAATTTTAAACCCAGTTAATATGATTTAAAGAAATCCAACTTGATCTAACAGCGTCTAACAGCGTCTAACAGCATCTAACAGCATCTAACAGGATCTAACAGCATCTAACAGCATCTAACAGCATCTAACCGCATCTAACAGCATCTAATTTTTGAAAATTTATAAATATTTTACCTAATTTGTGTATTTGGCACAAGATATATAATTAACAATTCATTTCATAACTATGGGAACCTTTCAATAATTTTAAAACTAAATAAATAATAATTAAAAATATTAACTAATTAAAATTAAATAAAATAAAAATTTTCGTAAATATATAAAGTTGTAAAACATATTATTTATGCCGCTATAAAACTAAAATTGTAAGAAATTATATATAACTGTAATTTATATTTAATATATAAATATATGTTTCTTTTTGGGATTGGTTAAATAATTAATTGAGTAAATAACTACGTTTAATAGTAATTTTATAATGAAAATTATTTAAATTCTATAATAATATTATTGCAAATTATATTACAAAAATATAATAATTGTAATTTTTTGTTACTATTATTAATTAAATTAAACAAAAAATTTTCTTTATATCTCATGTAAATTTTCTTTATAAAACAAAATATTTGTAGAAATCAAATATTCGTTTTTGATTTAAACCCACGGATTTATTTTAGAAAATAAAACAAATCATTTATGAACGCCCGTGGGACATATATTTTTAGAAAATAAAATTTTCATTTTTAGGACACTCGTAAGTTAGATATATATTTTCTGAAAACAAAATTTTCAGAAAACAATATATTTTCTAAAATATTATATTCATTTTTCGACCCCCACGGGACACGTATATATTTTAAAAAATATTCAATATTCATTTTTTGAGGCCCATGGACACATTTTAATTTTTATAAAATATTATATTCATTTTTGGATGCCCACGGGACACGTATACATTTTTATAAAAACAAAATATTGCATTTTTTGAGACCCGTAAGACATTTATATATTTTATAAAAATAATACATTCAATTTTTTAAGCCCGCACGACTCATTTAAATTTTTAGAAAACATTGTATTCATTTTTAGACGCCCACGAGACACGTATACATTTCTATAAAAACAAAATATTCATTTTTTGAGGCCCGTGGGACATTTATATACTTTAAAAAAACAATATATTCATTTTTGGACGCTCTCGCGGGACTCGTACATATTTTTATAAAAACAAAATATTCATTTTTTGAGGTCCGTGGGACATTTATATATTTTTAAAAAATAATATATTCATTTTTGGACGCCGCGGGACACGTATATATTTTTATAAAATATTATATCCATTTTTGGACACCCGCGGGACACGTATATATTTTTATAAAAATAAAATATTCATTTTGTGAGACTCGTGGGACATTGATACATTTTAAAAAAACAATACATTCATTTTATGAAGCCCGTGGGACACATTTAAATTTTTATAAAACATTATATTCCTTTTTCGACGCCCACGGGACACGTATATATTTTTAAAAAAACAAAATATTCAAATTTATTTACTCCAAATGAACTTAATGTGGACTAATAATTTATCTAAAATTTACGTTGAATATAAAATTTAAACAAAATTTTATGTTAACACCTCTAAAAATGATCGCTTGTGTTATATCTCATGTAAATTTTCTTTATAAAACAAAATATTTGTAGAAATCAAATATTCATTTTTGATTTAAACCCGCGGATTTATTTTAGAAAATAAAACAAATCATTACTGAACGCCTGTGGGACATATATATTTTCAGAAAACAAAATTTTCATTTTTAGGACGCCCGTAAGTTAGATATATATTTTCAGAAAATAAAATATTCATTGTTTAGATGCTCGTTGGACAGATATATATTTTTAGAAAATAAAATATTCATTTTTGGACACCCGCACCATACATATATATATTTTAGAAAATAAAATATTCATTTTTCAACACCCACAGGACACATATATATATTTTAGAAAATTAAATATTCATTTTAGAACGTCTGCGGGACATATATATTTTTAGAAATAAAAATATTCATTTTTGGAAGCCCGCGGGACACACATATATTTTTATAAAAATAAAATATTCATTTTTTGAGGCCCGCAGGACACATATATATTTTTATAAAACAAAATATTCATTTTTTGAGGCCCGTGGGACACATATATATTTTTACAGAACAAAACATTCATTTTTGGAGGTCCGCGGGACACATATATATTTTAGAAAATAAAATATTCATTTTTGGACGCCCGCGGAACACATATATATTTTTATAAAACAAAACATTCATTTTTGGAGGCCCGCGGGACACATATATATTTTTATAAAATAAAACATTCGTTCAGTGTCTAACCGCATCTAATTTTTTATATTTTATAAATATTTTACCTAATTTGTGTATTTTGCAAAAGATATATAATTAATAATTCATTCCATAACTACGCAAATCTTTAAATAATTTTAAAACTAAATAAATATTTGAATTTATAATTAAAAATATTAACTAATTTAAATTAAATAAAATCAAATTTTACGTAAATATATAAAATCATAAAAATTATTATATATGACGTTGTAAAACTTAAATTGTAATAAATTATATATAACTGTAATTTATATTTAATATATGAATATATGTTACTTTTTGGGATTGGTTAAATAATCAATTTAGTAAATAACTACATTTAATAGAAATTTTATAATAAAATTATATAATAATATTATTACAGTTTATATTACAAATTTAACATATTAATATACTAATTGTGATTTATTGTTACAAGAATTAATAAATTTAAAATAAAAATAAAAATTTATTTACTTCAAGTGAAATCAGTGTAAAATTATCAAATTAAGAAATATTTACATTGAATAAAAAACTTATTAAAAAATCTTCATATTATAGAATACCTCTAAATAAAGTCCAATCAAATTTAAAATCCAATGAAAAATTTTCGATATACAACTATAATTTAGATTTAAATAAACTAAACATATATATGATTTTTGGGATTGATTTAATGATTAAGTATTTTTATATTAGTAAAAAATTATTTAATGAATCCACCTAAATCTAACTTCTAACTGTAAATTTTTTCAAATTAATCTAATTTTTATAATTCAAATTAATTTGGAAAAAGGATAAACTCTAGCAAAAATGATTGATTTAAAAATAAGATAGATATTTCCAAATTCCCATACATCTCATTATTCTCCTTGAATAAATGTTATTAGCAAGGCCTAAGAAGGAAAGTTCATACGTATACTTACTACCGTCGTAAGTGTTTGTCATAGTGACAACGGGAATATTTTCTACTATAATAAAAGTCATCTATTTTCATTTTTATTTTTTAAATTATTAAGTTAAATATATTATTCATAAAAAATATTTATCATTTTTAAATGTTTATTTTGAATTAGCTAATTTCTTATCCTTCCAATCGCATAAGTTTTCAGATTCTATATTATAATTTAGAATATATTAAAATTAACTTAAATATTATATTTCTATATTTTTATTAAATACAATTTGAAAATATATTAATGATTGAAACTTATTTTTCAAAAATTAGTAACAATTATTATATCATGTAAATGTATAATTTAAAATATATACAAGTCATAGATTCAATGATTATATCATGTAAATATACAATTTAAAACATATATTCACACATAGAATTTGACCTTTTTTAAATTTATTTAATTTTCATATTGATTTTTTTGAAATGAGCACTTGGAGAATGATTCGGAGAATATTATAGAAATATTCTCTATATAATTGTTTATACTTTTATTTTTAATTAAAATTATATTTACTCATGTCAGTTTCTCTCAAACTCAAGATAAAGAAATAACAAAGTTTTATGGCATTGGATTGCATATATTGCTCATCAAAGCGGCTGCATAAAATTTATTTAATAAAACATTATGTAGGTAGAAAATATTAAATTAAATAAAATTAAATATTTACTTAAATTTCTTAATATTTTATCTTATCTTATGATTTAGTCTTGCATATAATAGATTTGTAATTTTTTATATTTATATTTTTCACACATCTCTTTTGAATATTTTAAATAATAATCTATATAAATTTATATATTTGGCAAAAGATATATAGTAAGTAATTCATTTTAGAAATATGCAAACCTTGATTTTGAATTAAATAAAATAAAAATTAAATAAATATATGAAGATGTTGTTAGAAATAAATGCTAGTTTAAATGAAATAAAATAAAATTTTAATAAATATATATTGCTCTAATTAAAAATATATAATTTGTCAAATGCACACAATTAGCTTAATTTAAAAGTTAATTATTTTCTATCGAAAAAAAAGTTAATTATTTTAAATTGATGAACAAATATATTTTTAAACTAGATAGAAATAATTATTTTGGTTAACGTAATTTGCATCTACATAATTCTTTATTGTGATATTGTATTTTTGATTAACTAACTTAATTTAGTTAATATCTGGTTAATACGCATGGGTGATATCACACTGCAACAGCGGGACCACGCGTCCTTGAATCTCGCCCAAATTTCCGTCAGTTGCGACAGATGGTGCACAGTGCATTATCCAAAAAAACCCAACCGTTCGAGTGCGGCTCATCCTTACATCTCGCCCGAATTTCCGTCAGTTGCGATAGATGATGCACAGTGCATCATCTTCCAAAAAACCCAACCGTTCAAGCGTGGCCTCAGTTCGTCTTCTCATTTGCTGCTGCTTGACTACCGGCCCCAGCGTATTATCGTCGAATCTAAAAACTTCTTTAGCCACCAAAAAATCTGTCGAAAAATGAACTCAAAAAATTGCCGTGCATAAAATCTGCATCCCAAAAAAATTACTGCCGCTCATCTTATGTTTATCTTCTTGACGGTCGGGATGAGCCTTTGCTACCATTGGTTGCCGTCTGCTACTGCTGTTGCCGCCTTTATTTTCTAGCGAGTTTCGGCTGCCTCGTCCTTTCTCCTCAGATGCCGATGAGGAAAAAAATGGCATAGCAACAGTTTTTCTTAGCAGTTCAAAGTTTAAACCATTTCTGCTGTTCACCATCATGAAAAACCAAGAAAGGAAGACGAAGGAGACAGGGAGGAACGACGATGGAAAGCTGGGGAGCCGGATGAAATTCGCGGGTCTGACACAGAATCCGATGCTCCCTCTTGATTTTTTAACCTTCCCAAAATGCCCAAATGAATCGCAACCATCCATCCTAAATTGACGGTGAATATGCAGCTTCCTTTGATAAAAACGGGAGAAGCGCTTCCCATGGGTTGGTTCTCATATTCAAAATTTCGATTCATCATAAATAAGGTATGTTGAAAAGGTTTTTAACCTCAGAACAGTTCCAGAAAAGTCGTAAACGGCTTTCAATTTCGTCCCTGTTTGAACATAAGGCACAATCTAGCTGACTTTGAATACCTTGCTTGGCCAGATTTTCTCGCCGATAACGCATTGAGCTACAATTTCTAACCAAAGTGTTGTACCTTCCTTGGAACCTTCATTTTCCAAATCTTCTTTACAATCCTGCTTGCTTCATTCTCAACCTTATCTTCAAGTTGATTTTCCTCTCTTACTTTCTCTAAGTAGATAAACTTATAAGCCGATTCACACTGAACGAGCCGTCCTTCTCCAAACCCCAATAGAATCGATCCTCGGTTTCCCTGCTTGGGATTGGGATCTTTCTAATCCTCTCCCAACCATGTTCTCCTGCTGCCCTCTTTGTATCTTCTTCCTTCCCTCTTCGTATCTTCTTCTTTCGATTGATTCCTTCATGATCTTATCAATAAAACAGTCAACTTTTTGATCTTCTTCTATATCTAGGGTACAACTCAAGCTCGTAAAACTTGGTACTCAGGTTCACCTCGACCCTAACCATATTTATAAAATATCAACCCTAACCCTATTTATAAAACTTAAACTTTAACTCTATTTTTGAAAATCGGGCTTGGATTGAGTTTCAGATTGAAATTTATTTTGAGGAATTTACATTTTATTAAAAAGTGATAAGTTTAGAATTTCATATGAATAAATAATAATAACAAATCATGTAAGTAAGCATAATAATATATAATCAAACTACATATATTTTTAAGAAATAGTAATATAAAGAATTTTTCTAGAAAATATTTAATATCAAAACTAAGATAAAAGAAGAAAATTAATGGGAGTAAAAATAAATGATAGAAATAAAATATAAATATAAATGAAAATAATATACTTTATTTATAATAAAATTACAATATGCCAAATACGTATTCAAATATAGATATAATAACATAAAATAAGAAAAATATAAAGAAATATTGTTTAAATAGTATGTATATAATATATTTTATAATAAATATCAAATGAGAAATTGGGCTCGGGTTCTTCGGGTTCGGTTCACTCGAACCCTAACCCTATCATATTTATAAACTGGGTTCCTCGGGTTTGGATTACAAAAAAATAAGTTTCAACATCGTTCAAAATCGAGTTCGGTGGGCCGATTTCAAGCTCAACCCGGCCCAAGTTGCACCCCTATCTATATCTACTGGGAGCGGTCCTGGTTTTGAGATGTGTCCCCTTGTCCATATGTCATTGGAAAAGCTAGTCTTTTTTCCATCCCCAATCTTCCATTTTATTCCCTTCTTAACTAAAGGCAACACGTAAGCTATAATTCTCCAAATCTATGAAACTCCCTTCTTGACTCTACCTTCCCAGATATTCCTTGATTTAAAATACTTCCCTTTAATAATCTTGTGACAAAGTGTTCTGATTTCTGTCATCAATCTCCATGCTTGCTTTGCCACTATAGCTTGATTGAAAGATGAGATTTCCCTAAACCCTAAATCACCTTTTTCCTTTAGTAGACATAATCTTTTCCAAGCAATCCAACGTATCTTCCTTCGTACATCCTTTTCTCCCCACCAATATCTGCTCATTATTGAGTTTAATTCTTAAATGCTTCTTGTATTAACTTGTCCATGAAACTTGTTTGTTTTTTTTCCTTTTTCACAGGTGATATATTACCGTGCAGAAGGTTTTCCTGATTCCGTAGATAGATATTGTCGTGTCCATGATATGCTCCGTGACTTGGCAATAAAAGAAGCTAAAAGGGTTGGCTTGCTTGAAATTAATGACAACCCACCGGATGTCTCTGTCTCTACCTCATCATTATCCCGTGCCCGCCTTCGTGGCATTCATCATAGCAGCAACTATTTGTGGCTAGTTCAATCTGATAGGCCTAAAGTCCGTTCTTTATTGTGCTTTGTTGACGGAGAATTACAGCCACGGGCGCTAGGACGTGCAAAGTGGCTTAGAGTGTTGCATTTGAATAACGATGCATCCAAACTCATCAGCGACAATGTATTTAGAGAACTAGTCCATCTTAAGTATCTGCGAATTAGAGGCATAAACAGTCTTCCTTCATCCATCGACAAGCTCTACAATCTTCAAACTCTTGACCTAGGTTGGGATTTTATACGATTGCCTAAAACAATTTGGAGTTTAGGTCAATTGAGGCATCTAATTGCTCTTGACGGCTTCTTTGATGGGCGTCCACGGCTTGAGCTTCTACAACATCTCCATACATTAGAGTTGGCAGCTGATGATTGGATT
The DNA here is from genome assembly GCA_030490835.1 of Annona cherimola. Classification (NCBI taxonomy): domain Eukaryota; kingdom Viridiplantae; phylum Streptophyta; class Magnoliopsida; order Magnoliales; family Annonaceae; genus Annona; species Annona cherimola. The sequence goes on along the minus strand of CM059971.1, from coordinate 4,675,267 downwards.
GAAGAGAAGAACTTGATCAAATTATCCAAACTAAGAAACCTGCGAATTTTTGAGGACTTGCAGGATGTGGGTTTGGGAAATTTTGGTGAAGCATTGATGGAAGTCATCCAGCAAATGGTACAACTACAAAAGTTGCAACTACAAGGAATCGCAAGGGCAAGTGTTCTCCCTCCTTTCAAGCCCTTCGATGACAGTTCTCGACTTGAGGAAATAATTTTAAGCAGAGTGAGGATATTGCAGGAACACCCTCAAATATCCCTTGAATTTCCTCCTATTCTCACTAGGCTCGTATTATCTGGATCCTGCTTGAAAGATGACCCCATGCCCACCTTGGGGAAGCTCACAAATTTGCGTCTTCTCGCTTTCTTATTTGATGCATACCAAGGTAGCAAACTCATCATGCCCAAGCAAGGATTTCCTCGACTCAAACACATTGAGTTGGTAGATTTATTCAATCTCGAGGAGTGGATTGTTGAGGAAGGAGCCATGCCTACCCTTGAACACTTGGGAGTCCACCATTGTGACAAACTAGGAATGCTTCCAGAAAGACTGTGGGCTATATCCACACTCAAGGAATTAATCATTGAGATGCCAAGCATGTTTTGTCAACGGCTTGTGAAGAATGGAGGAGAAGATTGGCACAAAATCCAACATGTACATTCTATTACAGTATTAGAAAATGACAATAGTAGGTAAATAGGACATTGACGAAAATTTTCAGGTATGGAAATTTTTCATTATTTAGGATGAGTAATTTGGCATGGCTTGACAAGATTTATGAAATTTAATGTGATTGGGGTTTAATAGATTTCAAATTCATTTCAAAATGCATTGATAAATATAAATGAATCTTATTTCTATTAAAGTTAATCTATTAAGTAGCTTTATAGTTTTGTCAATATTAATAGTATATTTCATGATTAAATGTACGCAATTTTCCCTATTAGTTGACAGTTGTCCTCATCATTTGTCAACTTCTCTCATGTTTTCATTGAAATTTCATAAGTATGATTTTTAGATGACTTAAATGTATTTATATAAAAATATGTACAAAATATAGCAAATACATTAAGTTTGGAGTGATAAGCAAGTGGATAATCACGCATACAGACTACCACGCACTCTCTGTGTGTGAAAATGCAGATCATATGCCATGGATGCATCCACACCACAAAGTAGAAATTGAAGAATCATAGGACAATTGCTAACATGCCTTCCTATGATTGCTAGCAAGCATGCCCATGTCCACTGTGGCATTATTACAGAAATTGAAGTTTTCGTAACCTATTTACTCTATGGAAGTTCTCATACTTAGTAACTTATAAGGGATGAATCTAGCCCTCAGTAAGCATTGAATACCATTCAATTCTGTTGTAGAACATCTGTGGAGAAGTGGAGGAGCTTTCAAGCCTTAGGGAGAGGAGTTCAAGTACAAGAGATCAAGCTTCCAGTTTTTATTAGTTTTTTACTTTTTTCTTTTTAAGATACTTTTATAGAATAGTCTACTGGTTTGTTTGGATTTGATCTATCTGAATGATATTATTGAAATTATGGTTTGTTAGTTTGTTTATTTTAAGGCACAAGATATATCCGTTTTGAATTATTTGTGACTCTATTTTGACTTTATGAAATATATGATTATTGTTGCTTTAATTTAATATTTTGCAGTTTAATATATTACTTAGTGAATTCGCATTGCACTTTGCATGGTTTTATTTTCTAGGTGATGAGATCAAAAGATTGAAATTTAACATAGGAAAATCGAAAATTAAATTTAGATATCTTGACTTATAAGTAGACGAGAACCTTTAAGAAACTGTTTTGGAATAATCACAAATCTTAATGCATTTTAATGCTATGAAAGTACATTAAAATATATTATAATAAATTAAAATAGTTTTATTCTTCTTCAAAACGATGTATCTCCATAATTACATAAATCATGATAATTTAAAAGTTGTGAATGATAAAATCTCATATCTCTCATCCATTATTATTTTTTATTTCATGTGCTTTAAGTAGTTGATAAATTTAGTCTACAATTCACCACTTTTATTCTCCAAAATAACTAAAATTATTATATTTTGTATTCAACACAATTCTTGAGAGGACAATATCTATTCTATACTATTGTCATGATCCATGCACTTGTGGTGAAATCAAGAACATTGATAAAAGATTAAAAAAAATTTTGAAGCATTGATGCTTCTTAACTGGATTTAGCGAAGTTATTGAACGCAAGTAAACTTAATTCAATGATAAAATTTTTGCAGTTTTTAGTTATTACAGACGTTTATGGTTTAGGGCTTTCAACAAGGGACTGTCAATGAGTTTCTATAAATATGAAAGAGCACTTAGACATCAAGGTGTAAAAAAATATACGCAACGTTAGGAGTTTAAAATGTAAAAAAAAATTACTTAATTGACACATTCGACAAATTTTTATGAGCTTAACCAAACTCAGTGGTGTGATATTGAAATGATAATTTCACAGTTTAGCTATCCATCTCATCTGGATGATATTTTCAATGTTAGATAGGGCATTTCCGACATATGGCGAGCTGCACACCCATAGTTTAACCACCACTCAATTAAAACCTATTAGAAAAATGGAATGAAATTATTTGGTTCTTCTATCTTTCCATTTAGTTTTTCCCTTTTATTTTAAGTATTTTTCTCCCAAGTAGCAAATTTTTCATAGAAAGGAAATATGGTAATTGTTAGGGCCCAATTTGTTGAAAGGGTTTTTACTGAAAAAATCGATAGAAGCCTCCTCTATCATTGATTTCTACTAAATAACTAGGTTAATTTGGCATTTGCAGAACACGAAAAATCAGCAGAACGCCTTTGAATTGGGTGACTCACAATTGTCGACCGGAGAAGAGAGCTTTGTGCACACGGGGAAGGTTGGATAAAGTTGAATTGCATGTATGGCTACGCATATACTTTACTACTAAGCTACATTGTTGGGGTATGATGTGCTGCCTTGATAACCTCAATCTCATTATCAAATAAATGCCTGACAAAAGCAGTTTATGATGTTAAGTTCCCAACCTGATGACATCAAATTAGATATAATATAGTTTTTCTTTAAATGTATGGAACAAAATGCGTAATTTCTCAAATCACTATAATGGAATACATAAAATTAAGCTATTATATAATTATTTAAAAATATAAATATTATCGTATTTTTCTATAATTATTTTGTAGACCTTGTAGGTATAATCTTTACAAAAAAATTTAAATTTCATTTTTTAGCTTAAATTTAAATTTGGAAAATTTATTTTTAGGGCCACTTATTTATCATGCTATTAAAAATCATTTACATTTTGTCAAATATATGTATCTTTTGAAAATGAATGTGAATATTTTTGTTGCTTGATTATTTTTAAAATTCAATTTAAAATATATTTTCATGAAAATTTTATTCATTATTGAAATCTAAACTCACGCTACAGATTTCTTACGGGGTTAGATGGGATCTCGCGGAGATGCGCACCTCCACCTATAAAGCCATTTGGAATACCAAACTTGCAAGTAAAGCGCTGGTTTTTAGATGGCTCCTCTTCAAAGGTGCTCTATCAACCATACAAATTCCCAACAAGTTCGGGTGGAGACGATGAATCTGTTCGGCAGTAAAATTGCATGGGATGATCTCCGTTAAGTGCAATTCATCTTTTGGCGTGTGGTTGGAGAAAAGAGAAATGATGATATTGATCTCTTTATCCTATTTTGCTCGCGTCTGTAGTACATGTGGAATCAATTGCAGGAGGAGGGTAAACCATCAGCCTTCAAGGACATCAATGATTGGTGTGTCACCTACTTGGACTGATATGGGAAGGCAAAACCCATGATAGAATCATGCTCCCTCGACTGCACTTGATGGCTGGATGGGCTAAACGAAGTGAGAGAAAATTTAAGGTAAATGTTGATGGCAAAAGAAACACCGAAAAAAACTGCATGGATTTTGCTGTTGTTATCATAGACTCTAGAGGCTTCTTCATTATTGCCACAGGTGGGTTTAGAGGGATTGCTGGAATCGATTCTAGTGGACGCCACTGCTCTTTTGTCGAGCGTGAAGTAGGCCTTTGAAATCAACCTTAGGCAGATAAAGGAGTCAGACTCCCTTCTCCTTATTGATTTTTTGAAAAATGACATGCAAATATTATCTTCGGTAGGAACTATCCTCAACGAGATCAAATCTCTAGTTTTATACATGTAACTCCCCACCCTAAAGGTGTTACGAACAAAGTCTATTATGTTCAAGTTGAGAATAAAATCTACCAATATGGAAATGGATACCAAGATGCAAAATCATATAGATTTAACCTGTACATCTCAATTCTACTCCTCATAGAGTTATTAAACATATTCAGTATCTATAATCCAAAATAAATAAGCATTATAAGATAATTTCAATAAAAATCTAAACTTCGTTGTCTTTCGCTCTGCTAGATTCGCCTTTTGTCCATGTTGATAGAGGTTTTAGTTTATCATTATGTCCTTGTATTTCCACTAAAAACGAAACTATATGAGCTAAAATCTCAATAAGTAAATATTTTTTTATTTATTTTGTAATCATTTTGATTTTTCAAAAATAAACACAACATTTATATTGTCTTTGACGCACAACAAACTATAATTACTGAAAAATTAAACATCTTTATACATGTTTATAGGTATGTCAATTCTAAATCATGTATTCACACTGTGGGCGTTGTCATCTGCTTGTGCTTGTTTGCAGCCGTGCTACACATTTATGAACTAATTCATGTTCTTTGGTAGTCCTAAGGTCGCTGCCCAGGTACTACCACACTACTCTACTGCTTAGCAACAAACCCAATATGCAATTATGCATCATGCTTATGCACTATGATGAATGCACCACTTAAATTCACTGTTCAACATGACTAAAGATATTTTGAAATAATCACGCTCAAATTTGAATAAAACAACTTGAAAGAATAATTTCAAACTTAATAAGTATTCACATTTCGTAACAATATATAATATTCAATATAATATTTTCAAAATCATACTTTGGTAAAAGTTTACTTACTTTTAAGTAGACTTTAAAACTCCTCTTTTTTTCAATTTCTTGTAGTAGCCTCAAATCTCTTTCCTTAATTTTTATTACAACATGTTCATTATTATGCCTTATTTTTCATAACTATTTAAATTTTCATTTTATGAATTTTCCAAATTTTTTCATAATTTTATTTTGTCAATGACTTTATTTCTTATTATTTTCAAGATAATATAAATTTGAACTCATGTAATTCTTTAAATACTTACTTTTATTTTTTTGAAAATTTTCATCACTTTTTCATTTTATTTTTATATTATCACACCTTTAAATAATATTATTTCTTATGAAAATCATAAGTTTAAACTCATTCAAGCTTTCAAATACTAACTTTAATTTTCTGGGTATTTTTCAAAATTTTCTGTATTTATTTCATAATTTTTTGCATTTTTTCTATTGTCGGCCGATTACCAACGCCAGTAGCTGGCCATCGGTGGCTACTGTTGGTGGGCTGGACTAGCGAGCTAGGCTGGTGGGTCAAGTTGTAGGCTAGGCTTTATTTTTAAATTTTGAGCTTTAGTTTCTGTGGGCTTAGGACTAGTAGGCTTGCTTCTGGGTTCTCTCACTAGGCCTATTTAGATGGGCTTAGCCCACTAGTCTAGAAACTTAGTTATTCATTTATTCATTTATTTTCATTCCATTAAATATTTTGTCTGCTTTATCATTCTAGATTAATTATTTAATTTACTTTAATATGATAAAAAGTTCTTATACACATGGCTGCCCATCCTATATGCATTTTATTAAAAAGCCCCATATTTTTCTATATGATTCTTAGAGTTGGCCACCTCCACTAGCCATATGCATTTTATTTTAAATTTTTTTATTTGCATTTTAAACTTTTGATTGTATGTTTTTTTTTTTATCATTTCCACATACCATAGAAATTTAAACATAACATAAAAGATTAGAAACACATATATAAGGGTCATACAAATGATTGCCCTATTGTGGCTATCATGACCAACCCACTTGTACATTTAAACTCTATCATATAACTCATAAATCATTCTAGCATTCTATTAAATAGATACGTTTAATATTTAAAAATCAACTACATCTATTTACATAATCTACCAAATTGCCTATTTCATGGTTGTCACACAATCAATTTATTTAATTAACAAAACTCCGTCAAACTATTTAGCTGGCTATTATCAATAAATTCATTCCAAGATTGATTTTAATATTGGAACTTAAAAATTTTACTTCATTCCATCCCAACATCACATATTATTATTCATATTCAATGATTCCCCAATTATAGTAAATTATTCGCACACAATTTCATCCATACCCTTAACTCCCTTGTTTGGTCATCATATAAGCCTAGCTTTTGGCTTCAAAATTTGCAAACTTTCATCTAAATCCATGTTCATACAATATTAAATTACTAAATTTAATATTTGCAAGCAACAACACATACCTGTAACATGTATACCCACTTGCCCTCATTCTTTCCTCTCAATTTACAAATCCGAATGGCTTCAAAATTATTTATAAATTATCCCATATATAAATAGTATAAAAGCCCTACGCCTATCCACAAAATTCATGGCTGCCCTATTTTAGGGTTTGATTAAATTCAAACTTTCTTTCCCATTCTATAAAAAAAAGCATCCAAATCATGCCCCTACAACTAGCGCAAGTGGCAGAGGACATATCCTCTTATGCAAGTAATCTAGGTTCGAAACTCGGCATGGAAGCTTTTTCTCTACTTTAATATTTGAAAGCTTGTTGTCTCTTCTTTAATGCTTAAGAGTTTGTGCTCTCTCTCTCATTGATATTTGGAAGTTTCTAGTCTCTCTATTTGAATTTTGTAAGAATTGTTTGTGGGTTTGATTATAAGATGTATTGAGATATAATGTAAAATACCAATTAAAAAAAGGAAGTACTCCTTCTATGGAACTCCATTTCTATATAAACCGTCCCTTTTTCATCTAGATAATTAATAAACAAATTGTTTAATCCATTATGTTTAGCATTATTTATGTTGCTATGAAAACTCCATTATTTTTCTAATATTATTTTACGTCCCATCTAAAAATGTATAAACTCAATATAATAAAATGTATGATAGTAAATATTAATTTAAAGCTGTATTTTTGAAACTCTTGGAAATGATTAGAGTGTATGAAGCTTGTTCAGTTTAGGTCAAAAGGTCACAAGACAACACTATACTTCGCTCATAACACATTGCCCAACATTAATGATGAGATGGTGCATATGTTGAGATCCAGGGACAATAAAATTCAAAAGTATCTAGGGCTCCCTACTTGGATTGCAAAATCACGATCCCAAACTTTTAAATAAATTAAGAAAAGAGTTTGGACAAAAACTCAAATTCAAAAGAGCGGTTCCTATCATGGGCGAGAAGAAAATTTTATTAAAAGCGGTGGTATAAGTCATCCCTACCTATGCGATGAGCTTATTTTGCTTGCCAAAGAAACTATATGAGGAAATAAAAGCTATCATGAGACAAGTTTGGTGGGAGAGGGAAGAAACAATAAGTGAAAAGTTAGTTGGATTGCTTAGGAAAAGATGTATAGAACTACAAACATGGGAAGCATGGGCTTCACATGCCTACAAGTCTTCAATATGGCTAGGTTAACCAAATAGGCTTAGAGACTCCTCAAAAATCAACATTCGCTTTTTTTACAAAGAAATAAACACTAAATATTTTCCTACAAGAGATTTATGATATTGCACTGCTACGCTCTCTAATTCTTTCACATGAAAAAGTATATCAAAGGTTATGCATTTGTTGAAACAAGGATGTAAATGGTGGATGGGCAATGGTAGAAACATCATATTCTTTCAAGACAACTAAGGCCCCTTCAAGCTCAAAAAAGTAGGTCTATTACCAAGCGAGATCAAGGATGATAGCAAGGTAGCTGATTTTATTGATTGGCATACTAAGACTTGGAATGAGCTACTGGTCCAAGATTAGTAGGAGAAGAAGGATGGTAGCTTGTTATTTGTTAAGGTGGTCCAGACACCATCAGAGCTTTCAATCGATAAGCTTTCATTTTTTTCTTTTATTTTGATTTATTCTTATTTGTAATGGACTTTTAATACAATATTATTTTGTATTTGATTTTTATTATAAACATGCTAGGCTAAACTCATTATCTATGGTTTAAGATATAGCATGCGTCCAATGTAGCGGGTATTGTGGTTTGGTTATTTAAGGTATTTTATGTTAATTTAATATCTTGTGATTTAATGCTTGCTTGGTATGATAGTCTACACTTTGGTAATGATTCTCATATATTAGGTGATGGAATTGAAATGTGGAAGTTGAATATATGATAATTAAGATATCAAACTTGAAAATCTTAGACCATGAGAATCAACATGATAACCTTAAGAAAATTTATGAACTTTCATGGAACTTAATAAATTCTAATCGACTTAATCTCATAAGAATATGGGTTAAGAAGATTAAAGTATTGTTTATAAGTTTCGAGAGAAGGTATAATGATAATATAGAAATAGTTTTTCTTTAACACATAATATCTAGATTAAGTAAGTACTCCACATATCTGTTGCAAAAGATGTATGTGACAACCTAGATTTTAGATGCGCTTAATCATGTGGTTTCTAATCCCTGTTCTGTGCTCTATAGATCAAAATTTCCTTTTCTTATTCCCTTTGGGGTATTGGGTGAAATGCTAGAGTAGGAACTACTCTAATGCTTACCAAGGAGTCAATTGCTCGTTTTTTGGAAATATGCTTGATCAAAGCAGCAAGGTGGCAAGCCAGCAAGGTTGGTTAAGACAAATGTGGGATCTAGCAGGTAGTCACTTACTCTTTGTTCCTCTAAGCTGCTTGTTTGGGAGGTGATTTGGAATACGGGTTTGGGACCCAGGAATAATAATTTGCAAGGCCCAATCTACATTACTTGGTTGTGATGTGGTATGCTATTACTATTAGCGAGGGGATGGATTAGATTTTCACCAACTCGAGGGCAAGTTGGATTTTAAGGGAAGTGGAATGACAGGGTTGGTGATTAGTGGACTTGGGCTAGTTGGTGGGCGTACTAGTTATAAATAAGTGAGGCAGAGAGATGGGAAGAGAGAATAGTTTTGGTGTTTCCTTTCATTTGTTCATTCACTCATTTCATTTCTATAGAGAATGCTTAGAGTAGTCAGCGAAGAGGGTTTGATCCCTGAACCATTGTAATTCAACGATTCTGTGAATAAAATCTATATATCACATTGTATAAATATCAATAAAAAACTAGAAATTAATTTCCTACTTCAAATCTATACATCAACCATCCAATCGGTCCTTTTTCTTGTTGCGACGTTACACATACACCAAAACCATTGACGTGTTCCAATTTAAGGGCACCATTCCACCTTATTGGACATCTTGAACATTAAATCACCAATTCAACCCAATTATTGTATTTAATCATATTTGTTTGGTTCAAAATATAATTTCATTTAAACCAAATATTTATATGAGTTGTTAGCATTAAATAGTCAATGTTATCAATTTAAAAATTTTAATTAAATATTTATGCCTTCTAAAATATCGTTATTATATATGCTGGTAACTTAATAACACTCCAATAATTTCGGAAATGATTCAAGTAATGTTCGTTTTAAATAATAATTTTAAAGTTGTACTTTCTACATCTAAACTAACCAAAAAAAATATCATTATTATGTGGATAAATGATTCTAAAAAATTATTTCGTTCTAGACATATAACTTGATCTAAGCACTTTGTATAATTTATATATAAATATACATATATTTTTAAGTAAATATGATTCATGCACTTTTCTATTGGGATTAAATTAACTTGGTTTCAAAACAAAATAAACTATTACAAAGAGTTTATATGTTTATATTAAACGATAACATGTAAAGAAAAATAAATTATGAGTATGTTAAGTCACTCCAAAATAGAGTCGACTTTAGCAAATGTGAGTTGATAACAAATATAAATGAGTTGACTCAACTCTACCTTATTACTTGTTATCATCTTTTCTTCATGAAACTATTAGAAAATTAATTTTTAAAATATTTACGGTGTGAAATTTTTTTATTTGTTTTTAGCAATATTTTCAACTAGGAAATTGATTTTTAAAACATTTAAGATGTGGAACTAATTTATTTATTTTTAAGAAAATATCCAATAATATTTTTTTAAGAATATTTCACAAACTATATTTAAAATAAAAATTTTATTTTTAAGGATTTTATTATAGTTTCTCTTTTGCAATAAGATATTAAATTTTAATATTATTTATGATAGGAATTTGAAAAACATGAAATGCACTGATGAATTATTTAGTGAGGAATAATATAAAAATTAAATTTTATCAGTGTAAATCTCATGACTTTATTCTAACAAATGTTGAGATGGATGAAATATATACTAATAAAAAAAAGTAAGAGTAAATATAGTTTTGATGGCAGTCATCTTTCTTTAGGTATAGTGGATAAGTATAAAGGTATCCATCTCCTATGAAAAGGCCATTTTAGTCTTTTCAATTGTAGATAATACATTATTTGGGATTTTTGAGGGTTTTTTTATAACATCATTTAATAGAGTATGAACTTTTATGTGTGGGAATTTTAATGCTTAATTTTTAATTTTATGATGAGTTTAATTAAAATTAAGAAACGACAGAATAAGAAAAAATGAGTGGTAGTGTATATAGGATTTGAAATGCAAATACGCAAACCTAAATTTTTAGAAAGAAAATATGCACACTTAAGGCAGGGGTAGGAATTGGGGCAGGTCAACCCATGACCCGGCTTTGACCTGACCTATTTTTGACTAGGTAAAACTAATATATTTTTGACCCAATATAGGAATAAGTTTGAATTTTGACTCAAATTCAGGTCGAGGTAGGTTGACCAAGTCCCGACCCGAAAAGTCTGACCCGCCCTGCATATATTAATTTATTAAAATTATAAGCCTATGTTTAAATATTATTATGATTTTCTTTCCAAATTCTCTCTTTTTATAATCAACTCTATCAATAACAGAAAAATCAATTTATTCATAAAGCAATATAAGAATCAATAAAAAGAATTTGTACATATATAATCTTCATGTGTAATTGTATATTAACTTATTTTAATAAATTTATACTATATTTTCAAACGTTTTGTTGTCTTAATTATGTGTTTTTTAATAATTAGTAAAATATTGAAACATATAATATTTAAATTTAGTATATATGTATATTTGTGTTTGATAGGGATATAGATTCTTAAAACTATCTTATTTGACTCGTATTTTTGACCCGACCCGCTATTCTAAAATCAGTCCGATAGCAGCTCAAAGTTTGTCCCAGAACCTATTTTAAAAAAGAATAGTTAAATCGACATTTTCCCGACCCGGTATAAAAAAATGGTTAAACTCAATTTTTAAAAATATGATCAGGGTTGGGCAAACCTTGACCCGGTATGGCCCACTCGGATTCCCACCCCTAACTTAAGGGGGCCAAAATTCAAAAAATCCGTGTCATTCCAACAAGAAGAATAGCTGGCATGGATCTTCCGTCTTCAGATTTCATTATTCCATTTCCGTGTCTTTCTCCTCATCTTATTGATTATTTGATAATTGCTATGGTTGTTGTACTTGTTTTTTGTTTGCTTCGTGTTCTATAAAGAAAAGAAAATTTAGCAATGACAAGAACAAAGCTAGTAAGGCTGTCTACCTGCATGTAGACAGTCAAAGTCTCAGATCAAATATATGGATGACCGTAAATTCTGATGAAGACTTGGATCAGAAGTATGATCAACTTCAGAACGAATGAGCGGCATGGATTGATAATATATGGCCCACAACATGGTTTCCGTACGTGATGAACGAGCGTTGTATGCCCTCTAGATGGACAAAAAGGGTAAGCGATGTCACAGCGAATGCATTTCAACGGTCAAGAAAATTGATACATTTCTGCATATAATGGAGCCATAACATACTATGGAAAAGATCAGATCACAGGATGTAAATTGAATAAGAAGTGTGCAATTCACTCAGTGACCAGTTTAGCCAAACTCATCCTTTATAAAAAGTTTTTAAAAGAAAAAATTTGGAGGGGACTAACAAGATTATGTCCTCCGAATCTTTCCCAGAATTTCAATCGATCCATATGAGTTTGTAGTCACACTGTCTGTGCCTTTCTTCCTGCCTGCATATAATTGTTTCTTCTTTCTACAATTCTAATTTGATTATTGCCGTGGCTGTTGTTGTAATTGTTTTGTTTTATTGGTGGTCCGTTTCATTAACATGCCCTTGACAAACAAAAGGCAGTAGGTCTACACTGGCTAGCTAGAAAATGACAATTTCATCAATTAAAGAAACGAGGCTGTCCACCTGCTTGGAAGAGATGCAACTATCTATTTTTTAGGGTGGAACTTGGGTAGGATATCCACGGATCAACCCATTGGGTATCCTAAAATGGGTAAGCTACATTCCTATTTTTATACCCATAGTGCAGGGTAAATTTTAATTAAAAATACCTAATTCAATTATAGTATGGTAGATTATAAGGTTCAGGTACTTGAAACTGACCCAAATTATTAATGTATGTTTAATATAAATTTTATAAAATATCCTTTATAGTAAAAGATATAAATATGTTCTTTAGGGTGTGTTTGGTTGGAGGTAAAACTTTTGATGAAAAGTTTTTGGAGTAAAAGTTGTCAAATCAATAGAAAATGATATGATATAATAGGAGTAATGATGAGGAGTAAAAAGAATAAAGTTAAAATAGATAGATTAGTTGTATGTGTAGTTGTGTAGAAATGATTGAAAAGTAGGGTAGTTTGTGTAGAAAAATGTGAAAAAATAATTAAAAAATAGAGTAATTATGGAGAGTGAAAAGTTTTAGATTGAAAAGTTTTAGTTGACATTTTTTCATCCTAACCCTTAAATGTATAAAAACTTGTTTAATTTATCAATTATTTAGTAGATTTAAAGAATATATTTCAAATATTATATTACTATTATCTTGATTTTAAGTTTTTAAGTAACACTTATAATAAATTTATAAATTTCAAATATCGCATAAAGGCTTTTTTTAAAAAAATTTATTGTAAAGGTTATTTTAAAGAACAGGTTTGGAACCGAAACTGGAGCCAAACCAAACTGACCTTTAAAGATATGGTAGAGTATGCCTAGAATTTACCTAATCTAATATAGGGTAAGGTAGAGTCTTTGGGAATAGAGTAAGGGTAGGGTTGACCCAGAACCAGACCTACTAGACACCCAAATTGCATTTCTATTATTCTTCAATAGACGTATCTAAGAATTAAGGGTTTTTACATTCGCACCTAAAAGGTTCAATGGAAACTGGAGGCATGTTACACCTTTTCAAAAATTTCTAATGATTGAAAGGATTTCGTTTACTTGAATGGGATGGGTACGAGACATAATCTTTTCAATTTTTAATATAATTTATAATTTTAATTTAACTTTTTTCATTTCCAATAGATAGTATGATATTTTCATTCCATTTCTTACTCACATCATTTTCAAAAAATAATTAAATATCTATCTATAAATTGCAACACACCATCGGAGTACCGAATCACATATTCCATCTACCAATCCGGTGATCATGCTACCATAGGCATAATTATTTGCATTATTGTCCAACTAAATTAATTGTGGAGCATTGACATTGACTCCAACGGTTAAAAAAATACAGTTACCTTCGATTTTCCTCCCGACTTTTCCACTTTCGTCCATGTTCTGAAGGGAAAAGTCCCACAAAGCAAGTGATGGTTGCGTTGATGGGACTATGGTTCTATGCTCCCGGAGTCCCGAGGGCATACACCTACTTTTTTTATTTTTTATTTTTGAAAATTTTTTCATAAACTTGTTAGCCCAAGTGTATTTAATGTATGTATCAATTTTTACCATTTTTGGAGATTTTTAGATATTTATTTTTAATTATTGAAAATCAGTGGCGTTTTCGTAATTTAAAATTACCTAAAATGCCACTGATTTTTAAAAATCAAAAATAAATATCTAAAATACTCCAAAAATGGTAAAAATTTACCCAAAGATTAAATACACTTGGGCTAACAATTTTATGATAAAATTTTCAAAAAAAAATAAAAAAATAGGTGTATGCGCCCAGAAGCATGCAGCGCTGCATGCTCCCAAGAGCATACAACCAAAGTTTGCGTTGATGCGTCCTTGTAATAAATGAAGAAAAAAACTGAACCACAAAAGAAACTTTGCTTGTTGAAACGTAATAACACTGGTGCTTTTATATGTTTTCACCAACCATTAATGTCCTACTTACATTAGGAAACACAATTTCTCTTGAAAATGACGCTTATAGAGATATACATCTCAGAAGAATACCTTCTAAGATTTTGTCCTAATATATATATACACACACACACACATATATATACATATATATATGCGGTGTGGCTGCCCAATAATTGTGTTGCAGAGGTGCTGAAATGGGCCCTATATAATGATTAAATTATAATCTACTCCACCCATTGTATTTAGAATAATGTATTTTATTACCATATCAATTTTCATCCCTATTGGATATGTATATGGACTCCATCTGAAAATAGTACAAATTTCAACATAATATAATAGTTTGATATAAATAGCAACTTTAAAGTAATTTTTTCAAACATTTAAACAATCTAAAGTATTATTTATATATGGATAAATGATTATATAAAGTTTCATTGCATTTAATATGTGTCGAACCCATTTTTTGGTCAACCACACCGGAACATCCCTCATATATATACATATATGGGACCAATTCATCGTGATACGGTGCAGTCCGCTGTAAAATAGATCTCACACATGTTAGATTGTAATGAAACTTTATATAATCATTTATTCATATAAAAATCATACTTTAGACGTTTAGATGTTGAAAATACCACTTTAAACTTGATATTTATATTAAACTATTTTATTACGTTGATTTTGTATCATTTTAAGATGGGAATCACACGCATGTTGGATTTAGATAAAAATTGATATGCCAATAAAGTGGACAATTCTAAATACAATGGCTAGAGTAGATTTTTCATTTATAATCATGTGAGGCCCACAGTGCATGAACTGCATGGTGCGGTCGCATGCACTAGATCATATTCCTTTGTATATATGTATTTGATGATACATATGAGAACTTATCATATACATCCACATGCACCATAACTTTTGATGCATTTGGCTTAAAATGGGCCTTAAATAAATTTAAGAGATAAGATCTGATAAAGGATTACTTAGGCCAGCCTAAAAATCATATTTTGAGGCATCTTTTTTTAATTTTTTATAAATATATTAACCTAGGTGTATTGAATATATAAACTAAAGTTTACCATTTTTGAATGTTTTAAGTACTTATTTAATTTTTAAAGACAATGGCATTCTCGTAATTCTCTGTTTCTGATTTTTAAAAACAGTAGTATTCTCATAATTTTTTGAGCTCAGAAAAATACAAGAATGCCGCTATCTTTAAAAATAAAAAATAAATACTTAAAAAATTCAAAAATGGTAACTTGATTTATATGTTCAATACACCTAGCTTAACGTATTTATATAAAAATAAAAAATGCCTCGAAATATGATTTTAGGCTGGCCTAAGTAAGGCACATATTATGTCCATATATAAATTATATCTTAGATAATATACATGTTGAAAAAAAAATTTAGAATTGTCATTTAAATCAAACTATTTTATTTTGTTGGATTTGTATCATTTAAATACAATTAGTGGAGTATATGTATGTTTTATGATCATGTAAGGCCCATTTTGAACCAAATACACCGTAAGTCATGGTGCATTTACATGTATAAGATAATTTTTTTTTCTCTCTCTCTATATATATATGGAAAATATTTTGATGCATGCAAATGCACCATAACTTATAGTACATTTGGATCAAAATGAGCTCCACATGATCATAAAATATACATCTAATTCACCAATTGTATTAAGAATTGTTTCTTTTATTAACATAAAAAATTTGATCCGAATTCGATATGCATACATGCCCCATCTAAAAACGATACACAATCAAAGTAATAAAATATTTTGAGATAAATACCATAAAAAATTTAAACATGTAAACTATTTAAAATATAATTTATGCATGGATAAATGATTGTATAAAGTATTAATGTATTTAAATTCATATAAGGCCCATTTTGAGCTAAATATACCGATTTTCATCTAAATTAGATTGTGTTTGGGCCCTATCTAGAAATGACTCTACAGCGTCTTCTTTATTGTCATGCTATGGTTTGTTGTCGCCACCCCTACTACCACTTAGGCTCTCTATCTCACTCTCGCCATTTCTATTATTACTTCCCCTCTTTGTTCTCTCTGTGTCTCACTAGGTCATCATCCTTCTTTATACTGATGTGTCAAATATACACCTCTCTTCTAATGAAAATTTGAATACGCCATGTATCCTATTGGTACAGATCAATTCAGTCTTAAATTATCACATACATATAATTTTGAATTTTTTATAACATATATACAACCTGTTGATCCATCCCACTTTCACCCCTAGTTCTAATCGATAACACATTTTTTTAATAACAATTGGGAGCCCAGCTATTATCAAGGGCACCAAAAAATGATTGAGGGAAAGGCGTATGTGGACAAACACAGAAAGGGAATTTGAGAAAATTGACAGAAGCCATTACTCTTGGAAGGTTGAAAAAACATAAGAAAATGAAGGCAAATTTTATTATAACAAGTGTCTCAATACTATTTCAATAAGTAATATTTTTCAGTTTGTATATAGAAAATTATAAAATTTTTGAATGAAAAGTTCTTAAAATAGAAGAAAATGATATGATATGATGTGAGTAATACTGAAGGATAAAGAGAAGAAATTTCAATAGATAAGTTAGTTTTATACAAGGGTGTTAATAGTAATAGTCAATCTGTCAACTCACTCGTCTAACCCATTTATAAATGAGTTTGGGTTGAAATTTTTGAATAAATGAGTTCACTCACCTAGTTAGTCATCTAGTTAAATAAATATATTAGGGTTAAGATTTTATAACTCGTCAATCCACTTAACTTATTTAACCCGTTAAACCCATTGAACTATTTAACTTATCAAAATCTTATATATATATATAAACTCTTTGGTTGTTTTTTCTGCTAAGTCTTCTTCTTGCCATTTAATTTTTATTTTTTCGGCTGCTATTCTAATTCCATTTTATTGTTAATGTCCTATTTTTCATTTCCTTTGTGTCAAAAACACCCTTTCGTCTTTCCCTATTAGATCATTATTTTTCGAAGTCTAGACATTCAGGTCATCTGCTATATAATTCGTTAATACGCTAACCTATTTATTAAATAAGTTGTAAATGGGTTAGAGTTAAAGTTTTTTAAATAAATTTTTTAAAATGAGGTTTTTAAATAAGTTAATACATGGATAGAGTTAAAATATTTTAAATAATTTAGGATTATGATTAAATTCCAACCTATCCAACTCGATCCATCAACACTCCTTATTATATGATAGTTATGGAGAAATGATTAAAAAATAAAGTAGTTGTATAAAAAGATATAAAAAAGTAATTAAGAAATATGATACCTATATAGAATTTTTTTAAAAAAATTAGATTATAAAAAGTTTTTAGTGCAGCTAAATGTGACCTCAATATTTTTAAGTATTGACGTACTTATATTTATTATTTTATATGTTTATATATATATTTTTAAAGAGTTTCAGTAATACGTATCTAGTGTATGGAACTTCAATACTCCTGAGTGCAAAAGCTTGTAAAATTCTTTTATAAAATTTTTAACCTAAGTATATTTAATATATGTATTAAGTTTTATTATTTTCAAAGATTTATATATTTTTTGAATTTTTAAAATAGAAGCGTTATAGTTATTTTTTAAAAATCAAACAATAAATGACAAAAATTTTCTTGTGGATTAAATACACATAGGTTAACAGTTTTTAAAATAATTTTTAAAAAATAAAAAAAAATTCTGCACTCGAATGTATTAAAGTTCCATACACCCGGGCATATAGGGTTGCAACTCATTTTTAGTAACTTTTATCAATTTTGGGTGTATTTGTTTTTAAATAAAAATTTTCTTTTAAAATTTTTTAGTCTAAAACTTCTTATTATCCACTACTGCCCAAAATTTTTATTTATTCCTTTACATCTTCCTATACTGACAAATTTACTTTTTAATCATTTATACACAAGTATTCATATAACTAATCTATCTATTTTAACTTTATTATCTTTATTCACCGATCTATTTTAATTTTATTCTTTTTATTCTTCATCATTATCTCTACCATGTAACATCATTTTTTTCACTTTCACAAATTTTCATTCAAAATTTTAATTATATGAAAAAATATAATATAGCGATTGAAATATAAAAGTAAAAATACAAAAAAGTAATATAGTTTGTGTGCTAACTTTGATATTCTCATTCTTTATTCTTTATTTCCCTCCAAAGAAGACACACTTAATGTGTTACATCATAGAAAAGGATGATTAGGATGTGTTTGGATGCATTAAAAACAGTGTAATTTAAATAATTATATATATATATATACACATATCTAATTGGAATCTGTAGAAATATCTGCTCGCATGCTGAAATAGAATGTGAAATGGGATTTAAATAAGATTCAAGAAGTTTTATTGTATGTTAGGAATGAGAAGAATTGTATGAAGATTGAAAAAAAAATAAGTTGTTATTTTTTAAAATGAAAAAATATTTATTTGTAACAGAAAATTTCGTCTTATCATAGTTGAATTCGTGAACAAGCATTGAAACATACGGCCATTTTGATGAAATTGAAGTATATCCCTTTAAAATTTAAATCGTTATGCGGCAGTCTTGATGGAATTGGTTCTTTGTAAATCTCCAAGGAGCATTTTGATTTTAGGCAAATTGGATACTTGAATAAATTCCAATTCATCCAAAGCGTTGTAAAATGTTTATTCAGCCAAGAGTGGAAACATGACTCCGATAACAAATTTAGCGGTCTACAAACTTTGAAGTTATTTAAAAGTGAATAAAAACCCTTTAATATTTCCATTGGTATACTTTTATTTTGTTTTATTTATTTTTTTAAAAAAAGAATATGTTTGTGCCATTGTAGATGTCACGATAGAAAATCTTCACGGAAACATATTTGGGTCGGTCAGCGCAAAAAGTATGATGGAATGCAACACTTTTTCCTCAGTAGCATCATCCCATCTAAGTCGTGAAAAGGCTAATTTGCACGAGAATGTATGACAATTGAAAAAAGTTGTATGGAAAATTAGAATGAGAAAGGTATTTATGGGGTGCTGAAGATTTCGTCCCACCTTCACTCCATACAAACCAAATCAGCTACAAATGCTACAAAGTCGCCATGAGAAAAGGGGAAAAAAGAAGGAAAGAAAGAAAGAAAAAAGAAAAAAAAAAAAAAAAAAAAGGAAGAAGAAGAAAAGCGCCTGTTGCCACTTTGCAAGCAATAGAAAGCGTTTCATCATTACATTTCCAGCTCAAATCCAACAGCAAGAATCAAAGACAAATCACTACCCAACATCTGCTCAATTCCGTTCCAGAAATTTCGAAGAGTGCCCTAACAAATCACACTAAAATGAGGCCCAACCCATGGGAAGTGCTTCCCTTGGGAAAAAAAAAGGAAGCTGGGCATTTCGGTCATTTTACAGCGAGAGTATAATAACTTAAAAACGTGAGTATGTTTTATTTTTTATAAAATTTGTATTATATATATACAAAATCCCAATCTATTCCATTCATTTGATAGATCAAATATTAAAATGTATGTGGACATAATTTCTCATCATTTGAAAATTTCTAAAAAAATTTTTGTACCAAAAATTATTTTTTAAAAAGATTTCATTATAATTGGTAAAGTTAGAAAATATAAATTTTATTAGAAGTTATTTTATATTATTTAAAATTAATGTAATCATGGTACTCTCAAAAATAACAGCGTCTAACATTTTCCTCGAATTTTTGAAAATTTATTAATATTTTATTATTTTCTGAATATAATCGGATTTAATGGCATCTAACAGCATCTAACAGCATCTAACAGAATCTAACAGCATCTAACAGCATCTAACAGCATCTAATTTTTAAAATTAATAAGTTAATCCTAATTTAACACCTGTAATATAATCCTAGGTCCCTTATAATGTCATTTAGATCATAAATTCAGAATTTGAAACTCATATTATATGATTTAATAAAATCATCATAATCTAACAGCGTCTAACAGCGTCTAACAACATCTAACAACATCTAACAGCATCTAATCGCATCTAACAGCATCTAACAGCATCTAATTTTTGAAATTAATAAGTTAATCCTAATTTAACACCTCTAATATGATCCTAGGCCCCTTATAAGATCATTTAGACCTTAATTACAGAATTTGAAACTCATTTAATATGATTTAAAGAAATCCAACTCAATCTAACAGCGTCTAACAGCGTCTAACAGCTTCTAACGGCATCTAACAGCATCTAACAGCATCTAATTTTTGAAATTAATAAGTTAATCCTAATTTAACACCTCTAATATGATCCTAGGCCCCTTATAAGATCATTTAGACCTTAATTACAGAATTTGAAACTCATTTAATATGATTTAAAGAAATCCAACTCAATCTAACAGCGTCTAACAGTGTCTAACAGCGTCTAACGGCGTCTAACAGCCTCTAACAGCGTCTAACGGCATCTAACGGCATCTAACAGCATCTAATCGCATCTAACAGCATCTAACAGCATCTAATTTTTGAAATTAATAAGTTAATCCTAATTTAACACCTCTAATATGATCCTAGGCCCCTTATAAGATCATTTAGACCTTAATTACAGAATTTGAAACTCATTTAATATGATTTAAAGAAATCCAACTCAATCTAACAGCGTCTAACAGCATCTAACAGCGTCTAACGGCATCTAACAGCATCTAACAGCATCTAATCGCATCTAACAGCATCTAACAGCATCTAATTTTTGAAATTAATAAGTTAATCCTAATTTAACACCTCTAATATGATCCTAGGCCCCTTATAAGATCATTTAGACCTTAATTACAGAATTTGAAACTCATTTAATATGATTTAAAGAAATCCAACTCAATCTAACAGCGTCTAACAGCGTCTAACGGCATCTAACAGCGTCTAACAGCATCTAACAACATCTAATCGCATCTAACAGCATCTAACAGCATCTAATTTTTGAAATTAATAAGTTAATCCTAATTTAACACCTCTAATATGATCCTAGGCCCCTTATAAGATCATTTAGACCTTAATTACAGAATTTGAAACTCATTTAATATGATTTAAAGAAATCTAACTCAATCTAACAGCGTCTAACAACGTCTAATAGCATCTAACAGCATCTAACAGCATCTAACAGCATCTAACAGCATCTAACAGCGTCTAACAGCATCTAACAGCGTCTAACAGCGTCTAACGGCATCTAACAGCATCTAACAGCATCTAACAGCATCTAACAACATCTAATTATTGAAATTTTATAAATATTTTATCTAATTTGTGTATTTGGCACAAGATATATAATTAATAATTCATTTCATAACTATGGAAACCTTTCAATAATTTTAAAACTAAATAAATAATAATTAAAAATATTAACTAATGAAAAATAATTAAAATCAAAATTTACATAAATATATAAAATTGTAAAAATTATTATTTATGCCGCTATAAAATTAAAATTGTAAGAAATTATATATAACTGTAATTTATATTTAATATATAAATATATGTTTCTTTTTGGGATTGGTTAAATAATCAATTGAGTAAATAACTACATTTAATAGTAATTTTATAATGAAAATTATTTACAAATTATATTTTGTAATTACATATATAATGAAACTATAATAATATTATTACAAATTATATTACAAAAATATAATAATTGTAATTTTTTGTTACTATTATTAATTAAGTTAAACAAAAAATCCAAATTTATTTACTCCAAATAAACTTAATGTGGACTAATAATTTA
This sequence comes from Annona cherimola, assembly GCA_030490835.1. NCBI lineage: Eukaryota > Viridiplantae > Streptophyta > Magnoliopsida > Magnoliales > Annonaceae > Annona > Annona cherimola. The sequence continues at coordinate 4,653,147 of CM059971.1, read as the reverse complement.
TCTAAAAGAGAAATGTTGAATATAAAATTTATACAAAATTTTATGTTAACACCTCTAAAAATTATCGCTTGTGTTATATCTCATGTAAATTTTCTTTATAAAACAAAATATTTGTAGAAATCAAATATTTGTTTTTGATTTAAACTCGCGGATTTATTTTAGAAAATAAAATAAATCATTTATGAACGCCCGTGGGGCGTATATTTTTAGTGGCCCGTGGGATACATATATATTTTAAGAAAATAAAATATTTATTTTTGGACGCCCGCGGGACACATATATTTTTATAAAATAAAATATTATATTCATTTTTCGACGCCCACGGGACACGGATATATTTTTTAAAAAAAAAATATTCAATTTTTGAGGCCCGTGGGACATTTATAAATTTTATAAAAACAATACGTTCATTTTTTGAAGCCCGCGGGACACGTTTAAATTTTTATAAAACATTATATTCATTTTTGGATGCCCACGGGACGCGTATATATTTTTATCAAAACAAAATATTCATTTTTTGTGGCCCGTGGGACATTTATATATTTTTAAAAAATAATATATTCATTTTTGGACGCCCGCGGGACACGTAGGTATTTTTATAAAATATTATATTCATTTTTGGACGCCCACGGGACGCATATATATTTTTATAAAAATAAAATATTCATTTTTTGTGGCCCGTGGGACATTTATATATTTTTAAAAAATAATATATTCATTTTTGGACGCCCGCGGGACACGTAGATATTTTTATAAAACATTATATTCATTTTTGGACGCCCACGGGACGCGTATATATTTTTATCAAAACAAAATATTCATTAAATACAATTTGAAAATATATTAATGATTGAAACTTATTTTTCAAAAATTAGTAACAATTATTATATCATGTAAACGTATAATTTAAAATATATACAAGTCATAGATTCAATGATTATATCATATAAATGTACAATTTAAAACATATATTCACACATAAAATTTGACCTTTTTTAAATGTATTTAATTTTCGTATTGATTTTTTTAAAATGAGCATTTGGAGAATGATTCCGAGAATCTTATAGAAATATTTTCTATATAATTATTTATACTTTTATTTTTGAATTAAAATTATATCTACTCATGTCAGCTTCTCTCAAACTCAAGATAAAGAAATGACAAAATTTTATGGCATTGGATTGCGTTATTGCTCATAAAAGTGGCTGCATAAAATTTATTTAATAAAAATTTACGTAGGTAGAAAATATTAAATTAAATAAAATAAAATATTTACTTGAATTTCTTAATATTTTGTTATCTTATTATTTAGTTTTACATATAATAGATTTGTAATTTTTTATATTTATATTTTTCGCACATCTATTTTGAATATTTTAAACAATAATCTATATAAATTTATGTATTCAGCAAAAGATATATACTAAGTAATTCATTTTAGAAATATGCAAACCTTATTTTGAATTAAATAAAATAAAAATTAAATAAATATATGAAGATGTTGTTAGAAATAAATTCTAGTTTAAATGAAATAAAATAAAATTTTAATAAATATATATTGCTCTAATTAAAAATATATAATTTGTCAAATACACACAATTAGCTTAATTTAAAAGCTAAATATTTTAAATTGATGAACAAATATATTTTTAAACTAGATAGAAATAATTATTTTGGTTAATGTAATTTGCATCTACATACTTCTTTATTTTGATATTGTATTTTTGATTAACTAAATTAATTTAGTTAATATCTAGTTAATAAGCATTTGTGAAATCACATTGCAATAGTGGCGATCACGCGTCCTTATATCTCGCCCAAATTTCCGTCAGTTGCGACAGATGATAAAAATTAACGGCGGCTAATTAATTTGTAGGTTATATTTGCATGAAAATTTTTAATAATAAAATAAAAATTTTAATAAATATACAAAACTATAATAATTATTATATATGACTTTTTAAAATTAAAATGTAATAAATTATATTTCAACATTAAATTTAAAATTTTTGAAAATATTTTGCATATATTTATTTATTTTATAAAAGATATATATTTAATAACTCATTTTAGAACTATGCCAACTTGGATTTTGCATTAAACAATTCAAAAAAGGAATATATATATAAAGCTATAATTCAAAATAATAATTCATTTAAATGAAATAGAAATAGAAATTTAAATAAATATATAAAATTGTAATAATTATATTATATATGACTTTCAAAAATAAAACTATAATCATAATTTAAAGCTCACAAAAAGTAAAATAATATAGATATTTGTTTAAATGATTAAAAATACATTAATTTAATAGAAAGTTTGTAAATTTATTAAAAGTTATCTAAAATAACATTCTTATAATTTATATTAAAATTTTTTTAAAATATCAACTATTGACTTTCTATTTAAAGGGACTTAAATGGACTTTACAAGATAAATCCATCTTTTTATTTTTTGTTGTCGAGATTTTACAAAATAAGCTGGATGTTTTTAGATTTTACAAAACAGATGCACGTGCACAATTGCAAATGCACCATCAGAGCACTGTTCAACCGTGCTCCACCACCTCCGTTCTCCACGGGCAGCCATTGCTGCGTCCCAAACCCACCAAATCGGTGGACGATTCTTACACCTAAGATGTGCAAGCTAACTAGCGTAAGTCCATCTTCTTCGGCATCTATGTTGGTGGCGGTCTTGATGTTCCAAGCCGACGAATCGAGCCACCATCTGCAGTCCATTATTTTTCAGATCCGCCCACGGTAGCCATGGATTCAAGAATCTAACCCACTAACTTGATTCGAAAGATTAAAATAGCACCAAATCTGATTCCTCAGCCCCGATCATCTTCACCTACAACAAAACAGGAAGCAATAGTCGTCCACCACCACTAGCCATTAGCCCAAGGCTGGAATCGAGCATGCCACCATTTCAACCGCCCCAAATTCAAATAAACAGCTCTCAGAAAAATCAACCATCTCCATAGCTGGCCAAAAGCGAAGAAGACGGAGGAAAGGAAGATGGAAGAAACAGAGAGAGAGAGAGAGAGTGAGTGACGCACGAGTCTGGCATCGAAATCGATGCTCCCTTATGATTTTTTCACTTTCCGAAAATGCCCAATTGCATCGTAGCCATCCACCTTAGATTGACGGTGAAGATGATGCTTCCCCTGGGAAAAGCACTGGAAGTGCTTCCCATGGGTTGGTTCTCCACTAAATTACAAAACAGGGCAGGACAGAAGAATGATGGAATGAATCTGTCAATGTGGTAGACGAATGAGTTCCTAGCTTCGGGCCATGAGATGAGACGGTTAAATGACGTTGCCATAATGATCTGTATATAGGAGATAATATGGAAATTAGGACCTCCGCTCCTATCCTAATCATAATTCATTAACTTATTTCTTTGAAATTCTCCCCACAGAAATTTTCCACTTTCTTCAACCCCCAACAAACGCATCCTGTTTCTTCTTTTGTGGTTTATGCAACGTCATGGCTTTGTCTTGCTTGAGTCATGTGGAGATGGAAGCCATGACGCGGCGGTAGTTCGTTCTCACTGTTTTTCTTCTTCTCTGCTTGGTGATTCAAGTCCGTTTTAGCCTGGCAGCAGACATCATCTCTGAAGAGCAGCCTCTGTCCGGAAATCAGACAATAATATCCAAAGGCGGCAACTTTGAACTGGAATTCTTCATTCCAGCCCAATCCGAAAACTGCTATATTGGCATTTTGTTATAAAATAACTCCATTTAGTCATGAAAACTCCACCAGATGAATGGAAAAATCGGAAACTTCTTGATTTGCCGGCCTATAATACCTTCCCTCAAAGTCCAAGTCCACGGGACCTTGGTTTACTGGCCCTTCTTGGTGTTTGCTGGTGATGACGCCGATGCTCGCCTTGGGTCGTGGGGGAGGGCGGGGGCAGGATTGAGTCAAGTCGTTAGAAAATTCATCAGTTGCGCTATCCTTTGTTGGTGGCAGGCAACTCACTGTCGTCCACATGGATGAGCATCACCTCTAGCAATTTAGATTGACTGAAAATCCAATCTAAATCCTACATTCATTATGCATGCAATTGGATTGTCGAATCCGATGTAAGCAAAGTTTTTTCCCCTTCTCTAGATATTGTTGTAAAAAGTTAAAAGTTTTTCTATAAATATCATTTTGTTAGAAATTCTTTTGTGGCGTATGATCATTTGCAAGAAGACTATTTACTTGGTTGTACATATTTCGTGGCTTAATTATGTACTTTAGGAATAAAAATTCTCTTATAAATGACTATTTGGTGCAACTAATAAAGTTGGTTGCTCATAGATTCTTGCATTCTCCAATACTTTCGTTCATTACGTATGATGAAGACACATTTTTTACTAATAACAATTGCGGGAAGCCCAGCTACTAAGAAGGGCGATGTACAATAATCGAGGGGAATGGGCCTTCTTGGGCAAACACGGAAAGGGAATTTGGGGAAATTGATGGAGCCATTATTGTTGGAAGGCTAGAAAATCATAATAAAATGGAGGCTGATTTTAGTATAATAAGTGTCTCGATACTATTTCAGTGAGTAATATCTTTTTAGGGTGTATTTGGGAAATAATAAAATTTTTGGATGAAAAGTTTTTAATGTGTAAGTACTTAAAATAAAAGAAAAAGATATGATATGATGTGACAATAATAAAAAGTAAAGAGAATAAAATTAAAATAGATAAATTAATTATGTAAAAATGATTGAAAAGTATAATAATTATATAAGAAAATATGAAAAAATAATGAAAAATAAGATAACAGTAAAGAATAAAAGATTTTATATTAAAAATTTTTTGGATAGCAAAACATGCTCTTAAATATTTTAAGTGTAGATAAACTTATATTTATTATTTTATATGTTTGTAGATATATTTTTAAAGCGGCTGGGTTATGGAATTTCAATACACCCTAGTGAAAAAAGTATAACTTTTTTTTATAAAATTGTTAACTTAAGTGCATTTAATATACGTATTAAATTTTACCATTTTTAGAGATTTGTATATATTTTTTTATTTTTTCAAAACCAGAGAATTTTTGTTATTTTTAAAAATAAAAAATAAATGATAAAAATTTTCTTGTAGATTAAATCACTCAAGTTAACAGTTCTATAAAAGAATATTTTTAAAAATAAAAAAATAAATTTTTGCACTTCCATCCACCCTTTTCATAAGATCAGAACTCATCTTTAAATAACTCTATCGATTTTATTTCTATTAAAATAACTCTATCAATGAAGTTCACATGTATGGACATATTCTGACTTCTAAAACGTTTCCAAACGATTTCTGAATCGCCTCGAGAACTCTTTCTTCCTTTGTGGTTTATACGTCAGTGGCTTTGTCTCGTTTGATTCATGTGGAGATGGAAGCCATGACGCTGCGGTTGTTCGTTCTCAATGTTTTTCTTCTTCTCTGCTTGGTGACTAAAGTCCATATTATCCTAGGAGCGGACACCATCTCTCAACAGCAGCCTCTATCTGGAAATCAGACAATAACATCCAAAGGCGGCAACTTCAAACTGGGGTTCTTCACGCCAGGCCAATCCGGAAAGTACTATATTGGAATCTGGTGCAATAAAATATCCGTTCCAACATTTGTTTGGGTAGCCAACAGAGAAGCGCCCCTTCCTGATACTTCATCGCAGCTGAAAATATCCGAAAATGGAAATCTAATCCTCGTCAACCATTCCAAAATACTCACTTGGTCATCCAATTCCACCTGTACAGCCTCAAACAGTACCATTGCGATCCTTCTCAACAATGGAAATCTTGTCCTAAGGGACAGGTCCAACTCAACTCTGGTGACATGGCAGAGCTTCGATCACCCAACAGATACATGGCTACCCAAACAAAAATTTGGTTTTAAAAAAAGCACTGGACTTCGCCAGCGCCTCATCTCATGGAGGAACTTAGAAGATCCCGCTCCAGATGCTTACTCGTTTCAGATAGAAGCAGATGGCACTAATCAGTATTTCATGCTGTGGAATGACTCTCACAGGTACTGGAGATCTGGAATGTGGGACGGCCAGAGGTTCTCCTTAATCCCTCAATCCACAAGACTTCACACTGAGCCAAGGGTTGTTCTGTCCATGTACGTTACAAATGAGAGAGAGAACTTCCTCTAACTTGTAAAAGAGGGGTCTTTTGTAATGTTTGTTTTGGGAACAGCAGGACAATTTAATGATTGGAGTTGGGAGGATGAGAACAAGTACTGGAATGTTTTTAGGTCCTATCCTGAAGATAAGTGTGATGTCTTTGCTGTTTGCGGAGCTTTTGGGGTCTGTGATTCAGACACCTCAACCTTGTGCCGATGTTTGCAGGACTTTCGCCCACGATCTCCTGAAAATTGGGAGATGGGTGGCTGGGCTGAAGGTTGTGTAGAGGAGGATGATGTGATATGTTCTGACGATAAGTTCGTGAACGGTAAAAAGGTAATGTTTCAGAAGATCCCCAACATCAAGCTACCTATAAATTCAAGAACTTTAGTTGTTGAGCGAGTTAAAAAATGCGAGGCAGTGTGCTTGGATGATTGTTCTTGCTCTGCATATTCCTATAATTGTAGCGAATGCTTGATATGGAAGGGAGATTTGTTGAACCTACGAAAGCTAAGTGATGGTGATATTAATAGAGGAGATCTTTATGTTCGTGTTTCAGCAGACGGTAGAAATGCGAAGTGGAGCATGCCTTCTTTGGTCATTCTAAGCACAATCATTGGCATTTTTGCATCTTTGCTCATTATTTCAATGTTGATTTGGAGATGTCAAAGGAGACTGCAGGTTCACGTATCGAATTTTTTATGTGCTTAATCCTTATCCCATTCAAGTACAAAGATTTGCAAAGTGCTACTAATAATTTTGCAGAAAAGTTGGGAGCTGGAAGCTTTGGTTCTTTTTTTAAAGGAACTCTTCCTAATTCGTCTATTATTGCAGTGAAGAAGTTGGAAGGCCTTCGCCAAGGAGAGAAGCAATTTAGATCAGAAGTAAGCACAATTGGGAAGATTCAGCATGTTAATTTGGATCGGCTTCGTGGATTTTGCTCCGAAGGTTGGAAGAGGTTGTTGGTTTATGATTTCATGCCTAATGGATCACTAGCTTCTCATTTGTTTGGGGTTGGGCAGAGCTGTAGTGTTTTAAATTGGAATAAGATATCAAATTGCGCGAGGAATAGCCAAGGGATTAGCATATTTACATGAAGAATGCAAAGAGTGCATCCTGCATTGCGACATCAAGCCGGAGAACATACTCTTGGATGGTGCATTTTGTCCTAAGGTTGCAGATTTTGGCATAGCCAAGCTTTTAGGCCGGTACTCCAGCCGAGTGCTGACCACTACGAGTCGAGCATTGACATTTTTTTGATGAAAGAATTTAGGCATTTTTAGCCAGAGAAGTATATAAACTTTTTGAACTTTTAAACATATGAGTATTTTAGTTATTTTTGACCGCAAAAATTAGAAAACTTAATTTACAAATTAAATATATTTAAATTAATAGTTTTATAACAAATAAAAAATTTTGGACCTGGTGGCAGATGACCATATTTGTGACCCGGTGCGATAAAAAAGGGAATATGGTTTATAGAAGTTGGTGTCCTTTATATAAAATTGATGAACTTTTGTTTTCGTTTTTTTCCTGTGTTTTTTCGTCCTGTCCGTGAATTTGAGATGAAGGATGGATTCAAAAGGTACTATTATTGAGGAACTATAAATGTTTTAGCAATTTCGTCGGTGACACTCGAATTATATTTTAGGAACAGATCCTTGGAACGGGATCCTCTGAGTACATTTAGCTTTAGTGCATCACAGTGTATTCTCATTTTTAAATTTTTTTAAAATTTTTTTATACAAGTGTTGATCTAAGTGTATTTAATATGTGTATCAATTTTTACTACTGATTTTCAAAATAAAAAATAAATATTTAAAATACTCCAAAAATATTAAAAATTGATACACTTGTTAAATACATTTAGTTTAACATTTATATAAACAAATTTAAAAAATAAAAATAAATAATTTAATGCACCCGCGTACATTGAAGCTAAGTGCACCCGGGTGCAGGGGATCGCCTTCCCACTTCCCAGATCCTCCGGCTCCATCCCATGGAAATGGTTACCGAACAATTGGGCCCACCTATTGCGAACTTGAAATTCAACTCGAGCACTGTTTTTACATTTTTTGTTAGAGCCCCAACCCATGGGAAGCACTTCCTCGGCTTTTCCCATGGGAAGCTACATCTTCACCGTTAAATTAGGCTGGATGGCTGAGATGCATTTGGGCATTTTTGGAAGCTGAAAAAACAACTGGGGAACATCGAATTGTGTGCCGGACTTGCGCGTCTTCTCCATATCTCCCCTGGCTCTTCATTCATCCTTCCCTCTTCCGTGTTCCTTTCTTCCTTTTTGATAATGGCAGATAGTGGAGATGATTTGAACATATTGCCCAAGAAAATTGCTAGCTGTTTATGTCGTTTTCTGTCTACTCAAGGAGAGAAACAATGAAGACCACCATGGGAGATTAATGGGTTTTCTTCTTCTTCATTGCAGGTGGGTATTAATTTTTCGAGGGATTTAGAGACAGCCACGGGAGAGGATAGATTTGTTGTTGATTTTAAGAGGGTGTCTGCTCCCGCGGCAGCGTTCTCTACCACCCTACCCCCAACGGAATCAGCAAAGACAGGAAGAGAGCGACGTCGATTCTCTTTGCCGCCATTCTTCTTCCGAGGCTCGATCCAAGTGTTGTATTTGGATGTTTCATGTTCGTGGATGGATTAGGGCTGCTGATTGCGATGGAGAAGATGGTGAGATGCCACTGCTGGATTTCATGGAAGTCGGTTGCTTGGAATGTACGTTGCTTGAAATCGCTGCTAGTTGCCGTTTTGATGGACTTTGTCCTTCAAATAGCAGCTGTTGGTTGGAGAAAAATGGCAACTGCTATTACAAACATAGAGAAGATGTAGGGCTGTTGTTCGGTGTTTGTTGTAATTTTGGTCAGTTTTTAATAACTGCCATTAACAGCTTCATTTCTGTTATTAATTTTTTTAAAAAAAATGGGTTACTGTAATTTGGGGTTGAAAGGGCCTTCGATTAGGGAGAAGATGGCAACAGCGAGCATCTTTTCGGGATGATGGAGCACGGAGTCGGTACTCTGGTGGTGCATTCAAAACTGTTGCACATGCAAGCTCCTTTTTGATAATATGCAACATTAAAGTACTTTGTAATTTTTCTATTAAAAAAGATATTTATAATTTTGTTTGTATTATTTAATTAGCTAATAAAACTAATTAATTTATTTTTCAGACTATCTAATTCCATTTTAATTATATAATTCCAAATTGACTGAAATGATTTTATACTTTATTTTGTATGATAACCGATTTTGTCTCCTACCAAATATACAAATGTTATTTGTTGATCACCTAATGATATTAGTTTGCTTGAAGCTAATCCAATAGGCTAGTAAATGTTTTCGATTATTATTATTTTTTAATTTCTTTTAAGCTTATTAATTTGCCTTATATTTATAATTTATTAACTCATGTAGGATCAATTTAAGTCATTTAAATCATTTATAGTTTTACCCCTAACTTATTTAGATGGCTAGTAAATATCTACATTACTACGTTATTTATATTTAAAATTACTTAGTTTTATTTAACATATGTAGTCCTCTTTCTATGGAAAGATTATAATATTTTATATTTTTAAAATTAGTACAAACTGATCTATTATGTACTTCCTATTAAAGTTTCTGACATTATAAATATGATTTTCCTAAATAAAATTTTAGATAATATATTTTAATTATTTCTGACTTGTTTAATTCCTTTTCTCATATCTATGCAAAATGATCTATTTTATAACAAATATAGAAGTTTTATACTTTTTTAAAGAATGCTTATAGATTTTGATTTTGATTTTATAAATTTTTGCAGATGTAATCCACTAAATTTGCAAAATAGCTTAATACAAAAGAAAATAATCCCAAAAGTATATGCATTCAAAATTTTTAAGTAATATATATATATATATATATATATTATAGGAAAAATGTTGCTAAACAAAGTAAATAATTTATATTTAAAAATATTTAAGACAAAAAATATGTTTCATTAATACTTTCACGCAATCCGATTATATTGAATTATTACTCATATAAAGAAAACTGATATATGTTGACCAATTTAACACAACAACCCTTTTTAATTTTAAAAATTTTAAAATATAACATTTAAATGTTTATTATATTTATATTTATAATCCAAGAAATCATATACAATTATATTGTTAAATCTAAATTAAAGTGATATATCATTCAAATAAATATAATTTATTAAAATTTTAATTTCAAAAGTCGTATATATAAACAATTATTTGACATAAATTTGATTAACAAAAATTAATATTGACCAAATTTATTCTTATTTAAATATTATTATTAAATTGAAAAATCATGTACATTTTATAGATGAGAGGTTTTGTAGAAGTGTACCTAAGAGATTTGTTAAAATAGAGGTTTACATAATATACTTTTTTCAAAGAATGTTTATAGATTTTAATTTTTACTATTAAAAAATTTAGATATTTTTATTTAAATGAAATTAAAAATAATTTTTATATTTTTTTATTACTAAATCTAAATTATAATTATATATTTATTTAATTTAAATTAATTATTATCTTAATTATAGTTTATATATTTATTTAGTTTGAAATTTATTTAATTCAAAATCAAGGTTTGCATAGTTTTAAAATGAATTATTAAGTATATATATTTTGCAAAGTACATAAACTTATATAAAATATTAAAATTAGATGATATTAGATACACTTAAAATACGTGATTTTACAAATCCTAAATAAATATATAATAAATATTATTACTTATTTTGATTCAATTGCAAATCAACTAACATGTGATAAGCATTCACTCAAAATATTTTAAAAATCAAAACACTTATAATGAATGTTTCTCCTGGGCCTCCAAAAATGAATGTTTTGTTTTTATAAAATATATATATGTTCTGCGGGTTTCCAAAAATGAATGTTTTGTTTTTCTAAAATATATACATGTCCCGCGGGCCTCCAAAAATGAATATTTTATTTTCTAAAATATATATATGTGTCCTGCGGGCCTCCAAAAATAAATGTTTTGTTTTTCCAAAATATATGTGTCCCGCGGGTGTCCAAGAATGAATATTTTAATTAATATATGTGTCCTTCGGTCATTCAAAAAATGAATATTTTATTTTTCTAAAATATATATGTGTCCCGCGGACTTCTAAAAATGAATATTTTATTTTTCTAAAATATGTATGTGTCCCACGGGCTTCCAAAAATGAATGTTTTGTTTTTCTAAAATATATATGTGTCCTGCGGGAATCCAAAAATGAATATTTTGTTTTCTAATATATATATGTGTCTCGGGGGCGTCCAAGAATGAATATTTTATTTTCTAAAATATATACATGTGTCCAGCGGACCTCCAAAAATGAATGTTTTGTTTTTCTAAAATATATATGTGTCACATGGGCGTCCAAAAATAAATGTTTTGTTTTTCTAAAATATATGTGTTTTAGAAGCATTGAAAAGCGACTAAAAAAAAAAAAGAAAATAACTTGTTCTCATTTTACACTACAACTTGGCATCATTACTTGGCATCATTAATGCATGTAAACTATCATGAATTGATCCTTTCTGTTGTTGAGGTATTTCAATGCAAAGCCAGCTCCTATAGGCTTCATGCTTGCAAAAAAAAAAAATCTTATGATTAAATGTGTTTTTAGAAGGTTGGTGTATATGTGATTCAAAATAATTTTATTAGATTGAAGATTGGTAAATACTTTTAGCAACATAATTGAAGATTGGTAATTTTATTAGATTGAAGATTGGTAAATATTCCTAAAATGAATATTTTATTTTCTAAAATATATATATCTGACCCACGGGCGTTGAAAAATGAATATTTTATTTTCTAAAATATATATATGTGTGGCGCGGGTGTCCAAAAATGAATATTTTATTTTCTAAAATATATACATGTGTGGCGCGGGAGTCCAAAAATGAATATTTATTTTCTAAAAATATATGTCTGTCCACCGAGCATCTAAACAATGAATATTTTGTTTTCTGAAAATATATATCTATCCCACAGGCATCCTAAAATTGAATATTTTGTTTTCTGAAAATATATATGTCCCACGGGCGTTCATAAATGATTTGTTTTATTTTCTAAAATAAATCCGCGGGTTTAAATCAAAAACGAATATTTGATTTCTAAAAATATTTTGTTTTTTATAGAAAATTTACAGGAGATATAACACAAACGATCATTTTTAGAGGTGTTAACATAAAAGTTTGTATAAATTTTATATTCAACGTAAATTTTAATTAAATTATTAGTCCACATTAAGTTCATTTGGAGTAAATAAATTTGTATTTCTTGTTTAATTTAATTATTAATAGTAACAAAAAATTACAATTATTATATTTTTGTAATATAATCTGTAATAATATTATTATAGAATTTAAATAATTTTCATTATAAAATTTTTATTAAACATAGTTATTTACTAAATTGATTATTTAACCAATCCCAAAAAGAAACATATATTTATATATTAAATATAAATTACAGTTATATATAATTTCTTACAATTTTAGTTTTATAGCGTCATAAATAATAATTTTTACAATTTTATATATTTACGTAAATTTTGATTTTATTTAATTCAAATTAGTTAATATTTTTAATTATTATTTATTTAGTTTTAAAATTATTGAAAGGTTTCCATAGTTATGAAATGAATTATTAATTATATATCTTGTGCAAAATACATAAATTAGGTAAAATATTTATAAAATTTCAAAAATTAGATGCGGTTAGATACGGTTAGATGCTGTTAGATGCGGTTAGATTCTGTTAGATGCTGTTAGATGCCGTTAGATGCCGTTAGACGTTGTTAGATTAAGTTGGATTTCTTTAAATCATATTATGTGGGTTTCAAATTCCGTAATTAAGGTCTAAATGACCTTATAAGGGGCCTATGATCATATTACAAGTGTTAAATTAAGATTAACTTATTAATTTCAAAAATTAGATACTGTTAGATGCTGTTAGATGCCGTTAGATGCCGTTAGACGCTGTTAAATTAAGTTGGATTTCTTTAAATCATATTATATGGGTTTCAAATTCCGTAATTAACGTCTAAATGACCTTATAAGGGGCCTAGGATCATATTACAGGTGTTAAATTAAGATTAACTTATTAATTTCAAAAATTAGATGTTGTTAGATGCTGTTAGATGCTGTTAGATGCTGTTAGATGCCGTTAGACGCTGTTAGATTAAGTTGGATTTCTTTAAATCATATTATATGGGTTTCAAATTCCGTAATTAAGGTCTAAATGATCTTATAAGGGGCCTAGGATCATATTACAGGTGTTAAATTAAGATTAACTTATTAATTTTAAAAATTAGATGCTGTTAGATGCGGTTAGATATTGTTAGATGCTGTTAGATGCCGTTAGACACTGTTAGATTAAGTTGGATTTCTTTAAATCATATTATATGGGTTTCAAATTCCGTAATTAAGGTCTAAATGACCTTATAAGGGGCCTAGGATCATATTACAGGTGTTAAATTATGATTAACTTATTAATTTCAAAAATTAGATGCTGTTAGATGCGGTTAGATGCGATTAGACGCTGTTAGATTATAATGATTTTATTAAATCATATAATATGGGTTTCAAATTCTGAATTTAAGGTCTAAATGACATTATAAGGGACCTAGGATTATATTACAGGTGTTAAATTAGGATTAACTTATTAATTTTAAAAATTAGATGTTGTTAGATACTGTTAGATGTTGTTAGATGCTGTTAGATCCGATTTTATTCAAAAAATAATAAAATATTAATAAATTTTCAAAATTCGAGAAAAATAAAAGAACTTGTTATTTTTGAGAGTACCATGATTATATTAACTTTAAATAATATAAAATAACTTCTAATAAAATTTATATTTTCTAACTTTACCAATTATAATGAAATCTTTTTAAAAAATAATTTTTTGTACAAAAAAATTTTTAGAAATTTTCAAATGATGAGAAATTATGTCCACATACATTTTAATATTTGATCTAGCAAATGAATGCAATAGATTGAGATTTTGTATATATATAATACAAATTTTATCAAAAAACCAAACATACTCACGTTTTTAAGTTATTATACTCTCGCTGTAAAATTACCAAAATGCCCAGCTTCCTTTTTTTTCCCAAGGGAAGTGCTTCCTATGGGTGGACTCTTTTTTTTATATCATAACACCGAAAGTTGTTTCAACTCCCTTATTTGGGTAAGCTATACTATTTACGAATATATGATTATACCTAAATTATGGAAACATTTAATCAAATTATAGATTCATTGAAACATCATAATAATTCATAAAATCATTCACTTAAGTCAAAAAAATATTTTAGACATTGAATAATAAATGTAGAATTAGTTTGTAATTCTAATATGTTGATTTTATACTTTTATTACATAGAAGTTATACATATTTTGTATAACGATTAGTCCCAAATATTCCCATAAGTTTTTGCCTTCATTTTGGGTGTGTTTTGGGAATGGATAAAACTTTAGATAAAAAGTTGTAAAAATTAGAAGTTGTCAAATGATATGATATGATAATGGTAATGATGAGAAATAAATAAGATAAAGTTAAGATAGATAAATTAGTTGTGTTGGTAGTTGTGCAGAAATGATTGAAAAGTATAGTAATTATATAGAAAAATGTGAAGAAATGATTAAAAATAAGATAGTTATGGAAAGTGAAAAGTTTCATATTGAAAAGTTTTAACTTAACAACTTTTACTTGTTAATAAACACAACCTTGAAATATATCTATGATATACCACCTGCAACTGGCACAGGTGCCACTCAAATCCTATTTCCCTCTTTAGTTGAAAAAAGATTTTTACAGAAAAGTCCTCTAAAATGGGTGGTTTTAAAACTTCCCCCTGAATGTGGGGTTTTGAGATTTCCTCCCAAGAAGTGGCAATATTATAGAAATTTTCTTCCATGAATGAGGGTTAATAGTATGTAACAGCCATCCATTGTTAAGAAACGGATAGGATTTATGGGTCATGCAGGAGAGCCACTTTTTTTAAAATGTATATAAAAAAAAAAGAAAACAGTGGAGATTAATGACATTAATCTTAGCCATTTAGCAAGCCATTAGTATAAAATAGGCGATACATGAGGTGGGTTTGACATTATTTAAAACAAGAGAGGTCGTGCGGGAGACAACAACAAAGACAAAGGAAGAAGAAAGAGTTTTTGTAGGTAAGTTGCGTAAAATAATTTGTCTATTAATCTCGTTCATTTTATATTATACGCAAGTTATTCTCAAATCTAATCCATTCATAATATTGCTCGCACGGGTAATTAGTCATAGGAGTGTTATTAAAATACTTTATGTTGAAATTTTACTTATTTCAATGAGAAGTAGCAAATAACGGGTAAAAAATGTTATATGATAAAATAAACATACTTTTGAGCATAACCAGAGAATTTTGACCATACAATAATAAGATAATTATATGTTTAGCTTGTCTGCAAAATTTCAACTTGATCAGACTAAAGGATTTTTATATATAGTAATTTTTATGAAAATTTAGAGTTGTCAATGTGTATTTTAAGGATAAAAAATAAAAAAAACTATAAGAAAATACATATGCAAAAATAATAATCTGACCCGTTAGAAATATTACTTGAGATATTTTACAGTATATATGATGAATTAATTTTGTTAAAAATTAGTTTATATAGCTATTGGAAGTGATATTTAATTTCAACCCTTTATTAAACCCTTTCTGTCAAATTTGATGATAGAGATGTTATTTTGACAAATTGACCGTTCAGATTATATAATATAATTTTCTAAGCAGATTTTATAACATAATTTTCTAAGCTTACCCTTCAAATTTCAGATGAAATAGACACTTATATTAAAAGATATAAGCTATTGTGAATACAGACCATTGAAATAAATAAAGAAATAACAAAAGCTTTTGAAACTAGTGGGCTAAGCCCATCTGGATGAGCCCAGTGAACCAAGAAGCTCAAGCTGAAGTCTAAGCCCATAAAAACAAAGCCTAAAACTACAAAAACAAAGCTTAGCCCACATAAGCAAGCTAGCCCAACTTCCAAGCATAGGATCCAACCCACCTATGTCGGCCCAGCATAGGTTTAGCTCATCGGAAACAGCTCATCGGCGGCTGGCCGGTGAAAAAAAAAAAAATTTTGAAAAATTAAATCAAGTATTTAAAAATATAAAGGAGTCCAAATTTGTTTTTCTTAGATAAAAAAGAAATAAAATAATTTAAAAGTGGAATAGTATAAGAATAAATAGAAGACAATAGAATTTCGACCGATTAAAATTATGAGAAATTTTGGAAAGTCATAAATAATATTTATGAAAATCAGAGTAAAATAATGAACATATTGTGAAGAAAATTATGGAAAGAGACTTGAGGCTACTACAAGAAATTGGAAAAGATGAGTTTTAAAGTCCAATTAAGGATAAGTAAACTTTTACCAAAATATGACTTTAAAAATATTTTGTGAATATTATGATTTGCTTTGAAATGTGATTATGTATTTAAATTGAAATTTTCTTTCAAGTTGGTTTATTCAAATATGAGCATTATTATTTTAAAATCACGTTAAGTAGTGAATTTAAATAGTGCATGAATCACAGTGCATGAACATGATGCATAATTACATTTTGAATTTGTCACTAAGGAATAAAGCAGTATGGTAGTACCTGGGTAGTGACCTCAGAACTACTAAAAAAGATGAATTAGCTCATGATGTGTAGCACAGCTGCGCACGAGCACAAGCAGATGACAATGCCCTCAGCGTTAATACATGATTTAGAATTGACATATGTATGCACATGTATAAAGATGTTTAAATTTTTATTAATTAGAGTTTGTTGTGCATAAAAGACAATATAAATGTTGTGTTTGTATTTGAAAAATCAAAGTAATTGCAAAATGAATTTTGTAAAAAAAATGACTCTCCTGCATGACCCATAAATCTCATCCGTTTCTTAAAAATGGATGGCTGGTACATAATATGCCCCGTTGTAATATCAATTTATCACATTATATAAATAGAAATAAAAAAATTATATCTATGAAATTTCAATACTACGAAACATACTTAAGTATTTTGCCACTATGGCAAAAAGATACAAGTACAAAATATGGTGCATAAAGCCCTCCACTGCTTCACATCGGGCACCCATAATCTTTCCATTTCAATCTCAAAAAATGGCCCCATATCCTCAAGTTAAATTCCTACATCCACGTTACACTTCATATTCCTATTTTTTAAAATTGGTTTTTTTTTGCTACTTTTTGATAATTATATATTATGACATCCTAGTATTACAATATAGCATATTTACGCCCCTCACACCTATGAGGAAAATTTCCTAAATATACTTCTATACTAGAGAAAATTCTATAGAACTCTCGTTTCAAAGGAAATTATAAAATCACCACCACAATGGATTAATTGGCAACAATTCTCATCCCTGGAGAGGATTCATAACCATGAATATCAGCCTCTCCTAGTTACCATTTGGACAATAGTCCCCTCGCTATATATATCCTATCTTCGGTCAATACTATTTAAAGTTGTTTTTTACATCAAATTATTTTATTACGTTGAATTTATAACATTTTCAAACAGAATTCATACACATATCCAATTGAGATGAAAACTGGTATGACAATAAAATACATAATTTGAGATATAATGGGTTAAGTAAATTATAATTTTATGATCATGTGAGGTCCATTATGAAATAACTGCACCGTAATTGTGGTACAGTGAAGCTGCACTTAAATATTTCAAAATACCACTGATTTTTAAAAATTCAAAATAAATATCTAAAATTCTTCAAAAATGATAAAAATTAATATACATGTAAAATACAATTAGATGAACATTTGTGTAAAAAAAATTTTGGAAAAAATAGATGTATGCGCTCGAGAGCATTGAGGCTCAATGCTCTCGAGTGCACCTAATTAACACCCCAGTATAACACACCTATTCTTGCAAATGATGCACTTTTGTTTACCAAAGTCACAACAGAAGAGATCGAGCATTTAAAGTCTAGTTTGCAAATTTATGGGGCAGGTACGGATCAACAAGTAAACATGGAAAAAATAGCCTTTTACAGTAAAAACACAAAGGACTACACTAAGGCAGAAGTTGAGAGACAGTTTGGGGCTCAAGGGAGGAAAATTCAAATCTGTCTTGGTTTACCGGACTGCCTTGGGAGGACAAAAGTGTAAGTATTCCAAAGTATAAAGGAAAGAATTTAGAAGAAGGTTCAGGGGTGGCAACACAAATTGCTTTCATGTGGAGGAAAGGAGATCTTAATCAAAGTTGTGGCACAAGCAATCCCAAATTATGCCATGAGTTTGTTTCTCCTACCAAAGAAATTATGTGAAGATTTCAATGCAATTATAAGCAAATTCTGGTGGTGTGTAAAGGAAGGGAGAAGAAAGATAAGTTGGGTTTCATTGAGTAATATGTGCAAGTCTAAACTAAGTGGAGAAATGGGCTTTAGAGACTTCAAAATTTTTAACATGGCGCTTTTAGCCAAGCAAGCTTGGAGACTAGCAACCCATCAGGATACTTTATGCCATGATGTGCTCAAAGCTAGATACTTTAACAGCAACTTTTAGAGTAGTTGGCTACAACCCAATTCATCCCATGTTTGGCAAAGTATTATGAAGTCTAGAGACGCAATAAAACAGGGATGTAGGTGGCGCATTGGGAATGGGCTCCAAGTCAGTCTCTGTAAAGACAAATGGACAAATCTTGATCTGATTCACGTCAGCCCACTCCCATTAGAAATTTTAGAAGAAGTAAAAGTCGCAAAGTTTATTGATAAGGAGAAAGGAGAGTGGATTGAGAATAAAATAAAGATGGTTGTGGGAGATTATGGCTTAAAAATCATTCGTCGGATCCCTTTATCAAATCCGGAGGTAGATGATATTTTATTTTGGAATGCTGAAGAAAATAGTAGGTTTACAGTTAAATCCGCATATCATTTTATCCAGGATGGGGAAGTATAGGAACAGTGTGCTCGATTACAAGTTTACAACACAATCACGAACAACAAAAGGTTGTCAGGCTTCTATGGAGAATGAAAATTCCCCCAAAGGTTTTAATCTTTGGATGGAGAATGATCAATGGCTTACTGCCCATGAAGTCTAATTTGATTAGAAGAGGGATCCAACTACTAACTATATGTGACATCTGCCAGACTGAAGCCGAGGACCTCTTCCATTTGTTATGGTTGTGTCCAAGAACTAAAGAAGCATTGGATCACCAGCTAGTAAGGAAACTTACTCCGAGCAATTTTACAAATCTTCTCATCTATTAGACCGCTACATGAGTTCATAAAACCAAATTTAAAAGATATGTTCGATTTTTTTTTGGCGTCTTGTTGGAGAATATGGCTGTTCAGAAATGCTGAGAGAATAGGTGGAAACCCTTTTCCAATTTCTAAAATTGAAGATTGGAGGAAAAGGTTCATTCATCAATGCATATCTTCTCAGCCTCTGATGCAGAAAAGTCTGGACGCCCAAATAAATCAAGTAAGATGGAGACCACTTGCTACAGGTAAAATCAAGCTTATTGTGGATGCAAGTTTCAGTAGCAAGGATAACCAGTGTAAATTAGATGCTGTCTTATGAGACTCGAATGGGAAGCTTTTGGCTTTCAAATGTTGGACTTGGAGAGGTGTGACGTACCCACTATCGTTGGAAACCAATGCAATGTTGTTCAATTTGGAATAGCTAAAAGAACTGAATCATAACGAGGCCATACGTGAGACTGACTATCTTCTCCTATATAATGTGCTCACAGATGATGGTGCTACTTTCTCCACTATTCAACTTCTAATAGATAGAATTAAAAATCTATCTAGAAATTTTGGTTTTTGTAATTTCTCACTATTTCACAGATAAACAACTATGCCGCATATAACACAGTCAACTTAGCTTTACAACAACATTTTGGGATGTATACTTAGAGTCAATTCCATCAATGCGTTATAACTGCCATGAATGCAGACATTGATATTTTTTTTAATACAGTTTCACTTCTAGTTTTCAGCAATGCTGTTGAAGATTGAGAGTGGATCCTTGATCCCAAAAAATTTTTAGATGCTTATGTGCTGCACTGAAAAAGAGCTGCTTTGAATTCCCATATTTTAATACTAAATTTTTGGCTCACCTCTGCATCTTCAAGTTGTGTTTGGGAATATATATAAAACTTTTGATAAAAATATTAGAAAATAAAAGTTGTCAAATAATATGGTATGATAGAGGTAATCATGAGGAGTAAAGAGAATAAAGTAAAACTAGATAGGTTAGTTATATAGATAGTTGTGCAAAAATGATTAAAAAGTAAGATAATTGTATAGGAAAATGTGAAAAAATAATTAAAAAATAGGATAATTATAGATAGTAAAAACTTTTAGATTGAAAAATTTTAACTTGATATTATACTCATTGCCAAACATACCCTAAAGGGAAAAGTCCAAAAAAACAGTGAAGGCAACTGAGATGTGTATGAGTAATAAATGAGGAAAATCTAACGGCGAGAGAAAACCCATTTTTAAAAAGTGCTAAGTAAGATTTTAGAAACTCTGCATAAATTTTTTTAATCCTTTTAGTATATTTTTTATACGATGTGATATCCTCCGGATGTCATTTTTTATTTTTTACACAGCCTTGTATAAATTGTCATATTTCTGCTGCTCTTTTTTTGAGGTGTTGGTTGTCATTTAACAAATTTTTTTGTCATTTAACAAATTTTTTTGATTGATTTAGCAGCTTATTGTAGGCCATTGGTATTTCACCTATGGTGGGCCACCGTGGGTAAAGTTTTTCTCACGGTTAAAATTTCCTCGTTCATTACTCCGACACGTGACTCTGGCCGCCACTGACTCCGTGCTACAATTCTTTTGAAAATACAGAGGGCGGAGAAAAGTCGGCATGACGCGTTTTTGTTAAAGCCCCACAAATAATAGAGAGACAGTACGACTGTTACTTTCACCGTATGTTTGGAAAGTTGTAAAATTTTTGATGAAAAGTTTTTTATGTAAAACTTGTCAAATTAGTGAAAAATGATGTGATGTTGTAGGAGTAATGATGATGAGTAAAGAGAATAAATTTAAAATAAATAGGTTAATTGTATTGGTAGTTGTGTAGAAATGATTGAAAAGTAGGGTTGTTGTATAGAAAAATGTATAAAAAATAATTTAAAAAATAATAAATATGAAAAGTGACAAGTTTTAGATTGAAAAGTTTTAACTTGACAACTTTTCTAAATTGCCAAATAGACCCTGAGTCTGCACGACGCGTTTCTATCAATGCCCCACAAATAATTCAGCTGAACAGATTGGTGCACCAGTGGCACGATGCCGTGCCAGGTGCTGCTATGGTCACGGTTTCGAAGCCCACCGGAATAACAAGGTTATACAGATTAGTCCTCCATTCTGTTAGAGTTTACAGATGGGTCCCTCTATCAGGTGAGGGTTGTGAAAGAATTCTTGTCTTCTATTGGGGGACGTATGGTAATGTGTAAAATTTTGGAATTGTAAAAATGATGGGAAATAGAAAAGAGAGTATTTTAATAAATGTATGAGCGATAGAAAATGATAGGAGTATAGTTAGAATAAATAAGTTTGTTGTATATAGTTGATAGGAAAAATAATTGGAATATAAGGATAAAAGTAAAAAAATAGTGTGATTGATGAAGTAATAATTGAACTTTGAAAATCAAATCCCATGAGAAAACCATAATATACACACTCAAATATTACCCAACGTCCCCTTTCTCAAGGTTAAAATTTCCACATCCATTACTCCAACACGTGACTCTAGCCACCACTGCTAGCGATAGTACCTTAAAAAGTAAAAACAGAGATGACGGAGAAAAGTCGGCATGACGTGTTTTTGTTAAAGCCCCACAAAAATTTTTATTATAAATTTTTAACAATAAAAAATTTTCATCCTTTTCCATGTGAGAAGAGGGGGACGCGTGAAAATTATTGATTTCTGAAAATTGGTGAATATATAAATATAATAATTTGAAAATGGTAAATTTGATATATAAAATATATACAACTTGGTGAATTGTCCCACTATTCACAACTTTATGGAGCTTTTCCAGTGAATACACCGAAGCCAGTGGACAAATCCAAGGTGACTTTGCTTTTGTGACCACTACAGTCAATGTCAGTGCCCGACAGATAATCAAGCTAAACAATAATTGTAAATTGTGCGAATATTTGTGTACTACACTATGAATCATTGGAGTTGGCGGCAAAGAAAAATTATCTATCATTCTGCATTTTTTATCCAATCGGCGTCCAGGAAGAGGGGCTGGTGCATTGATGCATACAACTATTTTATTTTATTTTATTCGAATTTTTTTATAAAAAGGTTAATATATGTGTATTTAACATATATATCAATGTTTACTAATTCTAGAGATTTTTAGATTTTTTTTTTTAGATTTTTAAAAATCAGTGGCTTTTTAGCAAATTTAAATTACTAAAAATGCCATTAATTTTAAAAATTTTAAAAAAAATATAAAAGTATCCAAAAATAGTAAAAATTGATACATATGTTAAATACACCTAGATTAACAACTTCATAAAAAAATTTCAAAATTTTTTTAAAAAAATAGGTGTAGTGTTTTTTTGCAAATTTAAATTATTAAAAATGCCATTAATTTTTAAAAATTTAAAAAATTTTAAAAGTATCCAAAATTGGTAAAAATTGATACATATGTTAAATACACCTAGATTAACAGCTTCATAAAAAAAATTTCAAAAAAAATTTAAAAAAAATACACTCCCGGTGAGAGCGGAAAAAGTGACAAAATTTACATGAATCTGCCAATTTTTACACTTTCCTTTTATACAATGTGATGGCATCTTTGTTTCTTTTTTGATTCAAGTGATGACATCTTGATTATGGAGCATCGAAGCATACAATGCACACAGCATGCTAGCGACTTTCATTTTTTTTAGTTTTGATATTCTTTATTTTCTTTTCATTTATATGTGCGCTCAAATTTATTTCATTTGTATAAATTGTCATATTTCTGCTGCTCTTTTTTTGAGGTGTTGGTTGTCATTTAACAAAATTTTTTGATTGATTTAGCAGCTTATTGTAGGCTATTGGTATTTCACCTATGGTGGGCCACCGTTGGTAAAGTTTTTCTCCCGGTTAAAATTTCCTCGTTCATTACTCCGACACGTGACTCTGGCCGCCACTAACTCCGTGCTACAATTCTTTTGAAAATAGAGGGGGCGGGGAAAAGTCGGCATGACGCGTTTTTCTTAAAGCCCCTGAAATAATAGAGAGACAGTACGACTATTACTTTCAGTCTGCACCACGCGTTTCTATCAATGCCCCACGAATAATTCAGCTGAACAGATTGGTGCACCAGTGGCACGATGCCGTGCCAGGTGCTGCTATGGTCACGGTTTCGAAGCCCACCGGAATAATAAGGTTATACAGATTAGTCCTCCATTCTGTTAGAGTTTACAGATGGGTCCCTCTATCAGGTGAGGGTTGTGAAAGAATTCTTGTCTTCTATTGGGGGACGTATGGTAATGTGTAAAATTTTGGAATTGTAAAAATGATGGGAAATAGAAAAGAGAGTATTTTAATAAATATGTGAGCGATAGAAAATGATAGGAGTATAGTTAGAATAAATAAGTTTGTTGTATATAGTTGATAGGAAAAATGATTGGAATATAAGAGTAAAAGTAAAAAAATTAGTGTGATTGATGAAGTAATAATTAACCTTGGAAAATCAAATCGCGTGAGAAAACCATAGTATACACACTCAATATTACCCAACGTCCCCTTTCTCACGGTTAAAATTTCCACATTCATTACTCCAAAAACAGAGATGAGGGAGAAAAGTCGGCATGACGTGTTTTTGTTAAAGCCCCACACAAATTTTTATTATAAATTTTTAACAAGAAAAAATTTTAATCCGTTTCCATGTGAGAAGAGGGGGACGCGTGAAAATTATTGATTTCTGAAAATTGGTGAATATATAAATATAATAATTTGAAAATGGTAAATTTGATATATGAAATATATACAACTTGGTGAATTGTCCCACTATTCACAACTTTATGGAGCTTTTCCAGTGAATACACCGAAGCCAGTGGACAAATCCAAGGTGACTTTGCTTTTGTGACCACTACAGTCAATGTCAGTGCCCGACAGATAATCAAGCTAAACAATAATTGTAAATTGTGCGAATATTTGTGTACTACACTATGAATCATTGGAATGGGCGGGAAAGAAAAATTATCTATCATTCTGCATTTTTTATCCAATCGGCGTTCAGGAAGAGGGGCTGGTGCATTGATGCATACAACTATTTTATTTTATTTTATTCGAATTTTTTTTACAAAAAAGGTTAATATATGTGTATTTAACATATATATCAATGTTTACTAATTCTAGAGATTTTTAGATTTTTTTTTAGATTTTTAAAAATCAGTGGCTTTTTAGCAAATTTAAATTACTAAAAATGCTATTAATTTTTAAAAATTTTAAAAAATCTAAAAGTATCCAAAAATGGTAAAAATTGAAACATATGTTAAATACACCTAGATTAACAGCTTCATAAAAAAAATTTCAAAAAAAATTTAAAAAAATAGGTGCAGTGCTTTTTAGCAAATTTAAATTATTAAAAATGCCGTTAATTTTTAAAAATTTAAAAAAATCTAAAATAATCCAAAAATGGTAAAAATTAATACATATGTTAAATACACCTAGATTAACAGTTTCATAAAAAAAATTTCAAAATTTTTTTAAAAAAATAGGTGTAGTATGCATGCGATCGCACTCCAGTGAGAGCGGAAAAAGTGACAAAATTTACATGAATCTGCCAATTTTTACACTTTCCTTATATACAATGTGATGGCATCTTTGTTTCTTTTTTGATTCAAGTGATGACATCTTGATTATGGAGCATTGAAGCATACAATGCACACAGCATGCTAGCGACTTTCATTTTTTTTTAGTTTTGATATTTTTTATTTTCTTTTCATTTATATGTGCGCTCAAATTTATTTCATTTGTATAAATTGTCATATTTCTGCTGCTCTTTTTTTGAGGTGTTGGTTGTCATTTAACAAAATTTTTTGATTGATTTAGCAGCTTATTGTAGGCCATGGGTATTTCACCTATATTGGGCCACCGTGGGTAAAGCTTTTCTCACGGTTAAAATTTCCTTGTTCATTGCTCCGACACATGACTCTGGCCGCCACTGACTCCGTGCTACAATTCTTTTGAAAATAGAGAGGGCGGAGAAAAGTCAGCATGACGCGTTTTTGTTAAAGCCCCACAAATAATAGAGAGGCGCACAACTGTTATTTTTAGTCTGCACGACGCGTTTCTGTCAATGCCCCTCAAACAATTCAGCTGAACAGATTGGTGCCCCAGTGGCAAGATGCCGTGCTAGGTGCTGCTGTGGTCACGGTTTCGCACTGGAAGTGGATGAAATTTCCCTTGAAAAAAACAGGGTTTTACAGATTGGTCCTCCATTGTGTGAGAGTTTACAGATTGATTCCTCCATTAGGTGAGGGTTGTGGTAGAATTCTTTTCCCTCCATTAGTTAAGGGTTATGAAAGAATTCTTCCACGCATGAGAGTTGTGAAAATATTTAATCCTAGAAGGTACACAGCCCCACTGCACGACGATTATTTGTTGGCCCGTCTCTCTGACACCTTAAGCTCTGTCCGGCTCTGCTGGCATGCTGCTCCGATGATGTTAAAAAAGGGGATGCATTCCTTGGCTATATATTATAGTTATAATATTGTTTTTATTTTTAATATTAAAAAAATCTTTCAAATGAAATATTCAACAGGTTAATATCAAAATTGTGAAAGTACGTTGATTATTAAAATTTTCTAAAAATAAATTATAAATAATTTATGTCAATTAGATATTATCTAAGATAATTTTAATAACGAGAAAATTGAACCAATTAAGTCATTTTTTCTTAGGACAAGCTTAGAGGGACTAGGGAAACTTTTTTCAATTTCGGTTAAAATTTTTTATATGTTTATGTGTCTTATGGAGACTTTAAAACTAGATATGATCCAGTCAACCCATGCCAAAAAAACGATTTCGAAAATCTTTTCTTTTGTTTTTAAATAAACTTATTTATCTAAGTGTATTTAATATACAAATTAAAATTAATCATTTTTAAAAAATGCACAGATTTTTTTGTGTTTAAACATTAGGTAATTTTAATAATTAAAAATGGCTAAAATACCCTCATGTTTAAAATTTAAAACAAATATATACATATCTTCAAAAATAGTAAAACTTAATTTGTATATTAAATACATCTATATTAACAAATTCATGAGAACAAGCAAAAAAAATAATCCGTTTTTTTGACATGAGTTAAATAAGTCATTACTTAGCACAAATCATTCTCCTTTAAAAAATATACACATATTAAAATATAAAACTTAAAATTTTTTATGTTCTGTGATAAAAGCTTTTATGTTTCAACAATAATTACATCCTCAAATCCCACTTTTCCCTTATACTTTACCCATTATTCTGTCATATTATTTTATCATTTTTCAAAAATATTAAAAGTCCACACTTATTACTTCTTCCCTGTACCGATTAGCAAACAGATGAACAACAATGTCACATCTCACGCAGAAGAAGCGTCATCAGAATTTACCACGTGCATTAGTGCGTTTGGCAATTTCGAACAAAATTATTGGAAATTGGGCAAATTCCACTTATGCTTATAAATTTTAATTTTAATTTCAATTATCCTCATGAAAATTCAAAAATGTGTCATAGACTTATAAATTTTTATCCTAATTTTACATATACTCACGCCATTATCAATTTGGTAATCGGGTTGTTAGGGTTGAGATTTTATAACCAGTTAACCCATTTAATAACCCATTTAACTTATTGAATCAATTCAACCTATTTAATACATTTAATCCACTACAATTGTATATATACAAATGTAAATTCTTCAGTTATTTTTACTAGCGAAATCTTCCTCATGTCACCTAATTCTTATTTTTACACTACTGTCCTAATTTCATTTTTTGTTATTGCACTATTTTCATTTCTCTTGCCGTAAAAATAGGATATATCATTTTTAAAATTTATAATTTATGTGAGAACCCTTCATGTCAAGTCGAACTACATGGTAAGACGTTGAAGTCTACCGCAAAATGGAACCCACGAAAGTCAAAATGTAATAGACATTATATAACAGTTATTATTAAAAATCATATTTTAGATAAATTATAAGTAAAAATAATTTTAAAATCTATATTTATGTTAAATTATTTTATTATATTGATTTTATTCAATTTTAAAATGGGGCTGATATGCATGTTTGTTTTGGTTGAAAATTGGTATTCAAGATTCTAAATATGATGGGTCAGGTAGATGTTAAGTTCATAATCACATCACATCGGGCTTATTTTATAGTGGAGTGCAATAGTTCAAATGCGCTTGAACATTTTGTTTTGTATACAACAAACAAAATATAAATATATAACTTCATTTTAAGTATGTGAATCTTGTTAAACTTGAGCAGTATTAAAAACTTATGTATATTAAGTATGTAAGTCTTGTTAAACTTGAGTAGTATTAAAAACTTATATATATATATATATACATAAAAAACCTATATGATATAGCCAACAGTGTATAGTTGGCTCAAAATAAGCCCCACATGCACTTAAATATATTAATACATTATTTAATCATTTATTTATCTATAAATTATATTTTAGATAGTTAATATATTAAAAAATAATTTTAAAATTATTATCTACATCTAACTATTTTCTTGATGAAAATATACATCAAATTCTTTTATTATATTAATTTTGTAACATTTTCAGACGAGACCCATATGTATATTTAATTTAAATGAAAATTGGTATGCTAATAAAATAAACAATTCTAAATACAATAATAAAATATATTATCATTTCATGATCGAGTAAGGCTTGTTTAGAGCCAACTGTACAGTAAGTCTGCGTCATTTGTGAATGTTGTTCTATGTCGAGCTTTGTCGGTAATTTTGAAGTAGATGATAATATGTTTGTATATTTTATATAAAGGGTGTGTTTTTTAAGTGATAAAATTTTTAAGAAAAAATTATCGGTGTAAAAGTTTTTAGAGTGAGAGAAAATGATGTCACAAGATAAGGATAATTATAAAAAATAAAAAGAATAAAATTAAAATAGATAGGTTAGTTGTACTTGTAGTTATGTAAAAATGATTGGAAATTAGGATGGTTATATATTAAGACATAAAGAAATAATTAAACAAAGTAGTTATAGAGAATGAAAGTTTTAAATTAAAAAAATTTTAGTTTGAAAAATTTTTGGTGTAAAACTACAAATGATTTACATCAACTACAATATATTATTTGAATTATTAAATATATTTTCACGTGTGGTTCATAAAATTTTCATATATGAAAAATAAAATTAAAAATTCAATTAGAATATTTAAAATTTCAAAACTAAGTAGTGAATGTATTTTAATATAATTTTGTTTAAAATTTTTAATTGTAGTCAAGCCAACGAAATTCTTGTAATTAAATCGAAGTTTGGGACGTATAATTTTATATTCTATTCGCCATATATATTATAGACTTTAAAATTTAGACATGATATATTATGTTTCAAATTAATATTAGTGCAATTTAAAATTAGATAAAAAGACTTGGTTAACCGAAGCTAATATAACAAACAACAAACACTAACCAGAGATAATTAGAGCTGAACAAACCTAACTAAATATTAACTTTCATTTCTCAAATACTAATTGGTATTGAAAACCCTTAGTGTGCTTCCAAGGACCATATAAGTTTATTTAATTAAATCCTCTTAATTTGAAGCTTAGTTATGTAATCTTACTAAAACTAAATGAAGTTAATTTTTATTTTTAAGATGGTAATTGGTATTTAATACTCTACGGATGTATTAGGGAAGTGACAAAATTTTTAGATGAAAAGTTTTTTGTATAAAAATTTTTAAATTTGAAGAGAATGATGTGATATGATAAAGATAAAGACAATGAATAAAAAAATAAACTTAAAATAAATAGGTTAGTTATATGGATAATTATGTAGAAATATTTAAAAAGTATGTTAGTTGCATAGAAAGATGTGAAAAATAATTAAAAATAGAATTGTTATGAATAGTGAAAAGTTTTAACTTTGAGATTTTTTTTGTTACTACAAAACACACTCTTAATATGTTTGCAAGTGTTATCTAAATTGTGACACTCTTCTCTGTTTTTTTTTTTTTTTTTTTGATGGGTTAAACCAGACACTCTTGATAGACGGCTAATCCAAAAATATATATATTTTTTTTAATTTTTTTATGAACATATAAAGCTAAGTATATTTAACCTATAAATCAAGTTTTATCAGTTAGATGATTTTAAGTATTTTTTCAAATTTTTGAACACGGTGGCATTTTCGTTAATTCCTAGTTCAAAATTAACAAAAATGTCACTATGTTTAAAAATTCAAAAAAATACTTAAAATATTCAAAAATAGAAAAATTTAGTTTATAGGTTAAACACATCTAACTTTGGGTGTGTTTGGGAATAAATACAATTTTCGATGAAAAATTATAGGAACTAGAAGTTGTTAAATGATGTGATATGATAGGGGTAATGATGAGGAGTAAATATGATAAAATTGAAATAGATACGTTAGTTGTGTTGGTAGTTGTGTAGAAATGATTGAAAAATAGAGTAGTTGTATAGAAAAATATGAAGAAATGATTAAAAAATAGGATAATTATGGACAATAAAAAATTTTAGATTGAAAAGTTTTAACTTGAAAATTTTTATTCGTTACCAAACATACCCTTTATACGTTCAAAAAAACTCAAAAATAAAAAAATATATGTTTTCTTGGCGGGCTAACTTTACATGTTTATCTATTGTATTTAGAATTATTTATTTTATTACAATACTAATTTTCACCTAAATAGTTTGTGCATATAGGCCCCATTAGAGAATGTCACAAAATCAATGTAATAGCATAGTTATTTTCTCAATATGCAAACTATCTAGGACATAATTTATGCATAGATAAATAATTGTACGGGATATTAATCTATCTAAGAAAATGTAGTAAAAATTTTGAGCCAAATATAACATAACTTATAGTACATTGCATAGCCGTTGGGAGGACTAATGTAAAATTACCCCTCACCAATAAGGGTTTTGAACACACCCAGCTCCCTATGAGCAGCAGTAAGTTACCGCAACTCCAAATGTATAGTGGCAAAAAGGAAAGAATTTAACCAATACTATTTCTGTTATTAAAATTATAAATAAAATTTAAAAATCCAGGTTAAGATTGAAAGCTTCCATGATCGCCTAAGTATTAAAATATTCCTTTCATATAAATGTCATGCTTCTTCTATTAGTTATGATCATTTACTAACCATCGGACTATATTTTACATGTTTATCCAAAACCGCATCTAAATACACCTAACTTTACATGTTCATAAAAAATTAAAAAAATAAAAATATATGTTTTTTGGCGTGCTAACTTTACATGTTCATCTATTATATTTAGAATTATTTATTTTATTATAATACTAATTTTCACCTAAATTGTCTTTGCAGATAGGCCCCATTAGAAGATGCTACGAAATCAATGTAATAGTATAGTTATTTTTTCAATATGCAAACTATGTAGGACATAATTTATACATAGATAAATAATTATATAGGTTATTAATATATCTAAGAAAATGTACTAAAAATTTGGAGCCAAAAGTAACATGACTTATGGTACATTGAATAGCCCTTGGGAGGTAAAATTACCCCTCATTAATAAGGGTTTTTAACACCCCCAGCTCCCTATGGGCCCCAGTAAGTTACTACAACCCCAAATGGATAGTGGCAAAAGGAAAAGAATTTAACCGATTCTATTTCTATCATTAAAATTATAAATAAAATTTAAAAATCTAAGTTAAGATTGAAATATTCCTTTCATATAAATGTCATGCTTCTTCTGTTAGTTATGTCGGCGTGACACGTTTTTGTTAATGGTGTGTTTGGTAGGAGATAAAACTTTTGATAAAAAGTTTTTGGAGTAGAAATTGTCAAATCAATAGAAAGTGATATGATATAATAGGAGTAATGATGAGGAGTAAAGAGAATAAAGTTAAAATAGATAGGTTAGTTGTATGGGTAGTTGTGTAAAAATGATTGAAAAGTAGAATAGTTTGTATAGAAAAATATGAAAAAATAATTAAAAAATAAAGTAATGATGGAGAGTGAAAAGTTTTAGATTGAAAAGTTTTAGATGACACTTTTTTACCCTAAGCAAACACACCCTAAAGCTCCACAGATAATAGAGAGACAGTACAGCCAACCGAAGCTAGCTAGCAGCGCAGAATGGCCCTGCGGGTCGGTGTGGGTTCCAATCACATTTGGGATTTCCGCTCATAAAATAGGTGGTCTCAGGATTGAAGTGGGTGTGGGAGCAGGTGGTCTCTTAGTTGGCTATTGGAAGCTGTATTTTTCAAATTCTTTCATAAAACTGTGTATTCAGATTTCTTTAGGATGTTATGTGTGTTTTCAGATTTGTAATAATATCTCATATCTTCCATATGATATGTGCTGAGATATATATAATTATATACCAATATAAAATATAAAAAATTGAGAGACAGTACGACTGTTATTTTCAGTACGCTGGACGCGTATCTATCAAAAGCCCCTGTGGCCCCTCGGAACCTAATCCAGTGCACCCGGGTGCGTTTAGCCTCAATGCACCCGGGTGCACTGCACCTATTTTTTTTTATTTTTTTTTGAAATTTTTTTTATACAATGGTTAATCTATGTTTATTTAACATATGTATCAATTTTTACTACTTTTGGAGACTTTTAGATATTTTTTTTAGATTTTTAAAAATCAGTGGCATTTTCGGTAATTTAAAATTACGAAAAATGCCACTGTTTTTTAAAAATCTAAAAATCTCTAAAAATAGTAAAAATTGATACATATGTTAAATAAACCTATATTAATAGCTTCATGAAAAAATTTTCAAAAAAAAATTAAAAAAATAGGTGCAGTGCTCCCGGGTGCATTGAGGCTGAACGCACCCGGGTGCACTGGATTAGGTTCCTAGCCCCTCAGCTGCCGCCTTGTTTTTTTTGGTATCTTTATCCACGCAACTAATAAAATAAAAGAAAGAAAATGCCCGTTTAGGCTTTTGACCCTCTCAACTTCATAATTTTGCAAGATTGTGATCAATAGCCAGCCGACCTAATAATGAGGGGTAATAGACAAACGTATTCACATAATTTAAATATTACTCCATCTATACATGTTAATTTTAGAAATTACAAATAACTCAGGCATAATCTGTACCGAGTTAATGAATGATTAGTCTTTTTTCTTTTTTCTGAAATTGCCCTTTGGCCTTTGGGCGTCCCGAATTTTCAACTCCACTTTTACCTGAAATATGCACCGACAGAGTACCAAAATAGGTACTCCATCTTCCCTGATCGATGGTAAGGGCTCCATGATTAACGCTGGAGGAACAGTGCATTCATATTAAAATCTACTGAGAGATTGCAAAATGTATTTATGGTTCAATTAAGTTACACGTCTTCTGCACATTCATGGGTTTCTGTGCGCCGCCGGAGTATCGAACTTAGTGTCCTCTTGTCTTTCTTCCCAATCCTAGGGGTGCAACTTGAGCCGGGTTCAGCCCTAACCCGGCCCGCCGAACCCGAAAAATGCATTGTTGAAACTCTGATATTTTCAGCCCGAACCCAGTTTTTTATATAAAATATATAATTTATATTATAATAATAACATATTACTCATGGATGAATGATGGACAACAGGAGTACGACATGGCAAGCATGGACAGCTTATCGCCAAGACAATCTAACGTCTTAAGTGATTTCAACAAAATATTTATTCCCAATTTACATTACGATACATGTCCAACAGTTTTTTTTAAAAAAATTACTCTTCACGCCTTTTCTACTGAAGCCTTTTGACCAACGAAATCTTGTGATACTAAATATTAAAATTTTTTGAGATTTTTTTTTCCAACGGGAAAATTTATGAGAACTTTAAAATTATAGTTGTAAAATAAGCTTAAAACAATAGAGGAGTAAAAAAAATACAATTAATGATTAATAATACAATTTTATTGACAACGTTTACAAATAATCCATACTCGACTTGATACAGAGAGAATGCTCAAAACAGGTTTCTTTCTTTCTACTCTTAAGCGGTATTTGAATTTTTCTTAATTTCATACAATAAATTATTTTTTAAACTTTTTTATGTAATAGATTTGTGATAAAAAAAAATTATATATAAGATGAGTAACAAATATATATTAATAGAATATGTCAACCCGAGCCCGAATTTCAAAAATAGGATTAGGGTTAAGGTTTAGAAATAGAGTTAGGGTTAGAGTTAGGGTTGCAGTTTTACACATAGGGTTAGGGCTGAGATGAACCCGAGCTTCATGAGCCCGAGTTGCACCCTTACCCAACCTACAACAGGTCAGCAGCAGCCATGGGCATCGACCTTTCTTTGGGGAAGCAATCAGCGATCGGGACACATGCCTCCTCTGCTATCATCCATCTTCCTAACCCTCCAACCAGAACCAAGTAATGGACCGTTGATTACCTCAAATCTGTTGACGAAACTCCATTCGTGACTGTCTCTCCTGCAAATCTCGCTCGTTCAAGCACAGCAGTTTACCATCTCCATCATCCAGCTGAGTAACGCACGCCTTGGCTAGCAAATCTGGCCCTCGTCTCAACAGCGATACAGTCATGATGATTGCTGCTATGGTCACGGTTTCGAATATTTAATTCTAATAAAGGTACACAGCCCCACTGCACGTCTATTATTTGTAGGCTCGGCTCTGCCGGTATGCTGCTTCAATAATGTGATAAAAGGGAATGCATTCTTTCGCTGCTTATTATACTCACGGGTGTATTTGGTAATAAATAAAATTTTTATTTAAAATTTTTGAAGAATAAAAATTGTCAAATGATATGATATGATGGGGTAATGATGAGGAGTAAAAAAGATAAAGTTAAAATAGATAAGTTAGTTGTACAGGTAATTGTGTAAAAATAATTGAAAAGTAGGGTGATTTGTGTTGGAAGATGTAAAAAAATAATTAAAAAATATAAGAGTTGTAGAGAATGAAAAGTTTTAGGTTGAAAAGTTTTAGGTGAAATTTTTTTGTTATTGTCAAACACTCTCTTTGATGAAAAGTTGTAGAGAGTAAAAGTTGTCAAATGATGTGATATGATAGAGGTAATAATGAGGAATAAATAGGATAAAGTTGAAATAGATAGGTTAGTTGTGCTGGTAGTTGTATAAAAATGATTGAAAAGTATGGTAGTTGTCTAGAAAAATGTGAAAAAATTATTAAAAAATGGAGTAGTTATGGAGAGTGAAAAGTTTTAGATTGAAAAGTTTTAACTTGATAACTTTCACTTATTACC
Organism: Annona cherimola; assembly: GCA_030490835.1. Classification (NCBI taxonomy): domain Eukaryota; kingdom Viridiplantae; phylum Streptophyta; class Magnoliopsida; order Magnoliales; family Annonaceae; genus Annona; species Annona cherimola. The sequence goes on along the minus strand of CM059971.1, from coordinate 4,618,466 downwards.
AAATACACCCATAATATTATTTTTATTTTTAATATTAAAAAATCTTTCAAATAAAATATTCAACGAGTTAATATCAAAAATTTGAAAATACGTTGATTATTAAAATTTTCTAAAAATAAATTATAAATAATTTATATCAATTAGATATTATCTAAGATAATTCTAATAACGAGAAAATTGAACCGATTAGGTCATTTTTCTTATGACAAACTTATCATTTCATAGAGGCACTAGGGAAACTTTTTTCAATTTCGGTTAAAATTTTTTATATGTTTGTGTTTTATGGAGACTTTAAAAAGAGATATGATCGGGTCAACCCATGCCAAAATTTTTTTGTTTTTTAATAAACTTCTTTATCTAAGTGTATTTAATATACAAAATTAAATTTTATCGCTTTTAAAAATATGTACAGATATTTAATATTTTAAACATAGGGTAATTTTAATAATTAAAAATGGCTAAAATATCCTCATGTTTAAAATTTAAACAAATATATACACATCTTTCAAAATAATAAAACTTAATTTATGTATTAAATACATCTATATTAATAAATTCATGAGAAAAAGCAAAAAAAAAAAAAAGTTAATGCTTTTTCTAACATGAGTTAACTAAGTCATTACTTAGCCCAAATCATATCTTCTTTAAAAACTATACTCATACTAAAAAGATAAAACTAAAAAATTTTTACGTCCTGAAATAAAAACTTTTGTGTTTCAAAGATATTTACATCCTCAAATTCCACTTTTCCCTTATACTTTACCCATTATTGTATCATATTATTTTATCATTTTTAAAAATATTAAAAGTCCTCACTTATCACTTCTTCCCTCTACCGATTAACAAACGGATGAATAACAATGTCATATCTTACGCAGAAGAAGCGTCATCAGAATTTTACCACGTGCATTGGTGCGTTTGGCAATTTCGAACAAAATGTTGGAAATTGGGCAAATTCCACTTATGCTTATGAATTTTACCTTTAATTCCAATTATCCTCATGAAAATTCAAAAATGTATCATATGCTTATGTTGGTTAGCTCTCTTATTAAATGAAGAAAATCCCTAAGTCCTAAAATAATTTGATGTTGCTTTACTCAAAGTTAAAAATTAGTGTTTAAATAATATATTATTTTATAATTATAGAATTACTAAAAATATTATTAAATGAATTTTTAGATATAAAATCATAATTAAAGATAGATATATTCGTCATTTCACAAGAAGGTAACAACTTTTTAATGACATGGGTATGTGTGAAATTAAGATGAACATTTATGGGCATAGGAGACATTCTTAAAAGTTTATAGGTATAAGTAGAATTACGGATAAACTTTATTGATATATAAGAAATTAGCCAAAAAAGTTATTATGAAAAAGTATAGCAAAGGTAAGATATTAATGTGATAAGACAAGAATAATAATTAGGAATAAAAATTTGTATTAAAAAATATGCATAAATGATTAAAAAGTGAAGTAATTATGTAGTAAAAATGCATAAAAAGGATTGTAAAGAAGGGTATCTTTTGATAGGAAAAGAAGGGTATTTATATTAGTAGGACGTTTAGTCAACGGTTACAATCCACGAAAGTATGAATAGGGGTATTAATGGTAATGGTTGACCCGTCAACCCGCTTGTTCAACATATTTATAAATGCGTTTGGATTAGGAATTTAAATAAATGAGTTATAATCGCCATTCAATCATTTAATTAAATAAATGAGTTAGAGTTGAGATTTTATAACCTGTAAACCCATTTAATAACCCATTTAACTTATTTAATCAATTTGACCCATTTAATTCATTTAACTCATTATAGTTATATATATAAATGTAAATTCCTCGGTTATTTTCCCAGCTAAATCTTCCTCTTGCTATCTAATTGTTATTTTTACACTGTTGTCCTAATTCCATTTTCTTATGCCCTAAAAATATTCTCTTGTGTCTTCTCGTGAGATCATTATCTACGAGAATCTAAGCCTTCGGGTCATTTAGAATACAACCGTTTACAATCCGCTAACTCTTCTCGTGAGATCATTATCTACGAGAATCTAAGCCTTCGGGTCATTTAGCATACAACCATTTACAATCCGCTAACTCGTTTATTAAATGAGTTAGAATCGAGTTTTTCTAAATGAACTAATAAATAGATTAAAGTTAAAATATTTTAAATAAATTAAAATTAAAATTAAAATTAAGCTCCAACACATCCAACCTGAGCCCTTAGCAGTTAGCACCCATCGGTGTGGGTAAAGGTCCAGGAAAAGGCTCTTTTTTTTTTTCCTTCCTTTCTTTTTCAAGACGCCCATAATTCTGTTGCGGGTGTGGTGCTCCGGTAACGTTAGTACATCCCGCCCCCTTCTACCCCAGTATCAAATATTTACAACATTATTCTCTTTTTTAATATTATATTTATTTTAAATGAAATATTGAAAATGATTATTATCAAAAATAAATTAATTATTAAAATATTTACAACTAGAATTATATATAATTTATATCAATTAAATGTGTTATTTAAAACATTAAGAAAATTAATACCATTCAACTGGTTTTTTAAGACAAATTTTGAAAGGATTGATCTACTTTATTTCGATTTTTGTTAAGAATTTGTAGATAGAAATATAATTATATTTTTAAATTTTTATGTAATTTTAAATTTCATCAGTAGCAATCTAAAAATAGGATATATCATTTTTAAAATTTATAATTTATATGAGAACCCTTCATGTCAAGTCGAACTACATCATATGACGTTGAAGTCTACTACAAAATGGAACCCACGAAAGTCAAAATGTAATAAGACATTATATAATAGTTATTTATTAAAAATCATACTTTAGATAATGTATAAGTAAAAAATAATTTTAAAATCGATGTTTATGTTAAACTATTTTATTATATTAATTTTATAAAATTTTAAAATGGGTCAGAATGCATGCTTGTTTTGGATGAAAATTGGCATTCAATTAAAGTAAATAATTCTAAATACGATGGGTCAGGTAGATGTAAAGTTCATGATCAAGTGGAACTTATTTTGTAGTGGACTGCAATAGTTTGAATGAGCTTGAACATTTTCTTTTATATACAATGAACAAAATATAAATATGTAACTTCATTTTAAGTGTGTAAATCTTGTTAAACTTGAGTACTATTAAAAGCTTATATGTATATATATAGGGATTTATTCATGTGCATTTGGACTGCACGCGAATTACCCTGCAGATGACCCATCCGCCCGTTCATTTCGGCGGGTGAAATCTGCACCGCTTGTTCCATTGTGTGTGTTCGTGTAGAGGGAAACAGCGAGCTGAATGAGACTACACGTACATGTGCTCAAAAATTCGGAGAATGCATTTTTCCGCTCATCCCTCCCATTTCAAAAACGAAGATGATGACACTGCTACTCCCAAATTTCGTTCTCTGTCGAGATTTTGAAGATCTCCATCGAGATTTTGAAATTCTCCGTCGATTCCAAAGTTCTATGTTCGATTCTGAAGTTCTGCATCGACGGAAGGGGTCGTTTTCTCCGAAAATTCGCATGTGGATTATAATTGCGCAGCAAAAGTACTCCCATCCGCATCTTTTTGACTCGAAAATTCGCATGTGGAAAACAACACTGATGGGAGGTACGTTTGCTGCAGATTTTCACGTCAGAGAGATGCAGATGGGAGTACTTTTGCTACACAGTTATAATTCGTATGTGGATTTAGAATCCGCATGCGGATTTTTTGGAGAAGACGATCCGCGTGGATGGGAGTACTTTTGCCGTGCAATTATAATCCGCATGCAGATTTTCAGAGAAGATGATCCGCGTGAAATCCGTTGAAGTAGAACTTTGGAATTCTATCACAGAACTTCGAAATCGATGGAGAACTTTAAAATCTCGATGAAGATATTCAAAATCTCGACAGAAAAGGAGAAATCGACGGAGAAGGAGATTTGGGAGGAGCAATGGCAACAGCAGTAGCAGCAGCAATGTTGTCTCCATTTTCGAAATGGGAGGGATGAGCGTGAAAATGCATTCTCCCTCTACGTGTACATGCACAATGGAACAAGCAGTGCAGATTTTACCTGCTGAAATGAACGAGCGGATGGGGCGTCTGCAGGGTAATTCGCGTGCAGTCTAAATGCACATGAATAAATCCCTATATATATATATAACCAATCTGATATAGCCAACAATGTATAGTTGGCTCAAAATAATCTCCACATGCACTTAGATATATTAATACTTTATACAATCATTTATTTATGAATAAATTATATTTTAGATAGTTTATATATTGAAATAATTTTAAAATTATTATCTACATCTAACTATTTTCTTGATGAAAATATACATAAAATTCTTTTATTATATTAATTTTGTAACATTTTTAGATGAGGCATATTTAATTTGGATGAAAATTGGTATGCTAATAAAATAAACAATTTATGCTAATAAAATAAACAATTCTAACTACAATGATAAAATATATTATCATTTTATGATCAAGTAAGGCATGTTTAGAGCCAACTGTACAGTAAGTCTGCGTCATTTGAGAATGTTGTTCTATGGGGAGCTTTCCCGGTAATTTTGAAGTTGATGATAACATGTTTATATATTTTATATAAAAGTGTGTTTTAGAAGTGATAAAATTTAAAAAAAAAAAAGTTATTAGTGTAAAAGTTCTTAGAGTGAAAGAAAATGATTTCATAAGATAAGGATAATGATAAAAAAGAATAAAATTAAAATGGATAGTTAGTTGTATGGGTAATTATGTAAAAACGGTTGAAAATTAGGATGGTTTTATATAATGATATGAAGAAATAATTAAAAGTAAAGTAGTTGCAGAAAATGAGAGTCTTAAATTGAAAAATTTTAGTTTGAAAATTTTTGGTGTAAAACTACAAATGATTTACATTAACTACGATATATTATCTAAATTATTAAATATATTTACATGTGTGGTTCATAAAATTTTCATATATGAAAAATAAAATTAAAAATTCAATTAGAATATTTAAAATTTCACAACTAAGTAGTAAATGTATTTTAATATAATTTTCTTTAAAATTTTTAATTATAATCAAGCTAATGAAATTCTTGTAATTAAATCGAAGTTTGGGACGTACAAGTTTATATTCTATTCATCATGTATATTATGGACTTTAAAATTTAAACATGATATATTATGTTTCAGTTAATATTAGTGTAGTTTAAAATTAGATAATAAAACTTGGTTAACCGAAGCTAATATAACAAATAACAAACGCTAATCAGAGATAATTAGAGCTAAACAAACCTAACTAAAGATAAGTTTCATTTCTTAAATACTAATTGGTATTGAAAACCCTTAATGTGCTTCCAAGGACCATATAAGTTTATTTAATTAAATCCTTTTAATTTGAAGCTTAGTTATGCAATCTTACTAAAACTAAATGAAGTTAGTTTTTATTTTTAAGATAATAACTGGTATTTAATAATCTTAGGATGTGTTAGGGAAGCGATAAAATTTTTAAATGAAAAGTTTTTTGTGTAAAAGTTTTTAAATTTGAAGAGAACTACGTGATATGGTAGGGATAATGACGATGAGTAAAGAAAATAAAATTAAAATAGATATGTTGGTTATATAGATAATTGTAGAAATGATTAAAAAGTATGTTAGTTGCATAGAAAGATGTAAAAAATAATTAAAAATAGAATTGTTATGGAGAGTGAAAAGTTCTATATTTGAGTTTTTTCATGAACACGTAAAGTTAGGTGTATTTAACCTATAAAACAAGTTTTATCAATTTTGGATGATTTTAAGTATTTTTCCGGATTTTTGAACGCAGTGACATTTTTGTAAATTATTGGTTCAAAATTAACGAAAATGCCACTATGTTTAAAAATTCAAAAAAAATACTTAAAATCATCCAAAAATGATAAAACTTGGTCTATAGGTTAAATACACCTAACTTTATATATTCATAAAAAAACTAAAAAATAGAAAAATATATTTTTTTGGCGGGCTAACTTTACATGTTTATATATTGTATTTAGAATTATTTATTTTATTATAATACTAATTTTCACCTAAATTGTTTGTGCATATAGGTCCCATTAGAAAATGTTACGAAACCAATATAATAGCATAGTTATTTTTTCAATATGCAAACTATCTAGGACATAATTTATACATAGATAAATAATTGCATAGGATATTAATCTATTTAAGAAAATGTAGCAAAAATTTTGAGCCAAATGTAACATGACTTATGATACATTGCATAGCCCTTGGGGGGACTCATATAAAATTACCCCTCATCAATAAGGATTTTGAACACGCCCAGCTCCATGTGAGCCGCAGTAAGTTACCGCAAGCCCAAATGCATCGTGGCAAAAAGAAAAGAATTTAATCGATTCTATTTCTGTTATTAAAATTATAAATAAAATTTAAAAATCCAGGTTAAGAACGAAAGCTTCCATGCTTACCTAAGTATTAAAATATTCCTTTTATATAAATGTGATTCTTCTTCTATGAGTTATGATCATTTATGACCGATAAAAAAAGAGCATTTTTGACTAATCTTAAACCCCATTTTTTTGCATTCTTTTGAAGTTTTTGTTTCTTGAAATTGTAAATCTAGGTGTACGTATGTAAACTAAGATTTACCATTTTTAGGTATGTAAAATTTTTGAATTTTAAATGTAGGGGCATTGTAGCTAGGTTAAAATGACCATAATATCCTTGTGTGTATAATTCAAAAAAAATATTTACCCAAAGATGAAAAATCTTGGTTCAGGGATAATACATATTTACACTTATAATTTTAAAATGAAAAACTAAAAACTTTAAACAATTATATTTTAAATCCGGGACATTTATTATACTTTAAAATTTTTCTGGATTGATCAAGTGGCCTCTTTGCTTGATTTCACCCACGGTAGGCTCATCGTTTAATTTTCCTCATTTATTCCTCCCATACATCACTCTTTTTTTCTTTTTTCTTTTTTCTTTTTTTTTAAACTGGACCCATACATCACTCCAACCATCACTGGTTTTTTCTTTTTTTCAAAATAATAATAAAATTCTTTACTGCAACCTAACAGAGTTGTTGGTGCTAGGGAGAGCTGGAAGGGCACCAAAAATGAATTAAATGAGCTGAGTTAGAACAGAGTTCACCATGCAACTTTATGGATCTTTTCTAGTGAATACACCGAAGACAGTGAAAAAGTCCAAAGTGACTTTGCTTTTGTAACCACTACAGTCAATGTAACTACACTGTGAATCATTGGCATTGAGGGGAAAGAAAAATTATCTATCATGCTGCATTTTTTTTTCCAATCGGCGTCCAGGAAGAGGGGCTGCAGTTGTATGCACCCATGTGCATTGATGCATACAACCATTTTATTTTATTTTATTTCGAATTTTTTTTTTACAAAAAGGTTAATATAAGTGTATTTAACATATATATCAATTTTTACTAATTTCGGAAATTTTCATATTTTTTTTAGATTTTTAAAAATGAGTGGCATTTTAGCAATTTTAAATTACTAAAAATGCCACTGATTTTTAAAAATCTAAAAGTATTCAAAAATGGTAAAAATTGATACATATGTTAAATACACCTAGATTAACAGCTTCATAAAAAAAAATTTAAATTTTTTAAAAAAAATAGGTGTAGTACACCCGGGTGCATTGAGGCGCATACGATCGCACTCTCAGGAAGAGCGGGAAAAGTGATAAAATTTATAGGAATCGGCAAATTTTCAACTTTATTTCTTTTTTGATTCGAGTGATGACATCTTGATTATGGAGCACGCAACATACAATGCACAGGATACTAGCAACTTTCATTTTTTTAGTTTTTGATATTTTTTATTTTCTTTTCATTTATATATGCGCTCAAATATATATATATATAAGGAATACTCCGGTGCAGCACTGCTAAAAATAGGCCCCACATGATCATGAAATCATAATATATTCTACCCATTATATTTAGAATAATGTATTCTATTGCCATATCAATTTTCATCCCAATCAGATATGTATATGGGCCCCATCTGAAAATTATACAAATTCAATGTAATAAAATAGTCTGATATAAATAACAATTTTAAAGTGATTTTTTCATCATCTAAACCATCTAAGGTATGATTTATATATAGATAAATGATTATATAAAATTTCATTTCATTTTAATATGTGCAGGGCTCATTTTTTGGGACAACTACACTACTGTTCCTCTCTTTATATATATATATATATATATATATATATATATATATATATTACACATCAAAATTTATCAATTTTGAATTATTATACATATTTTTATAAATTTTTAACAATAAAAATTTTCATCCTTTTCCATGTGAGAAGAGGGGGAGATAAAAATATATATGATAATTTGAAAATGGTAAATTTGATATATGAAATATATACACTTGGACCCACACGCAAATGAAAAGAAACAAAAAAAAAAAATGATAAAAAACTGAAAAAAAAGATGTGCCATGCATTCGCATGCTATCGCGCCGCCTCCTTAATCATATAACCTCGTTATCATATTTTTCAATCGCTTCTCCACGTCTTTAAATAAATGTAATATTTCTTTTAATCCCTTGCCGAGACATTGGCTGTCATTTACGAAATTTTCTGCATTCATCGGTAGACTAGTGCGCCATTTTGCGTAAATTTTTTTTTGTCAAAGTTCAATTTCCCTCTTTTATTTTTTTCCCCGCATAGAAAAATGGAAAAGTGAGCATCACTGCATGGGAAACAAAGTGACTCTGTTTTCGTAACCATCGTAGTCAATGACAATGCCTCAGAAAATTGAGCTGCACAGAAATGCAGATATCCTTCCGAAGAGAGCCAACAATCAGGGAAAGAGCCCCTTTTATGTAGTCGACTAGGCAGCCAAACAAATGGCTCATTTGAGCCATTTGCAGCAAAATTTATGTTGCAATGAGTAAGGCATGATTCATTGAACAAGATGAGACCGAGATGATTTGCCTCTATGTTTTGTTTCCGAACAAGATGAGAGAGAGTAATTTGAGGTGCAATGATGACGGATGAATATGAGATCACTGCCCTCGTTTCTATAATTGAAAAGTGAGCTTCGATTGACTTTGGCACAGGAGCTACCCCACATGGAAAATTTTATCTAAGTATATTTAATATATAAATTAAAATTCATCATTTTTAAAAATATGTACAGATTTTTTATAAGTTTAAACATAAGGTAATTTTAATAATTAAAATGACTAAAATACCCTCATGTTTAAAATTTAAAATAAATATATACATGTCTTCAAAAATAATAAAACTTAATTTATATATTAATATAACTATATTAACAAATTCATGAGATAAAAGAAAAAAAATTAATTCGTTTTTTGACATGAGTTAAATAAGTCATTACTTTGCCCAAATCATATCTCCTTTGAAAATTTTACTCATACTAAAAAAGATAAAACCTAAAAATTTTTATGTTCTATAATAAAAACTTTTATGTTTCAAAAATATTTACATCCTCAAATACCACTTTTCCCTTATACTTTATCCATTATTGTATCATATTATTTTATCATTTTTCAAAAATATTAAAAGTCCACACTTATCACTTCTTCCCTATACCGATTAGCAAACAGATGAACAATAATGTCACATCTTACTGAGAAGAAGCGTCATCAGAATTTTACCACGTGCATTGGTGCGTTTGGCAATTTCGAACAAAATGTTGGAAATTGGGCAAATTCCACTTATGCTTATAAATTTTACCTTTAATTTCAATTATCCTCATGAAAATTTAAAAAATGTGTCATAGACTTATAAATTTTTATCCTAATTTTACATATACTCACGCCATTAGCAATTCAGTAATCAGGTCGTTAGCTCTCTTATCAAATGACGAAAATTCCTAAGTCCTAATATAATTTGATATTACTTTACTCAAAGTTAAATATTCGTGTTTAAATAATATATTATTTTGTAATTATAGAGTTACTAAAAATCATTATAATATAAATTTTTAGATATAAAATCATAATTAGATATAGATATATTTGTCATTTCACAAGAAGGTAATAGTTTTTTAACGAATCATTAATGGCATGGGCATGTGTGAAATTAAGATGAACATTTATGGGCATAGGAGACATTCTTAAAAATTTATGCGTATAAGTAGAATTAGGGATAAAATTCATTGATGTATAAGAAATTTGCCCAAAAAGTTATTTACGAAAAAGTATAGGAAAGGTAAGACATGAATGTGATAAGACAAGAATAATAATTAGGAATAAAAAAATTTGTATGAAAAAATATGCATAAATGATTGAAAAGTGAAGTCATTATATAGTAAAAATTAGGGGTGGGAATCAGGGCGGGTCAGGGTGTGCCCAACCCTAACCCTCCTTTTCAAAAATCTAGTTTGACCCTTATTTTATACCGGGTCGAGACAAGGTCGGTTTGACCCTTACTTTTTTCTACTAGGTCTCGGGACAAAATTCGGGTCAGTATCGGATCAACGGGTCCAGCAAAAAACTATGGGTCAAGTAAGAAATTTTTAAAAATTTATAAAACTCTCAAGTATAAAGACAAATTTATATTAAATTTAACTACTATATGCTTGAATCTATTATTAATTAGTCAAAGTAAATATAAATAATTAAATAAAATATGAATATTAGCATTGAATGAGGTTTTTCTTTTTAATGTAAAATATCATAAAACGGGTTAGTAGGTAGGTCCGCCTCGACCTGCCTTGACCCGCCCAACCATCCTGTTAAAAGCCACATTTTTGCCCCGACCCGCCCCGCCGAGTATGCAATCCCGATCGTCCCCCGGTATTAAACAGGGTCGGGGCGGGGCGGGTCACTGGTCGACCCGCCCCGATTCCCACCCCTAGTAAAAATGCATAAAAATGATTGAAAAGAAGGGTATTTTTTCGTGTGGAAAGAAGAGTATTTATATTTGAAAGTGTAGGACGCGGTTAGGATGGTCAGTCAATTGTTACAATCCACAAAAGTAGGAGTAAGGGTATTAATGGTAATGGTTGACCCGTTAACCCACTTGTTCAACCTATTTATAAATAAGTTTGGATTAGGATTTTAAAATAAATGAGTTATGATCCGCAGACTCATTTAATCATTTGATTAAATAAACGAGTTAAGGTTGAGATTTTATAACCAATCAACCCATTTAATAACCCATTTAACTTATTTAATCGATTCAACTCATTTAATTTATTTAACCCATTATAGTTGTATATATACGAATGTAAATCCTTAAGTTATTTTTTCCAGCTAAATCTTCCTCCTGTCACCTAATTTTTATTTTTACACTACTGTCCTAATTTCATTTTTCTTATTACTGCACTGTTTCCATTTCTTTTGCCCTAAAAATACCCTCTTGTCTCTTCTTGTGAGATTATTATATGTGAGAGTTTAAGTGTTCGGGTCATTTAATATACAACCCGTTAATAATCCGCTAAACTGTTTATTAAATGAGTTATTTTTTAAATGAGTTAATAAATGGATAAAGATTAAGATATTTTAAATAAATTAGAATTAAAATTAGGATAAAGTTCTAACACTTCCAATCCAATCCCTTTGCACCCATTGGTGTGTGTAAAGGTCCCGTGGGAAAAGGCCTTTTTTCTTTCCATTCTTTTTTCAAGGCATACTCATAATTCTGTCGCGTGACGTAGTTGCTAGTGTGGTGCTTCGGTAACGTTAGTGCATCCCGCCCCCCTTCTGCCACAATGTCAAATATTTACAACGTTAATTTCTTTTTTAATGTTATATTTATTTTAAGTGAAATATTCAAAATGATTATTATCAAAAATAAATTAATTATTAAAATATTTAGAACTAGAATTATAAATAATTTATATCAATTAAATATGTTATTTAAAATATTAAGAAAATTAATACCATTCAACTCGTTTTTTAATACAAATTTTGAAAGGATTGATCTACTTTATTTTGATTTTTGTTAAGAATTTGTAGATGTCTCCATGTCTTATTCAGATATTAAAATGGATTACACATTACTTTTTTTTAATAAGTATAATGTTTCAAAATTTTCATATAATCTGTCTAAATATATTACTTTGAAAATTTTCATATTAAATTATAAACATGCACATGATATTAAAGTTGTCTAATAAATTTCATTTGAATCCACAGCCAAGCATTGTGGTTATACGTTAACTCGTAAAGATAAAATTTGAATTTTTATCTATAACTTAATTATAGATATACACACAATTACATTCTTTTAATTTTTACGTAATTTTAAATTTCATCAGTATCAATTTAAAAATAGTATATATTATTTTTAAAATTTGTAATTTATATGAGAACCCTTCATGTCATGTCGAACTACATCGAATGACGTTGAAGTCTACTGCAAAATGGAACCCACGAAAGTCAAAATGTAATAAGACATTATATAAGAGTTATTTATTAAAAATCATATTTTTGATAAATTATAAGTAAAAAATAATTTTAAAATCTATATTTGTGTTAAACGACTTTATTATATTGATTTTATACAATTTTAAAATGGGGCTGGTATGCATGTTTGTTTTGGATGAAAATTGGTATTCAATTAAAGTAAATGAATCTAAAAACGATGGGTCAGGTAGATGTTAAGTTCACGATCACATCGGGCTTATTTTGTAGTGGACTGCAATAGTTCGAATGCGCTTGAACATTTTGTTTTATATACAACGAACAAAATATAAATATATAACTTCATTTTAAATATGTAAATCTTGTTAATCTTGAGTGGTATTAAAAACATATATACATTAAGTATGTAAATCTTGTTAAACTTGAGAGTATTAAAAACTTATATATATATATATATATATATAACCAATATTATATAGCCAATAGTGTATAGTTGGTTCAAAATAAGCTCCACATGCACTTAAATATATTAATACTTTATATAATCATTTATTTATGCATAAATTATATTTTAGATAGTTTATATACTAAAAAAATAATTTTAAATTTATTATCTACATCTAACTATTTTCTTGATGAAAATATACATCAAATTCTTTTATTATATTAATTTTGTAACATTTTCATACGAGACCCATATGCATATTTAATTTGGATGAAAATTGGTATGCTAATAAAATAAACAATTATAAAATATATTATCATTTTATGATCAATTGGAGCCAACTGTATAGTAAGTCTGCGTCATTTATGAATGTTGTTCTATGTGGAGCTTTGCCGGTAATTTTGTAGTCAATGATAATATATTTATGTATTTTAAATAAAGGGTGTGTTTTGTAAGTGATAAAATTTTTAAGAAAAAATTATCGGTGTAATAGTTTCTAGAGTGAGAGAAAATGATGTCATAAGACAAGGATAGTGATAAAAAATAAAAAAATAAAATTAAAATGAATAGGTTAGTTGTACTTGTAGTTACCTAAAAACGATTGAAAATTAGGGTGGTTGTATATTAAGATATAAAGAAATAATTAAAAATAAAGTAGTTGTAGAGAATGAAAGTTTTAAATTGAAAAATTTTAGTTTGAAAAATTTTTGGTGTAAAACTACAAATGATTTACATCAACTACAATATATTATCTAAATTATTTAATATATTTTCATGTGCGGTTCATAAAATTTTCATATATGAAAAATAAAATTAAAAATTCAATTAGAATATTTAAAATTTCACAACTAAGTAGTGAATGTATTTTAATATAATTTTCTTTAAAATTTTTAATTATAGTCAAGCCAACGAAATTCTTGTAATTAAATCGAGGTTTGGGACATATAATTTTATATTCTATTCGCCATATATATTACAGACTTTAAAATTTAAACATGATATATTATGTTTCAAATTAATATTTGTACAATTTAAAATTAGATAAAAAGACTTGGTTAACCAAAGCTAATATAACAAACAACAAACACTATCCCGAGATAACTAGAGCTGAACAAACCTAAATAAACATTAACTTTCATTTCTCAAATACTTATTGATATTGAAAACCCTTAGTGTGCTTCCAAGGACCATATAAGTTTATTTAATTAAATCCTTTTAATTTGAAGCTTAGTTATGCAATCTTACTAAAACTAAATGAAGTTAATTTTTATTTTTAAGATGGTAACTTGTATTTAATACTCTAAAGATGTGTTAGGGAAGTGATAAAATTTTTTGATGAAAAGTTTTTTATATAAAAATTTTTAAATTTGAACAGAATGATATGATATGGTAGAGATAATGACGATGAGTAAAGAAAATAAACTTAAAATAAATAAGTTGGTTATATGAAAAATTGCGTAGAAATATTTAAAAAGTATGTTAGTTGCATAGAAAGATGTGAAAAATAATTAAAAATAGAATTATTATGAAGAGTGAAAAGTTTTAGCTTTGAGATTTTTTTATTACTATAAAACACACTCCTAATATGTTAGCAAGTGTTATCTAACTATGACACTCTTCTCTTTTCTTTTTTTTTTTTATGGGTCAAACTGTGACACTCTTAATAGAGGGCTAATCTAAAAAATATATATTTTTATTTTTTTCAATTTTTTTCATAAACATGTAAAACTAGGTTATTTAATCTATAAATCAAGTTTTATCAATTAGATGATTTAAGTATTTTTTTCAAATTTTTGAATACGGTGGCATTTTTGTAAATTCTTGGTTCAAAATTAACAAAAATGCCACTATGTTTAAAAATTCAAAAAAAACTTAAAATATCCAAAAATGGCAAAATTTAGTTTATGGGTTAAATACACCTAACTTTGGGTGTATTTGAAAATGAATAAAACTTTTGATGAAAAGCTGTCGAAAGTAGAAGTTGTTAAATGATATGATATGATAGGGGTAATGATGAGGAGTGAATATGATAAAATTAAAATAGATAGGTTAGTTGTATTAGTAGTTTTGCATAAATGATTGAAAAGTAGGGTAGTTTATATAGAAAAATGTGAAGAAATAATTAAAAAATAGGATAATTGTGGACAGTGAAAAGTTTTAAATTGAAAAGTTTTAACTTGATAATTTTTATTTGTTACCATATATACCCTTTATATGTTCAAAAAAAACTGAAAAATAAAAAAATATATGTTTTTTGGCGGGCTAACTTTACATGTTTATCTATTGTATTTAGAATTATCTATTTTATTAGAATACTATTTTTCCCCTAAATTGTCTATGCATATAGGCCCCGTTAGAAAATGTTACAAAATCAATGTAATAGCATAGTTATTTTTCCAATATGCAAACTATTTAGGAACAATTTATGCATAGATAAATAATTGTATAGGATATTAATCTATCTAAGAAAATATAGTAAAAATTTTGAGCCAAATATAACATAACTTATAGCACATTGCAAAGCCCTTGGGAGGACTCATGTAAAATTACCCCTAGCAATGTGTGAGCAGCAGTAAGTTACCACATCCCCAAATGCATCATGGCAAAAAGAAAAGAATGTAATCGATTCTATTTCTGTTATTAAAATTATAAATAAAATTTTAAAATACAGGCTAAGAATGAAAGCTTCCATGCTTACCTAAGTATTAAAATATTCCTTTTATATAAATGTCATGCTTCTTCTACGAGTTATGATCATTTATGACGAACCGAAAAAGAGCTTTTTTTACTAGTCTTAGACCAAATTTGTTTGCATTTTTTTTGAAGTTTTTGTTTCTTGAAATTGTAAATCCAGGTGTATGTAAACCAAGATTTACCATTTTAGGTATGTGAAATTTTTGAATTTTAAATATAGGGGCATTGTAGCTAGGTTAAAATGACCATAATATCCTTGTGTGCATAATTAAAAAAAAATATTTACCCAAAGATGAAAAATCTTGGTTCAGGGATAATATATATTTAGACTTATAATTTTAAAAGGAAAAACTAAAAAATTTAAACAATTGTATTTTAAATCAGGGACATTTATTATACTTTAAAATTTTTCTGGATTGATCAAGTGGCCTCTTTGCTTGATTTCACCCATGGTGGGCTGACCGTTTATTTTTCCTCATTTATTCCTTCCATACTTCACTCTTTTTTTAAAAAATAAAAAATAAAATTGGACCCATACATCACTCCTACCATCACTGTTTTTTTTTTTTTTTTTTAAATAATAATAATGGTAAAAGTCTTTACTCCAACCTAACAGAGTAGTTGGTGCTAGGGAGAGCCGGAAGGGCATCAAAAATGAATTAAATGAGCCGAGTCAGAACAGAGTTCATCAAGCATACAACTTGGTGGATTGTCCCACCATTCACAACTTTACGGAGCTTTTCTCGGGAATATACAGAAGAAAGTGGACGAGTCCAAAGTGACTTTTTTGTAACCACTACAGTCAGTGTCAATGCCCGACAGATAATCGAGCTGAACAATAATTGTAAATAGTACGAATATTTTTAAAATACACTTTGAATCATTGGCATCGAGGGGAAAGAATAATTATCTATCATTCTGCATATTTTTTTCAATCATCGTCTAGGAAGAGCGGGAAAACTGACAAAATTCAAAATGATTATGGAGCATCGCAGCATACAATGCACAGCATGCTAGCAACTTTCATTTCTTTAGTTCTGATATTTTTTTATTTTCTTTTCATTTATACTTGCACTCAAATATATATACATATACTTTATCAAAAAATATATATATATATATTTGTACATGTTAAAATTTATCAATTTTGAATTATTATACATATTTTTGTAAATTTTTAACAATAAAAAATTTTCATCCTTTTCCATCTGAGAAGAGGGGGAGACGTGAAAATTATTGATTTTTGAAAATTGGTAAATATATATATATATAATAATTTGAAAATGGTAAATTTGATATATGAAATATATACACTTGGACCCAGACGCAAATGAAAAGAAAACAAAAAAAAATTTAAAAAAAAAAACTGAAAAAAAGATGTGCCATGCATTCGTATGCTATCGCGCCTCCTTAATCATATTACCTCGTTATCATACTTTTCAGTTGTTTCTTCACATCTTTGTATAAATGTAATATTTCTTTCAATCCCTTGCCTAGACATTCTCTGTCATTTACGAAATTTTCTGCATTCATTGGTAGACTACTTGCTTAATTTCACCAGTGGTGTGCCATTTTGGGTAGTTTTTTCCTCAAATTTCAATTTCCCTCTTTTATTTTTTTCCCACATAGAAAAATGGAAAAGTGAGCATCACTGTATGAGAATCAAAGTGACTCTGTTTCGTAACCATCGTAGTCAATGACAATGCCTCAAATAATTGAGCTGCACGGTAATGAAGATACCCTTCCGAAGAGAGCCAACAATCAAGGAAAGAGTCCCAGTATGACTATTGTAGCCTATTTGTCATTTAACAAATTTTCTTGACGGATCCAGTAGGCTATTGTAGCCTATTTGTATTTCACCTATGGTGGGCCATTGGGGGCAAAGTTTTTCTTACCGTTTAATTTTCCTCGTTTATTTTTTGACATAATAGGATGTTAACGGATCATGTTGGACAGGGTTGAAGCCTAATAATAGTCCTAACTCATTTAAAATATCGCAATCCTAATTCATTTATTAATCAATTTAAAAAACTCTAATTCTAACTCATTTAATAAATAAGTTGGCGAGTTGCTAACAGGTTATATCACAGAAAACCTGAAATCGTAGACTTCGGTAAATGATGATCTAGAAAAGAGATATGAGGGGGTATTTTTGGCATAAGGACAATTGAAATATGATGACAACGGAAAAATTAAATTAAGATAACAGCCGGAAAATGAAATTAGGTGGCAAAAAAAAAACTTGACGGGAGAAAATAACCAAAGAGTTTGCACACATATATATAAGGTTTATATATAAGACTTTAATGGAGTTAAATGAATTGAACTGGTTAAATGGGTTACTAAATGAGTTGACGGGTTATAAAATCTTAATCATAATTCGTTTATTTAATTAAACGATTGAACGGGTTGGTGGATCATAACTTATTTATTAAAAAATCTCAACCCAGACTCAATTCTAAATAGGTTGGATGAACGTGTTAATAAGTTAATTGTGACTATTAACACCTTCTCGGAGTGCAGCATTTGTCTTCGGTCATAAGAAACGTTGCTTACTATTGTTCACAAATTGGGTGCATTTTTTTAAGAAATAAATTAATGCAATCAGGTATGCGATTCCCTGCAATCGGGTGCACTTAGCTTTAGTGCACCTACTCGGTTCTTTTAAATTTTTTGAATACAAGTCATCGGCTGCGGAACGGGATTTCCGTTCCCAGCCGATGTGTGGTTCGAATCCCACATGGGATTCTGAACCCAAATATAGGTAGGGGCATGTGGTCCCCTTTATACTTTGATGGGAGCTAGTGGTCTCCCTACTTGATGTGTGGAAGCTTGTTGTCGTCTTCCATTGTAAGCTTGTTAGAATTGTCTCAGGGTTTGAATGTAATATGATTTGAGATATGATGTAAAATATCCTCCAATCAAAAAAAAAAAAGTGTTAATCTAAGTATATTTAACAAGATTACCTAAAATGTCACTAATTTTTCAAAAATAAAAAATAAATTTCTAAAATACTTTAAAAATGGTAAAAATTGATACATTTGTTAAATACACTTAGACTAACACTTACATAAAAAAAATTTTCAAAAAAAATAAAAAATGAGTTAAAATGGGTTTAATGTACCTGAGTGAACTGAAGCTGAGTGCATTGAAGCCAAGTGGGTACAGGGGATAGCGTTCCGTGTAATCAGTTTAGAATTTTATTTTATTTTGGTCAAGATTGACTAGTTAAAAAATATAAGCAGAGATGTTACAACGCTGTTTCCGAATGAAACAATAAAAGAAAGACGCACTAGAGCTATTATTACTTTTGCTTATTTATCTCCCGTTTGCGATGAATTTGCATGAGTAAAGGACGGTTGTAAAAAAAAATTAGAAAGTTAAATAATTATATGAAAAAATAAAAAGAAATGATTAGAAATTTCACACATGGCAACCAATTTTACCTCTAATTCCACTTTTATTAATTAATTTTCAAATATTCTCAATATACTCACATATTTTGCCTAACTTATCACTTATACTTGCACCATTAGCTAGAGATCTGTTAAACAACCTATTAGCTCCTTTGTAAAATGATAAATATACCTAAGCCCTAATATATTTTTGCTCAATGCTACAAATTTATGTTTAAATAATATATGATTTTATAGTTTTAAAAGTACTAAAAATTTATTTAGATGTAAATTTTTAGATATAAAATTGCAATTAGAAATAGACTTATTTGTTGTTTCATAGGAAGCTAATAACCAATTTAACAGATTTTTAACAACATGGGTATAGGTAATAGGTAAAATGTGTGAGTATATTTGGAATTTTTGAAAGTCTATAATTATAAATAAAATTATGAATAAAATTTTTAGATTTATATGGAATTTTCCCAAACCTGCATTAGTTATATAGAGAGCTACATGGAAAAGGTGAGCAAATTTTTTTTTTTACCATTGTCAATCATGATTTATGACTTTGCGACGTATTTTATTAAGGCATTTGTAGAAGTAACATGGCTTCAATTGGTGTGCGAAACCCATTTTTTAGCTCTTCCTGTATCGCCGTGCTCTATCAAGGTGTTACTTTTTCATTTTATATGTATAGATTTTAATCATTTTTATATAAATAATTTAATTTATTTTCACTTTATCTTATCCTATTATATTACTCTCTTACTTTTCAAAATATTTACGTCTTCCCTCCTACTTTTCTACTCTAAACAAAATAACTTGATTTATTCAAACTCTATCCATCTCATATCACATCAATCTCTCAAGTTTTTTAAGATATTTACTTCCTCACTTCCTACTTCTTCAATGCCATATATTATATTCACAACATTATTTTTATTTTGATATTACAACAAATTTATATTATTATTGAAAATTCGAAAAAATTATTTATTAAGATATTTATATCTAGAATTATAAATCATTTATATCAGCTAAATATATTATTTAAAATAATTTTTTAATAATAAGAAAGTTAATACTGTTCAACTCACTTTTCTCGAGACATTATTTTTGTTGAATGTATTAAGACCTTCACAAATACACAAATTTCTTTTTTATGTATAGATTTTACAAGCATTTCAATTTTTATTACATTCGAGAGTAATGAGACATTCTTATAAATATTTAGGGGAGACCCATTACTCCTATCTATTCTTGTGGAGGTGCATTGCTCCATCATATATTTGTGGAGACCATTGCTCCCAATAGATAAACTCCTTTTTTAAGAACACAAGTAAGACATAAGATTCATTACTCTTTTAATACTTAACATGGTTTTAAATTTTTTTTGTATAATATCTCTAAATATATTACTTAAAAATTTTGATATCAAATATATAAATACACTTCCATCAAAAAATATATAAACATGCATTGGGTGACGTGTTTAGGGTGGGAAGTAGGAAAGTATAAAAGTTAATATTTTTGATGGTATGGGTAAAGTGAAAATAAATAAAACTGTTATGTAAAAAAGTTAAAATATGGGGGTAAAACCGAAAAAGCATGACAATTAAAATGTTAAATTATTTTTAGCAAAGTGCGATAAAGGCAGGAAAGTGGCTTCCCATAAATATACACACATGATGTTAAAGTATGTGATAAATTTAGTTCGGATCTGGAGCCAAACAGTGGCATCGCATATGCATACATTGAATTATAGGGATAAATTTTGAATTTTTATTTATAGTTTTAATAATAGAAAAATATAATTATTTTATTTTTATCTAATTTTAAATTTCATTAGCATTAATTTGAAACATGATATATCATTTTAAAATTTTAAAATTTATATCAATAAAATCATTGGCTTAATTTAGATGGAAATTTTTTTTATTACAAGATGGAAAAATTATATATGAAATGAGTTCGCAATCCTAACTAAATTGGGATCTAGGACTCAATTCTCACTTAAAATATCTCCAGACTTGACGTGGATATGTTACAATCTTGAATTAATAGAGCTAAAAGTCTAAAAGAAAAGTTTACATATGTAACAATGTTTTTGCAGTCAAATATGAGGTGGGCTGTCCTCCCATTACAGTTGTGGGGAGAGGGGATAGGGCATGTCCGTTTTCATCAAAAAAAAAAAAATGAGGTGGGCTGCTAATAATCGTAAATGGAGCAAACTATGTAGCTCTCTTCAACATTATTTGCGGTCAAACTATAACTGCTGCATGTGATGCTATGTGAAGGCAAAATTTGAACGGTGAGAAAATTGAATGGCAGCCCACCACAATTATGTGTCGGAATAATAAATAAGGAAAATTGGACATTGAAAAAAATTTAAGGCTTTTTCTAAATATGTTTGGCGTTAATTTCAAATATACTCATGGCGTTTTCAAAATTCCAAATATACTTACTACGTTTAAATTTAATCTAAAAAAATGCTCATTCCATAAAAAATCATTAGTTAAAATTTTAAAATGCCCAAAATACTCCTGTTCTAAAATAATAAATGTTGACATGAAATAGTAGAAAACCAAATTAGGATATTCAAAATTTAGAATTCATGTGCAATTAGAATATCTGACAGCTATGATATTTAATTTTTCAATCTCATCCTGAATTTGAAAGGCATATTGGTAATTTTATATATTAACTAATGACGTTAACTCGCAAATGAGTACTTTTAGAATTAAATGCAAACATAAAAATAAAGTTTAATAGAAGTATCACGTTTGGGAAAAACCTAAAAATTTACCCAAAATGGCCAACTACTGTTAAAAAATAAAGCAAATAGGCTGCTTAATCAATCAAGAAAAGTTTCTAAATGACAGCCAATATCCTCCGAGGAGATGAAAATATAGGTTACCTACCTGTACATAACCCCAAATGTCCAGACAAAATCGAAGGCTTGATTGAATATATGGACGACCACAGAATTCTGATGGAAACTTACGCCGGGAGTACGATCATCTGCAGAACAAATGAACGGCTTGGATTGATGAGATATGGCCTAGAACATCGTTAAGGCATGCTGGCATGCCTTCTAGATGGACAGAAAAAAGGTAAGACATGAACCAGCAAATGCATTTCAACGGTGAAGAAAGTCTACACGTTTTCGTATGTAATGGAGCGAAATATATGGCTATCAAAACCTTTCAATTCAATAAGGAGGACAGAATTCACCGAGTGACCTGTGTAGATCGAAAGAATGCAGATCTGCGATCTCTATTTAAAATTGACGGTTCACAAAATTTGCAAGCTTTTAGTTCAAAATGATGAGCATAAAAATGGAATAAAAAATCAACGATATAACCACATAAATAAGACACATGCGATCCGTAGTGTGAACAGTGTTTTAAAAGCCGAACCGGACCGCCGGTCCGATCGGGAACTGCCATGAACGGTTCAGTTTGGCACTGGTTTTCCATTTTTTGATGAAAACCGTTCGAACCGTATTAACTGTGCGGTTGGACCGTAAAAACCGGTCTGACCGCGGTTCGATTCGCAACTATTTAAAAAAATTAATAAATAAAAAATATAAAAATGACGAGGGTTCGGCTGTTCCTCCCTGTTCATCGTCTTCGTTTCGCAGCAGCGGCTAGGGTTTGCTGTAGACCCACCATCGCCATCTACGGCAAGGGATCCAGGTCATTTAGTTGGTCGGAATCAACGTCTGGCAACAATCGCCAGCGTCCGGTCATCATCTATTGCTCCGACAACAAGGCAGCAAGGTTCGACTGTCCCGGCAATAAGGCAGCAAGGTTCGGAACTTCCGGCGGCAAGGCAGCAAGTTCCGGCGACTATCGATTCAGCGCTTCCAGCCTTTGCAAATGCAATGTTGCACGCCACGAGCATAATGCAAATCCATCCGTCCAAGTTCTGCATTTCATGTTTAGAATTTTCGGTGAGTTCCGATACTTCTTCCTTTTTCATCATCTGTTTTCTATTGGTGTTCTTTTTCTCAGATATCTCGTCGTCTGCCTTGTCTTGGAACAGGAAATGTGACTGCTCTGTTTCTGTTCTTGGCTCCCACGTGAGTAGCAGATTCTCAATCCCTATCTCATCGATTTTAGAGTGCTTATCTTTCTTCCACACTTGAATCTGGGCTTTTCTTTCGAGATTAAAACGTTAGAATCACTGTCTCTCTGTTATCATTTTCACTGTGGTGGAGCTATTTTTCCTTTCATTTTTCTATTCATGCAGCCAAAATTGTTACTACTGCTCTCAAACATCCTGATTGGACCTTAGCTATGCAGGAGGAACTTCAGGCTTTACATGCTAACAACACTTGGGGACTTGGCCCTCGACAACCTCAGATGAATATAGTAGGCCGCAAATAGGTTTTTCGTAATAAGTTAAAAGCAGATGGTTCTCTTGGTCGGCTTGAAGGCGAGACAAGAACAAATTCTACTGTCTTCATACTCTTCCATTATTCTCGTCTTTTTTTTTGCATTTTATTAATTTTCACCTCTCCTTCTGACTAAAAAAATAAAATCAATCATTCTTCACAGAATAACATTTTGGAGGATCATCAAGAAGAAATCAATCGAGGATTTTTTTTTCTAAATATCTTATACCTTTCCATTAATATTTGAAATTTCATTGCCGATATTCTGATCAACCATATAGGAACAATAAAAGATGAAATAATTGCACCTATTTCAGGTTAGTGCACTCTTATTTTTTTTCTTAATTTGCATAATAATTTTAATATAATGTACTTGAACGTATTGTTGATGCCAAGTGTAATTTTTATATTATATGAAATTTATATATTTAATTTAATTTTGAAATAATTAAATTAAATTAAATATAATTATTATGTCATAATTATGTTGACGTCACGATTCAAAACGGTTTGAACCACAGTTGAACCAGTCTGTCGGACCTGTTACTGGTTCAGTTTTTAAAACATTTAGTGTGAATGGTTCAGATGATAGTAAATTTGATCGAAAAGGGCGCCAACAAAAGGAACCCAATTATGTACACCTGGGTGCATGCAGACTCGATGCACCCAGGTGTACTACACCTATTTTTTTATTTTTTTTGAAAATTTTTTCATGAAGCTGTTAATATAGGTTTATTTAACATATGTATCAATTTTTACTATTTTTGGAGATTTTTAGATATTTTTTTTCGATTTTTAAAAATCAGTGGCATTTTCCGTAATTTAAAATTACAGAAAATGCCACTGATTTTTAAAAATCGAAAAAAAATATCTAAAAGTCTCCGAAAATAGTAAAAATTGATACATATGTTAAATAAACCTAGATTAACCATTGTGTAAAAAAATTTTCAAAAAAAAATAAAAAAAAATAGGTGTAGTACACCTGGGTGCATCGAGTCTGCATGCACCCAGGTGTACATAATTGGGTTCCCCAACAAAAATCGTGAATGTTACAGTTCACGAAACTTTGGGAAGAGTACACGCGCACGCTTAGAGAAGAAAAGAAAAGAGTGCCGAGCATAAAAGGAAGTCTTTTCTCTGCAGGTGCAGCTCTGCGTAAACCAAATTCATCAGAGTAGATCATTATTCATATCATGACGGTCATTGACTTCATCGTTGGCTCCGCAGGCAGCATGATCAAGCAGAAGCTCTCTGAAGAAGTTAATTTCTTGTGGGATGTGTGGGGGCAGTTCGAATGGATTCAAAGGGATTCCTCGCAATACGAGCACAACCTAAAAACAAGTGGTCAATGTCTTCTACCTCTCTCTTGCAAAGCACACAAGCAACATCAACAGCTTCTCCCCTATGCGACAAGTTTAACAATGTTGGGAGAGCATTCTTTAGTAACCGCCAACCAAAAATCATCACCTTACTTAGGGGTGCAACTTGATACGGGGTCGGTCCGAACCCGCCCGATCCGACCCGGTACCAAAACAAAAAATGGGTTTTATTTTTAATATTTTTTTAAAATAGACCTAGTTTCAACCCGATATATAGAAACCCCGAAACCAAAACCGGGTTCACACTAACCCGGTACCAAAATCCGACCCGGTCTGAACCTGGTGTAATTTATATACTTTTTTCATCAATTATACATTTTTTTTGTAATATTAATATAGATATATACATGTTTCAAGCATTACTAACTCTAGTTCAAACAAATCACCTCTTTCTTCATTACCAAAGCACCCTTGAGGTAACTTAATTTCTAGGATGATTTTTTATGATTATTATCTTCTTATTGTTAACAGTTACTTGCATTTTTTTTCGTCTAGGTTGATGCATATTATTTTCAAATATGTAAATCGAGGAGGAAGAACTTGACATTAGAAATACAGATGAAAATCAAGGGAGAAATTACTTGGAAGTCTTCGAATAATTTTTTAGTTTTTTTAGAAACTTTGGAGACATAAACACATTTGAAATTTGAATTTGTTTAAAAATAGATGTAAATTTATTTAAACTTGAGATTTGTTTATATTGTCATTTTAAATTTAGATTGCACTTAAATTAGATTGGAATGTTGAACCATTATGCTTAATGTATTTAGATTTAGTTACTTTGAATAACTGTTATGTGGATTATGTTTAAATTTGAGTCGGCATCATAAATCTATTTCATATTATACTTTCTGTTAGTATGAGAAATCTATTAGTTTAAA
Organism: Annona cherimola; assembly: GCA_030490835.1. Classification (NCBI taxonomy): domain Eukaryota; kingdom Viridiplantae; phylum Streptophyta; class Magnoliopsida; order Magnoliales; family Annonaceae; genus Annona; species Annona cherimola. Next base: position 4,592,879 of record CM059971.1, on the reverse strand, counting down.
TTTCATATTGTAGTATAAATTTGATTTATATTTTAAGTTTATTGGTATGACAAGTGGTCAATTTTTACTTTAGCAATTTGTATGATAAATATTCAGTTTGAATTCAATTTTAGCAATTTGTATGATAAATATTCAGTTTGAATTCAATTTCAGCAATTTGGATCATAATGTTTAGTTTCAACTACAAAGTTGGTATGATATGTTCATTTTCTATTTGGTATACTTGAGTCATTTCCATTAGCTATTAAATAGAAATGACCAACTAGCCATAAAACTAACTAATTTGTTATTTATTTGTGTCTATAGGGTGCTGAAAAATTGCTTGCAGAGTTCATTCAAAGAATATTGCAGAATCCAACATGATGTTGCAGAATTCTTTGAAAGGATGTTGCAGAATTCAGCTTGAGGCTTGACTTCATAAACACAGGTATATATATTCCAATAATTTTCTTTTAGATTACAACTAAATTCGACCAAAAAAATAGTTTATTGGTAACCCGAATTCTAACCTGAAACCAAACCAAAACGAACCCGACTCGGGGATTAAATTCTTAGGGTTTGGGTTTACTCCAACCCGATTGACTTAGGGTTTAGGTTTATTCCAACCCGGTATAACCCGACCCGAGTTGCACCCCTAACCTTACTAGGAAGCCTAGTCCTCCAAATAGCCCAATAGCAGCAAGCCAGACGAGGATAACCATGGTCGGAGAAAGCATCCTATGAGCCGACTTGACCGAGAATTGACTAATTGTTTCGTGTACCCGTCATCAAAAGCACATAATTGGTATAAAGATTCACACATTTTGTTACTTCAACATTCATACATAATTCATAGTTTACATAGCTAAAATTTATATCAATAGAATGTTTTCTAACTAAATATGTATACAATAGTGTTAAATAAATGTGGCTCTAAATGTCCTTTTCCAAAATTATAACTCCCAACAAGTGCCTTAGCTATGCCTGCATAGCCCTGTCAAAAATTGAAAAAAAAAAGTATAAGCGCATACAATGAAACAAAAAGAAGAACTAGAATATGTTGATAAACCATCTATTAAAGATGGATTGTGTAATCTATAGTGGCTACTTAGTCTCTAACAATTTCATCTCTCATATTCTTTTACTAAGATAACATTCTTCCTCAATTGAGAAGTTTTGAAGTTACCAACAAGATAGTATAAAGGACTAAAAAAAAGATAAGAGTTGAAGGAATTGAAGTAAGCCAACATTCTTCCTCAATTAAGAAATTTTTAAGTTTCCAAGAAGATAGTAGAAAGGATTACAAATAGATAAGAGTTGAAGGAATTGAAGTAAGTCAACATTCTTCTTCAATTGAGAAATTTTTAATTTTCCAACCAGGTAGCAGAAAGGATTACAAAAAAGATAAGAGTTGAAGGAACTGGAGTGGTTAAAACTAAATAAAGAATTTGAGAACAATATTCTAACTAGGCAGAAAATGATTGTTTAAATGGCCTATGTCTAGTAATAGAAAGAATCAAGACAAATAAGAAAATATGAATAAACAAAGGTGAAATTAACAAGAAAGAAGTCAAGGGGAAGATACATTAAAACATCCACGAATGATTTTGACCATAAGCACCCAGGATATTCTTAGAAGTCCTTCAGCTCCCTTTAAGCAAAAAATAAAAATATATTAAACAGCAAAATAATCATCCAACTTTATGTTCAACAAATTAGTAACCATATGAGTTGCTCTGTGTTTACAAATTAACGATGAGTATTTTAATTTAAATGATACTCACATTCTATTGCAATCATCACAACTGGACAAGTCAACAGTCCAAATCTTCCACCCCAACTGCCCAGCTCTAGCCATCAGAAACGCATAATATGGCCACTATGTTCTACATAAAAGGATGCGTACAATGAGGAAAAACCTCCGAGAGAAATGATTATTTCTAGCTGGCCAGCTAAGACAACAATAAAAGAATAAAGACTGGGGAGATGGAATCAGCACATACCAAGTTCAGCATTGAACCCGGTGAGAGTAAGGTTACCAATACATCCAATCCCAAATAAACTAATCCATTATTTTGTAAGATCCCCAAACCTCAAGGCTGTAGACTTAACTCCCTCCTTCAGGTTATCTTCTTTATCCTATACGTGTAATTGTTATGTGTCAGTTACAATGGGCGCAGCAATACATCCAGACGGTAAAAAAGCAAGGGCGTGGCATTGTGAATGCCAAGCAACTACACAAATTTTGGGTACAGCCAAATCTGAAGGGACTGGGCGAATTGGGAAGTGGCAAATAGAGTTTGGGGTTAGGATTTTAACATGTAGTCGGGCGCCTGGCTTCGAATCCAAGGCACTGGAGGCGATGGGCAAGCAGGCACGCGGGTGCCACTTGCAGCTCCTTGTAGCCGAAGGACCCCACCGCAGAGATCCACGTCATGAAGAAATGGGAAGAAAATGAAAGTTGGGAAGAATAGAGAAAACAAAGAGATTTCTTTACCTGAGAAGGAAGAAGAAGAAAGAAAAGGTTGAAGGGGTGTTGGGCTTCCTCCATTGCAGAGAGCAGAGGCATTCACTGCCTTTCTCTTGCCGTCTCTTCTTTTGGAGGGAGATCGCAAAGTGGCAGTAGAGAAAATTCGGCCGGCATTCTAATGGCCAAAAAAATCAAAGAAAAGGAATTTCTTTTTTTCCTCCGTACTCTACCTCTGTGTAACGCCCCAGGCCTAACAGTAAGGTATTGTCCGCTTTGGGCCTCGGCCCGCACAGTTTGGCCTTTCTGGGTTCATGCGCATCCCGTCCTTCCTCAAAAGGCGCCTCACTAAGGTATCTGGCAGCCTCCACTTATAACCCAGGCTCCCCCCTCATCCTAACGATGTGGGATATCACATTCACCCCCCCTTGGGGCTCCAGCGTCCCCGCTGGTCACCATCGGCTAGAGGTCGGGAGTCGGCTCTGATACCATTTTGTAACGCCCCAGGCCTAACAGTCGGCTCTGATACCTTACTGTTAGGCCTGGGGCATTATAAAATGGTATCAGAGCCGACTCCCGACTTCTGGCCGATGGTGTCCAGCGGAGACGCTGGAGCCCCAAGGGGGGTGAATGCGATATCCCACATCGGTTAGGATGAGGGGGGAGCCTGGGCTATAAGTGGGGCTGCCAAGTACCTCAGTGAGGCGCCTTTTGGGGAAGGACGGGATGCACGTGAACCCAGAGGGGCAAAAACGTGCGGGCCGAGGCCCAAAGCAGATAATACCTTACTGTTAGGCCTAAGGCGTTACAGATCCACATGTCCAGACAAAATCGAAGGCTCGGATTGAATATATGGACGACCGCGAAATTCTGATAAACTTATGTTAGGAGCATAATCATCTGCGGAACGGATGAATGGCTTGGACTGATGAGATATGGCCTAGAACATAGTTACTGCATCTGTTTTGAACTGCTCAACTTGTAGATGGAAAGAAAAAGGTCGGACATGTCTATTTAATGGTCAAGGAAATTTACACATTTTCGTGTGAATGGAGCGAAAGACATGATTATCAAAACCTTTCAACTCAGTGACCGGTTTAGATCGAAATAATGCAGACCACAGCTCTGTTTAAAATTGACGGTTCACAAAATTTAGAAGCTTTTATTTCAGAATGATGAGCACAACCCAAACAAAATTCATGAAAACAAGGGGCGGAACCAGTGGTTTTCACGAAACCAGGACGCTTGGAGAAGAGACGAACATATAAAGGGCAGTCTCTTCTCCACGATTGGGTCAATCGAACTCATCAGAATAGATCATTCGTATCATGACTGTCACCGAATCCATCGTCCGCTCCACTGGTAGCATCATCGCGCAGCTCCTGCGTGATGAAGCTGTTTTCTTGTACCGTGTGCGCGGAGAGTTCGAATGGATTCAAGAGGAGCTGACCCGAATCAACCGGTACTTGAAACATGCAGACAGAAAAGCGAGAGAAGGGAACGACAGCATCAAGGGGTGGGTGGTCGACGTGATGGGCGTTGCTCATGATGCGGACGACGCCATCACTTTCTTCGTCTGGATGGAGGAACAACGGAAGAGGAGAACATTCATCGACAAGTGTTTGTTCTTCTACCGCGATCTCCTCAACCTGCATAAGGCAGGGGTCCTGATAAAAGCAGTCAAAAAGAATATAGAGGGGATATCAAGAAGCAGATCCAACTTCCCCCTCGAGGAAATTAGTGGGGGAGAAAGTCACGAAGCCTCAAGCTCGCGATTGCAGCAGTATCGCAACGCCATCACCGACTTTGAAGAAGACCTATTCGTGGGCTTTGACCATGACATGGCTGCATTGCGGGACAATCTGACGAAGGGAGAGACACGACGCTGCGTGGTTTCCATAGTCGCCATGGGCGGTGCTGGCAAGACGACTCTTGCTAGGAAGGTATACAATAACTTCGCCGTTAAAACTCACTTTGGACCTAACGTTGCTTGGATTTGTGTCTCCCAGTCATACAATATTAAGGAGCTTTTCCAAGGAATCGCCGAGCAAGCGATGGAGCTAAAAAAGAAAGACTCTGCAGAGATGACAGAGAGCCAATTGCGGGAGAAGCTCCGGAAGTTTCTCAAACATCGTAAATATCTCATTGTAGTGGATGACATATGGAACAATGAAGCATGGGATCTACTACAAGGTGCGTTTCCAGATGGGAACGAGGGTAGTCGAATCCTGCTGACTACCCGCATTGTGGATGTTGCATTGTACGCTGACCGGCTGAGCGAACCCCATGAACTGCCTCTTTTGGACGAGAAGGAGAGCTGGGCTTTGTTTCTGAACATCGTCTTTCCTCCACGGAAGAAGAATGGCAAGCCCATCCGTACACCCCAACTGGAGGGCATTGCAAGACAAATGGTTGCCAAATGCGGAGGCTTACCTCTTGCCATCAAGGTGCTAGGAGGCCTTTCGTTTACAACTAGCGATAATGTGAATGAGTGGAGGAAGGCCCTGGATCATCTGAAGTGGCAGTTGTCTCACGAGCCAAAGCACTTAATGACATACTGGCATTGAGCTACTTGGACCTGCCGGATTACTTGAAGCCATGCTTCTTATACCTGGGCATATTTCCGGAAGACCATCCGATTCCTGTGACAAGTCTAACGAAGTTGTGGATTGCCGAGGGTTTCATCCAAGCGAGAGAGAAAAGTAGCCAGGAGGATGTTGCAGAGCAATACATTGAGGAGTTTGCGAAAAGAAACATGATTCAGGTTCAATTTTTTTTTTATATATATAGAAAAAAGGCAAATTTATTCAAAATGAAATAATATAGGAACAGAGTTGATACATCATATATAGTAGACATGATAGACCAAATACTAAATTACACTACATAGCCCTTGTATTTAGACAACGGCGTAAGTTCTGATACTTTCCAAAATTCCTCTTATGTTAACTTGTCCATGAAATTTGCTATTGTCTCTCCACAGGTGATAGACAGCGGCGCAAGTTTGGGTACTTTCTTTGGCGGCTTCAATACTTTCTCTGTCGGCTTCAAGTTTGGTACTTTCTTTGGCAGATTTTGTCGTGTCCATGATATGCTCCATGACTTTGCTATAAAGGAAGCTAAAAGGGTGGGCTTATTTGAAAGTGATAACAACCCTCTGTTATTTGGGGATGCCTCTGCTTTTACCTCAGCATTAACCTGTGTTCGTTGTCTAGGCATTCATCATAATAGCAGCAACGAAGTCTATGACAGTGTGTGGTTAGATCAATCTGACTGTCTGCCCATAGTCCGTTGTTCGTTGTGCTTTGCTGACAGACCATCCAAAGTCCGGTCTTTGTTGTTTTTTAATGATAAAGGATTGGAGCCACAGATGCTAGGATGTGCAAATTGGCTTAGAGTGTTACATTTGGCTAAAGATGGATCAAAAGTCATTCTAGATGACATACTTGGAGAACTAGTCCATCTCAAGTATCTGCGAGTCGATAGCATAAAGAGTCTTCCTCCATGCATCGACAAGCTCTACAATCTTCAAACTCTTGACCTAGGTTGGACTTTTGCACTGTTGCCTGTAGCAATTTGGAGTTTGCGTCGATTGAGGTGTCTAATTGCGAGGCGTGCCGTCTTTGACGGGCGTCCCCAGCTTAAGCTTTTACAAGATCTCCATACATTAGAGTTGCCGGCAGGTGATTGGATTGAAGAGGAGAGCTTGATCAAATTATCCAATCTTAGAAACCTGCAGATATATTCATGGCCTTGTTGGACGTTGGATGAATTTGGTGAGGCACTGATCAACGCTGTCCAGGGAATGGTTCACCTCCGAAGGTTGCAACTAGAAAGAGGGGTAGGACGTGTCGTCCCTCCTTTCAAGCGCTCCACCTATGCTCACTAAGCTCCTATTAATTGGAACCTTCTTAAAGGAGGACCCCATGTTCACGCTGGGAAAGCTCAAAAATCTACGTATTCTTAGTTTTGTTCGTGATGCATACTCAGGTAGCAAACTGACCATGCCCGAGAAAGGATTTCCTCATCTCAAATGCATTGAGTTCATAGCATTGTCTGATCTCGAGGAGTGGATTGTGGAGGAAGGAGCCATGCCGACCCTTAAACAATTAGCAGTCCACCAGTGCAACAAACTAAAGATGCTTCCAGAAGGACTGCAAGATATAACCACACTCGAGAAAGTAATTGTCCGTATGCCAAGCAACTTCTGCCAACGGCTTGAGAAAAATGGGGGAGAAGATTGGCACAAAATCCAGCACGTACCATACTGTTACCTCATTGAAAAGTCTTAAGCTCCTATTCCCATGACATTGACAGAAATTTCAGGTAACGGAAAACTTTCATTATTCAAGATGATAAGTACCTTCGCCTAGCTTGACTAGACTTATCCAATTTAATTTAATTAGGGTTTAATAGATTTTAAATTCATTTGAAAATGCATTGATAAATATAAATGAATCTTCTTTCTACTAAATTGAACTATTTAGGAGCTTTATTCTTTTGTCAGTAGTAATACTATATTTTATGATTAAATGTATGCAGTGTGCCCTATGATTTGATTAGTTGTATTCATGATTTGTCATGTTTTCATTGAAATTTTATATAAGCATGATTTTTAGATGACTTACATGTATACATTTGTATGAGAATAGGTGAAAAACACATACAATATATTAAGTTTGGAGTTAGCAAGTGGATGATCATGCATGCAGGCTACCACACACACTGGGCATGATGCGTCCATATCACAAAGTAGAAATTGAAGAATACAGACAACAACTAAAAGGTCCTGGGCGTACAGATTGGCAGCCACCATGCCATGGGCATGTCTAGGGTGGCGCTACTGTGGAAATCTCGATTTCCGCAGCCCGTTTGCTTTGGTTTATGCGATCCATCAGTTCTCATAATTAGCCATTCATCCCTAAGAAAGCATTGAATTCAATCTAATTTTATTCTAGAGCATTCGTGGAGAGAGGTGAAAGAGCTGTCATGCCCTAAGAAGAAAAGTTCAGGTAAAAGAGTTCAAGCTTCTAACTTTTATTAATTTGATTTTTTCACTTTTTTTCCTTCTTAAGACACTTTTATAAAATAGTTCAATGGTTTGTTGTGATTCAATTTATTTGAACGAAATCAATGGAACTATGACGAGCTAGTTTCTTATTTTAAGGCCTGAGATGTAGCCTTTTGAATTATCTATGATTCTATTTTGATTGTATTCAATAAATTAAGAATATTATTGCTTTAATTTAGTTTGCTGAGGATTAATGTATTAATTGCTAGGCCTCAATAGCAATTTTGTTTTTAGAAAAGGGATATATTAATTGATAGGTCCTAATTTATTGAGAGGGCTTTTATCCAGAAAATCAGTAGAAGCCTCCTCTATTGTTGATTTTTGCAAGATAACTAGGTAAACTTGGACATTTGTTAAACATGAAAAATTGGCAGGAGGCCTTCGAATTGCTTAACTTATAGTTGTTGATTAGAGAAAGAGTTTTGTGCACGTGGCAACGATACCCTACCTTGTTAAACTCAATTTCGTCATCCAATAAATTGCTGAAAAAAGTAGTTTTTGAGGCTACCTAATGACTTTAAAAATAGAATAGTATCTTCACTAAGATTAGACCATCATATTTCACCACGAAACAAGTCGTCCCTTGTAGCGTCCTCGACCGGCTGGTGCACGATCGCATGGTAGCTTACTCCATGGATCTTTTTAAATGGTGAAATTTATGAATGAAACCGAAAGTTTCACGCTTATAGGAGTGGAAGTTGTTCCTAATTTGGCAAGAAATCAACCTGAATTTTTTCTTTTCTTTTCTTCATTTTAGAACCTACATTGATTCCATTTTATTAACTAAAATTCAGCAACATGTCGCCTATAGTTAAGACATTTGAGCAATACAAAACCTGATAGTCATTACCAATCCAATATTTTACAATAAATTACTCACATCTACTTTAATTCATCTAATACATCCTTTATACAATCATATTCTACACAAGAAGCTAACTACTATATTTAACAACAATACAAAATATTTAAATATAATACATACTCACAATTATAATAATTATAATCCAATGGCTCCAAATTCTTCAAAAATATTAAAAATCATACATTCATAACTCAGCTAGCGGTGAAAGCTTTTCTATCAAATCTGCATCATCTGCACTCACTGATTAGTTGAAAATAATCAGTGAGTATAAAATACTCGATAAGCAAACATTTAGAAATACATAATTTCCAAAACTTGTGGCATTAACTGAAATCATAAAATTCTCAAGTTCCCATTATGCATGTGTGATAATGAGATGAGCGTAGACACCTGCATCATTTAATGACATCATCCCCATGGGGTGATGACACTTACTAAGTGATCATCCACCTATAAAAACCTTTCTACTAAAAGGCGCCAAGTAAACCAACTGAGCTACATCAAGGGCAGACAACCTGTCCTCTTCCAAACTAGGCAAAGCCTCCTTAATTCACTTTCCATGCATGAGTTCCATTCACACATGCATCATATGCATTTATAGCATGAATTGAGTTTTGCCAACTCAAAATGATAAAATGTTTGTACATGAAAATCAAGTTGTAAAATATATTTCAAGTCCACATTCTTTTTGTAAAACCTATGCACTGGGTAATGGTCATCCCTAAGTACATTTTCAATGCATGTTAATTTAAAGAAACATTTAAATAAAACAAACTCATTAGTAAATAATCTTTCTTAAATAAAAATGCAAGAACAGATTTTTCTTATCTTAAAATTCTTTTGAACGGAAAGAATTTTGAAAAGCTTGCTTACCTTTTTCCTTTAGCTTCCCACCATCTTTTCTTTACCCTTCCCTAGCATAATCAATAGAAAATAATATCTAAATATATCATCCTCATCATCAAGTATGTCAACCTACATGCCTACTTATTTCCTACTTGCCTCCTTTTTTGTTGGCCTTTATTAAGAAATTTAAGCATTTCTTTTCTTGAAAATCTTATTTAAATATAATTCATCCTACACTTGTGCAAACATCCAATTCTCACTTTAGACTTTCAAATATGGGGCCATCTTGAATGCATCATAAAATTAGATTTTATAGGGTTTCATAAGCCCAATATGCTCAAAAATAATCTTTTATAAACGTAGACCAATTTGAAAACTTATAGACTATATAAGCTATCTTAGTCTTTTAATCATTCTATAAATGAAATATTCTTAATGAGTCTTATACATTTTGTATATATTGCATTTAAATAGCTCATATAAAGGGCTTCAATGGCATATCTAGACCTTTGACCTGTGGGAGCAAAGTTTATATTTTGTATTAAAATTTTTATATGTTTAAGAATAATTTTTATTATACAAAAAATCTGAAATATATTTTTCTAACACCATCCTCAATCTCGAATTAGGTAGATAAAATTATAACATTTAAATAGAAATATGCAAAAAGTTAATTGATAATACTATTAATTTTTTAAAAAATTACACAAATTTTACAATTATCCTCAACGGGTTTTCATATTTTGAAGCCTATCTATCATGAATTCATTGTTAACACTATCAAACATATTTTTTCCAATGTAAGCAATTAGGCAATCACATATTCGTATTTAAATTATTTGTTTAATAACAACATCAAGTTTCTTTCACCTCAAATATTTGTACGGCCTCATTTTGTAAAATAATAACAATAAAAAATTAATTTGATTTATATATCTACTTTAAATTTCTAATTTAATATCCAAAAATATTTTACGATATAGATAAATGATTTGATAGATTATTATGATATTTCAGTAAATTTATAAATAGATGTAGGTCTCAGGTCTCAATGTATTTAAATTATTTTTTAACAAAGACATCAAGTTTCATTCACCTTCAAATATTTGTATGGGCACATCTAATTAAAGTAGTAAAAATATAAAACTAGTATTAATTACAAATATTTTGATTTATATTTCTATTTCAAAGATTTTAATTAATATCATAAATATTTCACGATATTAATGAATAATTTTGGAAATTATTATAGTATTTTGATAAACAATATGAAGTTGATCTAGCTAAACAACTCCTTTAATAATCATATTATGCACCTAAGAAAATGATTACCAATGAGCTAATAAAGAAAAATTAGAGAAATTTTTCAGAAAAATAATCAAATAAGGGCTCATTTTTTAGGTGTAAAAAAGTGGAAAAAATTTTATAACAAACATTTAGAAAACTAAAAAAGTAATGTAATTTTATAAGAACAATGATTATAAATGCAAAGAATAGAGATTAAAATAGTTATATCCATTGTATAAAAATATGAAAAATGATTATAGTGTACATGTAATAATAAAAAAAAGTAGATTTAGTCGTTAAACTATCAAAGAATATCAAAAATATCTATAAATAAGTGATGATACTTTTCACATTTTTCAAATGCGCTCTAGATCTATTCAGTCACATGTAAGATTTTTTCTATTTATTTCCACTACATTTTAACATAATTTAATTTATAAATTATTTAATTACCTTCTTTTTCTACTATTATTTCTACATTTGGATTATTTTGACATTTTCATAGAAATATCTTATTTATTCTTAACCATTACCACACTTTAAAAAAAAATTCACAAAACTTTCTTGCTTTTAATCTTTTATCCAATGGAGTAAAAACTTTAAAATATACTGATTTGATATAAGATATAATTGGATTACATTTGGAAAATTTAATACTATTATTATTTAAAGAAGCTTTCATAGGTTGTGATGCATAAAAAAATAAAAAAATCTATCAATTTCAACGAGAGGACATGTTTCTAAGTTACTAATTACTACGTGTATGTGTGTGCATATATGTAAATTTTTTTGCAAATAGAAGTTAGAATAAAACAATAATGATGTGATTATTTTCAAAAATTGAAAAATAGATGTATTACGAATTGTAATAATTGATCTCTATTTTTTATTAGTAACGTACGAAATGATATTTAATATTATAAATCAAGACATACTAAGCTTCTATAAATTCTCTTTAAGAGTTTAAGCTCTCACCATCATGCATATTAAGAGCATCTTACAATCTTAGAAGATAGGAATAATATTATATGCTATCAATCTATATCTATTATTTTTAAAAAAATTAAATCTCAATGAGAGAAAATAGTGTACATTTTTAATTTTGATATGTCAAAAGCCTTGTAGAAGAAAAATGAGTGAAATATGAAGCCGTGAAAAAGAGAGAATAGGAAGAGAGAGAATTCTAACTTAAAAAGAGAAATAAAGATGTTAAAATCCCATTCCAAATCCCTCCTCAACATAATTTGTAAGTCATAATAATTAATTACAATAATTAAAAATATGCATCTTGTAAAGAGAATATTGTTGGGATTAATAAAAAATTAAATAAAAAAGAATCTTGATAATAATAATAAAAAAAGTCTTTACAATAAATGCATATAGCGCACGTTGAGTAAATGCATAGAGATGTATTGTTAAACCACATATGTAAAATCAAAAACAGGTATAAAATCAATACATTAAAATTCTGAGTTTTTAATAATGGTGAGGGCAATAAATTCTTGCCAGTGGAGACAGTAAATTTTAACTAGTAAGGACAATCTTAAAATAATAACGTAATTTATAATATATATTAATAACTTTTAAATTTCAGTGGGGCCAGTTGCCCCGAATGCCTTGTACGTGGATCCGCCCCATGATGGAATAATAAAATTGGTCGACTTAGAGACGCTGACGCGCTACGCTCATTCAAGAGGCTTGCCGTGCTGGTAGCACATGGTAGCCACGTGCCACAGCATGGAGGGTTTGACCCTGCAGTAGTTATAAAATTAACGAAATTGAGCTGAAATAATGAAATGAGTAGACTTAAGATGCCTCTCGTGCCTACGACTTGCCCTGCTAGTATCTGCCAAAAGGATTTTATTCCTTTTTTTAAGCCACGTACGGACGATGCATGTGTGGGTGCGGGAAGGGAGACAGCGGGAGCTCCTTTCCTCCAATCAATTACTAATCCACTCAATAATTCTATTTTTTTAATTTATTCTTACATTCTAATCTTTTTCCTAGCAACTACCATTTAATAATTTTATTTTTTTAACTATACTCTTATTATTTTCCATCAGCTACACATCTCTCGAAATATTTTATTCTTTTTATTATCATCATTTTCTACACTTCCATAATTTTCTACCGTACCAAAGGTCACCGGCTCAAAATAAAAAAAGGCACTGCACTCGGTCGACGTTGTAGACTGGCAGCGTTCCGACTGGCAGCGTTCGGGCTGGGATGTTGACTTCCATGCTGTGAGTTGTCCTCGGCCCCATGTGTGTTAGCTATCTCTCTCACGTGTGCAAGTTATAGTTTTCTATATAAAGAGCTTTTATTTCCTCGTTAATAACGTAAGAAAATTTGATAATAATTCATGTAAAAATTAAATAAAAATTGAAATAGTATAAAGTAAAATTTCAAATGAAACAATAAAAAAAGACGTATTATAGCGTAACTACGTGCATAAGTACATGTCCCAGTCTCCGTGCCAGTTGGCGCGGGTTGCCATTTTAGGGTGTGTTTGGCAATTGATAAAAAATATCAAACTAAAACTTTTCACTCTCCGTGACTATCACATGTTTTAATTATTTTTCACATTTTCCTACATAACTACCCTATTTTTCAATCATTTCTACACAACTATTCACACAATTAACCTATTTATTTTAACTTTATCCTCTTTACTATTCATCATTTCTCTTATCATATCACATCATTTGACAACTTTTACTTTTTAAAACTTAATCAAAAGTTTTATTCATTATCAAACACACCCTTAAAAAAACTTTGATTTCTAGATTAAAGGTACCTAGATTAAGCAAAAAACGTGTTTTGCCTGCAAATGATCATAACCTGCCTTTGCCCGGGTCATTTCGTCTCTGATCTCACTTGGATAGTTTCAAGTCCTGCGTACATGTGCAAACACACCTTCTAGCTTATTAAAATTAGCCGTTGTCCAATAAATGAATAGTTATCAATGACAAAAACGAGGCTCTCCACCTGCCCGTAAATCGTAACAACAAACCTCCCATGTCCAAGCAAAATCGAAGTCTCGGATTGAATATATGGATCACCACAAGATTCTGACGGAAATTTATGTTGTGAGTAAGATCATTTGCATAACGGATTAACGGCTTGGATTGATGAAATATGGCCTGATAAATTTTGAACAGGCATGCTGGTATGCCTTCTAGTTGGACAAAAAAAGGTCAGACAAGTCCCAGCTAATGCATTTTAACGGTCAAGGAAATTTACACAATCTCGTGTGAATGGAGCGAAATATATGACTATCAAAACCTTTTATTCGATAAGAAGAACAGAATTCACTCAACGACCGGTGTAGATCGAAAGAATGTATATCACAGCTCTATTTAAAATTGACGGTTCACAAAATTTAGAAGCTTTTAGTTCAAAATGATGATGATAAAAATAGCATAAAGAATCAAAGATATAACTACATAAATAAGACACGTGCGATCTGTATTGTGAATGGTTTAGATGATAGTCAATTTGATCAAAAAAGGAATCGACATCAAAAAGTGCATAAGGAATTCATGGGAAGAAGGGGCCGAATCCGGTTGTTCACAGAGCGTTCGGTAGCCTACCCATTAGAAGCGCTTTCCATGTGAAAAAAAAAAAAAAAGGAAGAAAGGGTACTGAGGAAAATTTACGGCGCGAGCATATATTTAAAAAAGTGTGAGTATGTTTGATTTTTTTAATAAAGTTTAAATTATATTATATTATATTATTTAAAGTTCATATAAAGAAGTTACTCTTGACAATTACAATTTCAATATTTATTTTTGAAGTTTTGAAAATTTAATATTATTTTATATTTTCTGAAAATATTAGCATCGAATTAGATCTAGCTTGATCTAACTGGATCTAACCCGATCTAATTTTTATATTAATGAGTTAATCCTAATTTAACACCTGTAGTATGATCCTAAACCCCTTATGAGGTCATTTATACCTTAGTTACAGAAATTAAAATTCAGATAATGCAATTTTAAAAAAATCAAAATCTAATGGAATATAACGGGATCTACATCTAATTGGATTTAACCCGATCTAATTTTCAATATTAATGAGTTAATCCTAATTTAACACCTATAATATGACCCTAAGCCCCTTATAAGATCATTTATACCTTAATTATAGAATTTTAAACATAGATAATACGATTTAAAGAGATAATCAAAATCGAACGGAATCTAACTGGATCTAATAACATCTAACCTGATATAACTTGATCTAATTTTTGATATCAATGAGTTAATCATAATTTAACACCAATAATATGATCCTAAGACCCTTATAAGGTCATTTATACCTTAATTACAGAATTTAAAACATAGATAATATGATTTAATAAAGTCCATCAAAATGTAACTAGATCTAACCGAATCTAGCGGGATTTAACAGCATCTAACTCGATCTAATTTTTTATATTAATGAGTTATTTCTAATTTAACACCTGTAATATGATCCTAGGACCCTTATAATGTCATTTATAATTTAATTATAGAATTTAAAACACAAATAATATAATTCCATACATTCCATCAAAATTTAATTAGCTCTAACTAGATCTAATGGGATTTAACCCAATCTAACTTAATCTAACTCGATCTAACCTAATTTAATTTTTTATATTAATGAGTTAATCTTAATTCAACACTTGTAATATGATCCTACGTAGCGCCTCCACCTATGACATCTTTATACTTCGAGTTTGTCATAGAATTTCATGCCAGGAATCTTTTGAAAAATAATAAAGTTCATAACCTAATTTACATTTATACACCAAATAAGAATAAAAGTGGTCCAAAATTTTTTTATAAAAATTTTGGCAGTATCCCATCTATAACTAAGACATTCCCTAAATACAAATATTTACTAAATAATTCTTTACATCAAGAAATAACCTATATCACTTTATCATAACTACAAACATCCCCTTTTTCTTCACAAATTCATCATAATCACACCATATCTCTCATATTTTAATATTTTTCCTCATATATAATACATATATCCGTACAATTCACACAATATAAAAGGACCAATACTACAAATATCTTTCATACCATACACATAATATATATATATGTCATACGCACATTCAACAAACAAAAAGAAAATCTAGAACTTCTAAAGTTTATCTTAATACAAAACACGCTCATCAGTCTATTCAAAATTTACCCCCTTTCTTATTAACTTTGCGAGAGGAGTACATATCCGAGAGAAACCCTCCACAAATGTGCGATAATACCCTTCAAGACAAAGAAAGCTATGTATTTCCGTGAAATTTATCGGCCTTTGCCAATTCACCACTTCCTCTACCTTAGCAAGATCCACCAATATGTTCTAAAAATGGAACATTATGCGTCCAAAACTCACATTTCTTCAATTTCGCATATAATTTGTTCTCCCTTAAGGTTTGCGATACCATTCTAAGGTATTCAACATGATCATTTTTTATTTTTGAATACATGAGAATGTCATTTATAAATATGACCACAAATTTATCCAAATAGGATCTGAATACTCTTTGTATTAAATCCATAAATGCAGCTAGTGCATTTGTTAACCTGAATGGCATTATCAAAAATTCATAATGTCCATACCGAGTTCGAAAGCAGTTTTCTATATATCTTCCTCTTTAATCCTCAATTGATGACATCTCGATTGTAAATCAATTTTTGAAAAGATAGTCGCCCCTTGTAGTTGATCAAATAAATCATCTATTCAAGGTAAAGGGTATTTATTTTTTATAGTTATCTTGTTCAGTTTGTTATATTCAATGCACAATCTCAAACGACCATATATTCTTTTTACAAATAAAACGGGCACTCCCTAAGGTGATGCACTTGGCCGTATAAAATTCTTATCTAATAAATTTTGCAGCCGTATTTTTAATTTTGTCATTTCTGTTGAGACCATTCTGTAAGATTGTTTAGAAATTGAAAGTAGCCTAGATAATATATCTATTGCAAATTCTATCTCTTTCTGAGGGGGTAATCCTAGCAACTTGACAGAAAAAATATCAGAAAATTCTTTCACTACAAGAGATAAAGTTTCTTTGTTTATATCAACTATTGAAGCTAAATATGTCCGACATCTTTTGCTTATCGACTTTACAGTTTTTATGGCAGAAATAATTTTCACTTGCTGAAATTTATTTGCAACCACCTCTATCGACTTAGACATTTTAAAAATAATTTTTCAATCACCCTAATCTATTATTGCTTTCCACTTAGACAACCAGTCCATTTCTAATATTACATCAAAATCATGCATAGGTAATAACATCAAGTCTGCGTCTAAATTTATTTCTCCTATTTTGATCGGGTAAGCTTTGCAAATTTTATCTGTACTTGTTAGTTGATATATCGGGGATCCCACATTCACAATCATATCCATTTTTTCATGCGCATTGTATATTTTGCAATAAATGCACAAGAAATAAAGAAATGCGTAGCACCGGAATCAAATAATAATTTGGCAAAATAAGAGTGAATAAGCAATGTATCAATAAGAGCATCGTTATGTGCAGTCTAGGCTTTGCATTAGTCATAGCATGCACCTAGCATTCGTCTTCTGCCTTTGTTATTCTGGGCCACGAAATGATGATGCTGGTGGCTTCATTTGTAATGTTTAACGCTCTCTAGTTTGTTTGTTTTCAAATTTTTGTGTGCAGTATTTTGCTCGATACCCAAGTTGTCTACATTTATAGCATGTGATCTCACCTGTGCACTCCTGAATTGAATGACCAATGTTTCCACACTTCTAACACTTCCCCGCTGCTTTCCAACATTTTCCTCGGTGATTTTTACCACAAGTAGCACGTGAGGGAATTAACTGCTTCATTTTCATCTTTCTTTCATCATATTATATCTTGCCCTTCTTATGTGACTTTGTCCCACTATCTAATGTAGAGTTTCACACTTTTTGTGAAATCCCTATCTTAGAAGCATGTATATAAACCCTAGGTAATGTATTAATCATTATATGAAAAATATTGATGATATTTTTGCAATATGTGGAATGAAGGATTAAATAGCCAATTACGGAATATTAATTCGGATAAATAATAAACATGAATAGTAAATGTGGGATTAAGAAATATGTTAAGTTAATCACTTTAGATTAACTTAATTAAAAAAGACAAAAAAGGAAGCTTCCCACTAAAGGAAAAAAATGCTTTTTGGATTAAAATAATAATTTTCGGATTCTTATGGATTTATGCGTAGAAAATATAGAAAAATTCATATTTTGCAATCCAGACATCGGATTGAAGTGAAATTTTTTATGGATGACCAAAATATTGTGCTAAACATGATGAGTGGTCCAAATTCATCAAAAATTGTGAATCAAGGGTCAAGATCAAGCATCAATTGAGGATCAAAAACCACTTTTGCTTTTGCATTAATGGATAGTTTGACTTTTTCTAATTTTAATTAATTAAAAAGCATTTTCATTAAATGAAAATGTGCACAAAAATCAAACGGGGAGTGGGCATGGGATTGCATGGGATTTGGTGTCCAAAATCAATGGCCAAGATTTAATCTTATCACTTGATCAATGGATGAGATTGGGATTAAAAA
The DNA here is from genome assembly GCA_030490835.1 of Annona cherimola. Lineage (NCBI taxonomy): Eukaryota > Viridiplantae > Streptophyta > Magnoliopsida > Magnoliales > Annonaceae > Annona > Annona cherimola. Next base: position 4,574,766 of record CM059971.1, on the reverse strand, counting down.
ATGCATTTTTATAAAAGAAATGCTTAATGAGGAGCATGCTAAACTGGAAGTGAATAGGGCTGCACAAGGCTCAATGTTGCATGGAAATTGGTGAGAAAAATTCATGGGTTGAGATTTGATCAAACATGGATGATCAACGGTTGAGATTAATCATACCTTTTAATGAAAGTCAAGCAATTATGGAGAGGATTTGCTTGAACAATGTTTGGCTAGAAATATTCCACATGGGATAATAAGATAATTAGTGGAAATGAGGTGGAAATGACATAAGCAAAAATATTTATAATTTAGTCCAAATTAAACGGGGTAATTAGGGGACCATGCTTGGATGTCCAACACACCTCCCCAAAGCCTCCTAGCTTGAGAAATCCAGCCCCTCACGTTTTAGAGTAAGAGAAAAAGAGAGAGAAGAGAAAAAAGAGAGAAAGTGAGAAGGAGAGGAAGAGTTCTTCACTTGAGGCAAGTGAACTCTTTTCAAAATTCTTTTGGATGTTAATAGGTTAAAACCATTCTTAAATATGCCTAAACATGAGAAAATAAGTATAGTTATAATGCCCAAATGAAATTATGCCTAAACATCGAAAATTTGGAGCGAAAATAGAGCATTCGGAAAAATTATGGATAAAATGTAAAAATAATTCTCCAATATTGCTAAATGATAATTTGGGATAAATTTTTATGATAATTATAATGTTGAAATGATGATATATTAATTTCATGATTTATGGATTATGCTTAAGTGAAATTATGTTGATTTTTAGTATATGGAGAAAATGATTTATTTAGCCAAGTTAATGATGATGAATTCAAAATTCATGAATTTTTCCATGATATACCAAACATAAGTTATATCATGGTATTTTTTATTTTTAGAAAAAAGTCAATTTTTGGAACACATGAATAGTGACTCACTCACTGTGAACATAATCACGGTGAACAGTAACTGTGAACAGTGATTATGAATAGTAGCTATAAACAATAGCAATGTAAATTGGGTAGAAATAAGATTAATATTTTATAAGGATATGTGAATCGAATTTTAAAAGGATTTATGGATAAAAATTCATATAATGAGGTAATGACCAAGTATTTTTATAAAGTTAATCTTTATGAGCATAAGGTAATAAAGGATCATAAAGCATGCATGGGAAGCTACCTAAGTCATGATATAGTATGGATAAAATATCTTTTTCACTTGTATAGACAAAGAAAAAGAAAGGATAAAGGATTCAAATTGAAGCAAAATAAGAGGTAAGCAAGCAAACCTTTTGAAAATGTGATTTTATTCTACAACCTTGAAATGCTTTGGGAATTGCTTCATTGTAAGCAAATTCTTTTAAATGTTAAAAAATGTAGAGATGAAAATGTTGAAATGGAAATGATGAGAAGGTTTCAGCGAAAGGAAAATGAGTTTTTTTTTTAAAACGGTATTTTAGATAAATGTTTTGAAAATAGTTTTATCAAAAGGTTTTGAAGTGTTTTAATGACATGTTTTTAAAAGGTTTGAAAAGTCCTTTAAATATTGATTTATTTCAGAATTTCCAAACACTATTGTTTTAAAAAGAATGTAAGGAAAGTCAACCGATAAATCAATTGTACAAAATAATTTCAGTAATGGTTATTAAAATAATGATCAAAGGATCATACAAGTTTATAGAAAAATGACCGATGGGTTTTGTGGACAAATTATATGGTATCTAATGGAAAAGTACAATTAGGTGCTTACATATCCTTTGTTCATGAAAAATCTAAAAATGAGAAGAAAAGCATTTTTCAAGAAAGTCTTTTGTTTTCAAAATATGAAAATATTTTCGAGTTTGTTTTATCGTTCCAAAACTATTTACAACCATTTTAGAAATGTTTTGAAAATATTATTGCTCAACTGTTATCTTCAAATATTTCAAATGATTCATGAAAATGTTATTTAAATGTTTTCAAAATCATTTAAGGTTGGTCATCCTTACAAAATATTTTTATTAACTTGTTAACTTGGGTTGTGCCAAGTTTTCAAGTTAGAAAAGGGAATATATGCCGAGGTCTGTAGTATTTTGAAATAACATGCTAGCATTAAGTTTTGAAAAGGAAAAGTTACAGACTAGGGTCTGTAGAGTTTTATAAAAAACATGCTAGCATATGAATGTGAAGAAAGAAATGTATACAAGAGTTATATACTAGGTCTACTGTATAGGATATGCATACCGGATGCGGTTGCAAGATGGGCCCCCTCTACATAGGCCAAGTCGCTTCAAAAGGCGAAAGGCCGGCAGCGCCCTCCCTGAAATGGGATAAGGACACGAATAACTATCTGACTCACGAGTTATTAATTGAGATAGTTTCTCTCCTAAGGAGGAAGGATGATCACTTAGTAAGTGTCACCTACCAGACGGACAAAAACGTCATGCATAATGCGTATGCTTATTTTGAAAAGGGTTTATGGAAATATTTTAAAGACATGAGAATGTCCTTGGAGAAAGAAAGTTTTATAAAAAATATTTTAGGACATACAATATGTCCATGGAAAAGAGGTTTACATGTTAAGTTTACAAGCGTATGTTTTATAAAAGGTTTTATGAAAAGGTTTCCTCTAAATGGTAGTCAATCACTTGTTAAGTGTCTTTTACCGAATGGGAGAAATGCATTTAAAATTAAAAATGCTTATTTACTGAGTTTCGACTCATGTTTTGCTTTTCAAACCGTAGACAGGTACAACACAAGATATGATGGAAAAGGAAAGGATGATATGAAGAAAAAGTAATGACATGTTGATTTGTATGATCTAAAGTATGGTAAGAAATTTTCATAGTTTATATGTATGAAATGATCAGGTTAAAATAACCTGTATTGTAGAAGGACAAATGTTATCAATAATATTTGAAAGTTTGATGATAAGTATGTGTGTACATGTGATGGAAGAAAAGAAAAAAAATTTTGGATGAGATCTGATTAAGTACCCGCTGCATGATCAAGGCAACAATCCTGAGTCACGTTTACCAATCAACAAAATCTTGGAGTAAGGACAAATGTAACACTTCAGTTCAGGGCGCCATATTTTCCTTGGTGGAAAGTTTGAATTGTATTAACTTTCATTTCCATCATTTTTACCCAATTCACAATCTCAGAATATTAGTGGAAATGATGATTGACTAGCTGCTGTCATATAAAAGGGCGTAACCCTATTCTAAACTTACAGATTTTAAGGGGCAAGATTTGTCAACACTCATAGAGCAAATCTGAATAGGGCAATAAATTTTGTTGCATGCTCTACCATTGATGATTTTTCTTGGTATTATTGCTCAAACTCCAACAACTTTTGTTGTCTAAGTGACTTGGGATAGTATGCCTCATTGAAGTGCAATAGAAAGTCCTCCCAGTTCATTTGTCGTCAAGTAGGGATGCTTAACTTCACTGCATTCCACCACTCAGCTGCATTACCCTTCAACATATAAGTGACAAACAAGACTTTTTATTGTTCAACGCGTTAAAGTAATTTAAAAATCTTTTTCAATTCTTCTATCCACTCTTTAGCACTATTAGGGTCAGGATCTCCTCAATAAAGTGGGGGTCGCATGTTCAAAAAGTCATTCATAACTCTTCTATTGGCATCAACATCCCTAAATCCCTTGGCATGATCCTTCTAGCCAGAGAGTTTTCTAAAACTTATTTACCTGTCATCCGTTCCATAGTTTGCAATGCTTTTAGTACTGCATCCATAACTTGAGCATTGAGGTCTGCAAACCGTTGTGCTTATCCTATATTTGATGTCCCGGCAACATCATTTCTAAGATTATTCTTCCCTGAAGCATTATTATATTGGTTATTTGTATGTGCTGAAGAAGAATCCTCACTGACCAACACACTTTCCACCAATCTACAAATCATTTTTCTTACTAATCGAGATAGTGGTTCATCCATCACTACTTGTTTTCCCTTATCCTTCTTAGGCGGCATCTTTTTCTTACATTATACCATTAATTTTAAGCATTACGACATAACTGCTATAACAACACTTAAGTTTCCAAAAGATATGCTTGCATAATGTCTAAATAATTTCTTATTCATATGATGAATTAAAAGAGAATCTAAAACATCAAATCATTATAATATTCTTAGAAAATAAAAATTTTAAGCTAATTAGTGAATTTTACATCACCATCACTAGAAAAGTCGTAAAACTTAGGACTACTAAGTTTTATTTTTATTAGTTTATGCTCTATTTCTAGGAGTTCAACCTCATCATCATCAGTGATTTAAATCTCAAGTTCATCATTTTTATTATTTTCTTGACTTTCTGTGAGTCATCTTTTGAATTTTCTTCAAAATATATTGTAAGTTCTTTTTTATATTCTTTATTAGAATATTCTATCGGTTTCTCCTCTATACGCTTTTCTTGATTCATCTAAAATAGCCACATTCTTCGATAAACATTTGTTCTTACTTTTGCTTCAGTACTAGTTGCACGTCCGGCTTTGTACTTACGTTTGGGTGGCATTGTAGCTCATATATCATTAAACAATTATCATTTATAATTATTTCAGATTACTTACCGTACTTTAGCTTTGCACTTACTAAGTCTAATGTCATGATTTTCCCTTGTTATGTATTTCAACCATGGCTCTGATACCACTTGTAACACCCCAACCTTGAGATGTTACGAATAAGGTTTACTATGTTCAAGCTGAGAACAAAATCTTCCAAGATGGAAATAGATACTAAGATGCAAAATCATAAAAGTTTTAACCATTATATCTCAAGTTTTCTCATTATGTAGTTATTATACATATTTAATGTCTATAATCAAAACAATATTATAAGATAATTTCAATAATATTTTAAACTTCTTTGTATTTTGCTTTGCTAGATTCGTTTTTTCCCCGTCTTGATAGAGACTCTAGTTAACATTATATCCTGTGTTTCCATTAAAAAAAAAATTATATGAGCTAAATGCTCAGTAAGTAAAAATATATTTTTACTAAATTCATTTTACAATCATTTTGATTTTTCAATGACCAACACAATATTTATATTTTCTTTTATACACAACAAACTCTAATTAATGAAAATTAAAACAGGTTGATACATGTGCATACATATGTTAATTTTAAATTGTGCATTCACACTGTTTGTATTGTCGTCTACTTGTGCTCACGTGTAACCGTGCTGCACATTTGTGAACTAATTCATCTTCTTTATACTACTTTACTACTTTACTCCTCAGCAGCAAACCCAATATGCAATTATGTATCATGCCCATGCACTGTGATTAATGCACCACTTAAATTTACTACTTAACATGATTTTGAAATAATAATGCTCATATTTGAATATACCAACTTGAAAGAAAATTTCAAATTAAATAAATAATCACATTTCATAACAAATCACAATATTCACATAATATTTTCAAAGTCATACTTTGTAAAAGTTTACTTACCTCTAAGTAGACTTTAAAATTCCTCTTTTTCTAATTTCTTGTAGTAGCATTAAGTCTTTTTTTCTTAATTTTCATCACAATATGTTCATTATTTCACCTTAGTTTTCATAAATATTATTTAAGTCTTCAATTATGACATTTTCGAAATTTCTCATAAATTTAATTGGCCAAAATTCTATTTTCTCCTATTTATTCTTATATTATTCCACTTTTAAACAACTTTATTTCTTAGTTTTTTAGTTAAGAAAAATAAATTTGGACTCCTTTATATTTTTAAATACATGATTTAATTTTCTAGAATTTTTTATAAATTTTTTATATTTTTTTAAAAATTTCACTTTTTTATGCTGTGGACTGTTTCTTGTGCGCCAACACGGATCGGTTGGATCCTTGCTTGAAAGTTGAGTCAGTTTATGTATGTAAGCTAAGCTTAGTTTTTTTGGGCTTTGAATACATGGGCTTGAATTAGGAGAATCAAATATGGGCTCTGTTGGATACATTGTGAATGCCAAGCAACTACTCTACCTGGTGGGCATAAATTGTATCATACACAAGCATCCAACATACACCTGAGAAGTAAAAAGGGAAGACAATAGCAGCATCCAAGCTTCCTTTAACTGCAGGGGTGATGGGAGAATTCGATTTGGAGAGGAGAATATCAATCCTGCTGACTGTCGTTGCTGCTAATCGACCGCAACGGAAGAGGAAATCGGGTTTCAAGTAGCGTTGGTGTAGGGATGGGAGAAGCATGATGCAAGAGTTCTATTTAGAGAGGAGGGCGTCACTTGTGTGACGGTGAGGGAGAGTACATCCGGTTTGCAAATTGCGTCGGCGCTGAGAAGGATGATGGGAGGGTTAGATTTGGGACAAGAGGAGGGGATTATTCTCTCCACAAATTTTGGGTACAGCCAAATCTGAAGGGATTGCGCGAATTGGGAAGTGGCGAATAGAGTTTGGGGTTAGGATTTTAACATGCAGTCGGGCGCCTGGCTTCGAATCCAAGGCACTGGAGGCGATGGGCAAGCAGGCACGCGGGTGCCACTTGCAGCTCCTTGTAGCCGAAGGACCCCACCGCAGAGATCCACGTCATGAAGAAATGGGAAGAAAATGAAAGTTGGGAAGAATAGAGAAAACAAAGAGATTTCTTTACCTTAGAAGGAAGAAGAAGAAAGAAAAGGTTGAAGGGGTGTTGGGTTTCCTCCACTGCAGAGAGCAGAGGCATTCACTGCCTTTCTCTTGCCGTCTCTTCTTTTGGAGGGAGATGGCAAAGTGGCAGTAGAGAAAATTCGGCCGGCATTCTAATGGCCAAAAAAATCAAAGAAAAGGAATTTCTTTTTTTCCTCCGTTCTCTACCTCTGCTTCTCGATAAAGGCTTTAAAATTTTACTTACTCCAAAAAACATACGTGTACACACACGTACTAGCTAATAGACTTGCAGATTTATTTTTGTTCTTTGTCGAAAATTTTTAAGTACAGCTCAATTGCACACTAATAATAGAGTACTCTGTTGTAAAAGGTTTTAATCAATTATTAAAATTGCATTTACCCAGCTCATTATATTTAAAAATTTTTACTTTAATAACAAACTAATTTTAATCCAAATTAGATATTTGTATAAGCTTTATCTGAGAACAATATAAAATTAATATAATAAATTAGTTTGACATAAATATTAATTTCAATGAATTATTCATAAGTTCAATTGACAATTAATTAATTTTTGTGCTAAAAATAATTAATTAATTTTTAAATATAATTTTGGATATGTTAAAATTTTTAATTTCAGTCTTTAAAAATATTTTGATACTTGTAAGTATTTTTTAATCCAAAAAAGTTAATTTCACTATTTAAAAATATTCTGATGCTAATAAGCATTTTTCATTTGGTTCAAATAATTTATTATTTTAATATGTAATAGCAACCACATTTCGCAACGATAGTTCCCATTTAGTTGCAAATGTGTCTCATCCATTGCAACGAAAATCCATTTATTGTAAAGTTTCGTTGCAATTTTACACTACACAACAGTTTTCGCAACGAGAAGTGTTTCGTTGCAATTTGTAGACAATGTACCACTAATTGGAATGAAGTTTCACTTTGTTACAATTGTGTGCACCAATTGCAACGAAAATTCGTTTAATTGCAAATATTGCATCTTGCTGTAGGAGGATGTCTTTTGACATTTCTTCTATCGCACATTACCTGAGATATGTGCGATGGGAACTAACTCCCATTACCTAACATTAAACTATTCATAAAAATACGAGGTATTTGCTCTAGTACCCGTAGTTTTTTTATATAAATTGTATTTATTATTAAGAATTGCAACTTATTGCAAAAAGTGCCTATGACTATTTAAGATATTTGTAGTTATATCTATGGCAAGTTTCGACCATTTGTATTTTATAAACCTTATAAAATTTTTAATGGATTAAAGCCACCCATTGCATTTATTTAATACCATGATTGGATTACTTGATAGACGCTAATAAATATAAATTTATGAAATTATTTTAAAATTAGTCATGGCCTATCCTGAAATTCAACCAAGGTGAACTTTCAAATGCTAACTAAATTCATGTTAATAAACACAATGAATGATTTGGAATATGAATTATCAACAATTTGATAATATTTATAAAAATCAATAAATTGATGTTTGTCATAGACATAACTGCAGATATTTTAAATATCCGTAGGCACATTTGCAATAAGTTTTAAATCGTATATATAAATGTAGTTTGTGTAAAAAATATAAGTGTGAGGGAAAAATATCTCTAAAAATATTGAAGATTTCCAAAAATGGACTAACATATCACAAATTAATTTGTATATACTTATGTCATGAAATGGCACAAATCAATTACTGAACTTTTATCAAAATTTATTTTATGTTTTTAAGACTAATAAATTAAAAGATTTAAAATTATTAATATTTTTATTTATTTTATGAAAAATCTACCAAAATTTTCATTTGATCAATGCATTGCAGTAAAACTCATCATATGTTTGATTAGTGGTGACTCCATTTTAATTTTATTGCTGTTTACTTCCTAAATTATTGCATCATTTTTTCATTACACTTTGTATCTTACCAATGCACTAATTATTAAGCTTGTATTATGCTAACTCACTAATTCAACATTATATTTAATTTTCACTATTGTACGTTGTATCTTGATATTAAGCAACTACGAGGAGCCATTTGTTTGACCCTAAAATTTTCAGTTATGCATATTTAAAATATAATATAGGAACATGATAGTACGAAATTTCATTATGTATTTTTAAGTCATAGTTATAATTGGCACAAAGAGTGTATATATATATTACTATTATTTTTTAGAGTAGTTATGCAATGTTTTTCATATTTTACATATGATTATAAATATTTTAAATTGGCATTGCCTATTCAAAATATTGATTAAAATAATTTATGGTACTATGATAAATAAATGTTTTAAATAAAATAAATAAATTGAATTTTGATTTAATCGTCACCGTAGGTCAAGATATGGAAAGACACCAATTGTACCAATACTACCAAAATGTTTGCTTGTTTTAAATATGCAATGTTATTTGCATGTGATTAGTCCCATGTCAACCCTCCATACAACGTTTATTTTTTATTTTTTCTTCATAAATATATTTTTGAAAGTGTATTAGCCCATATATCAAGTTTTCCATTTTATAATATTTTTATATATTTATTTTTTAACTTGTATATTAAGTTTTACCATTTTTGAATATATATAAATATTTTTTTGATTTTAAAAATAGGGGTAGTTAAGTCATTTAAAAATGACTACGAGTCTCTTATTTTAAAAAAAATAAAAAATATATATATACATATCTCTGAAAATAGTAAAATTTGGATACAGATTAAATATACCTAGATTAATTAGGCAATTAAATATACCACATACTCCCGCGTCTTTAACAAGTCAAAGTCAAGATTAGCGAAGCGTCACTTTCTAATTAATTATCCGTATCGATCAAGATGAAGACCGCATTATATTTTATATTATGGAATGATGGAGTAAAAAAAAAAGAAATCCGGCCAGGCCAAAAATTTTCGGGTATCAGTTGTCATGGGGAAAGACAAAGGTGATGCTGGCGACTGTAAAATGCGAGAAGGGGAGGGAATTCGACGGAGAGGGATGATTCTTGAAGGCAGGACTAACGACGGCCTAAGCTTGCCCAGCCAAAAAAACATATCATTTGAAAATTGTACTGGTTGTCGTACTTGTTTTCTTTGATTGGTGTTCTATTTTATTGAGTAGCTGTTGTCCAATAAATGAATAGTCATCCGTGACCAAAAACAGGGCTCTCCACCTGCACGTAGATCCACATGTCCAGACAAAATCGAAGGCTCGGATTGAATATATGGACGACCGCGAAATTCTGATAAACTTATGTTAGGAGCATAATCATCTGCGGAACCGATGAATGGCTTGGATTCATGAGATATGGCCTAGAACATAGTTACGGCATCCGTTTTGAACTGTTCAACTTCTAGATGGAAAGAAAAAGGTAAGGCATGTCATTTTAATGGTCAAGGAAATTTACACATTTTCGTGTGAATGGAGCGAAATAAATGATTATCAAAACCTTTCAACTCAATAAGAAGGACAGAATTCACTCAGTGACCGGTTTAGATCGAAATAATGCAGACCACAGCTCTGTTTAAAATTGACGGTTCACAAAATTTAGAAGCTTTTAGTTCAGAATGATGAGCACAACCCAAACAAAATTCATGAAAACCAGGGGCTGGAACCAGTGGTTTTCACGAAACCAGGACAGAGACGAACATAAAGGGCAGTCTCTTCTCCACGATTGGGTCAATCGAACTCATCAGAATAGATCATTCGTATCATGACTGTCACCGAATCCATCGTCCGCTCCACTGGTAGCATCATCACGCAGCTCCTGCGTGATGAACCTGTTTTCTTGTACCGTGTGCGCGGAGAGTTCGAATGGATTCAAGGGGAGCTGACCCGAATCAACCGTTACTTGAAAGACGCAGACAGAAAAGCGAGAGGAGGGAACGACAGCATCAAGGGGTGGGTGGTCGACGTGATGGGCGTTGCTCAGGATGCGGACGACGCCATCACTTTCTTCGTCTGGATGGAGGAACAACGGAAGAGGAGAACATTCATCGACAAGTGTTTGTTCTTCTACCGCGATCTCCTCAACCTGCATAAGGCAGGGGTCCTGATAAAAGCAGTCAAAAAGAATATAGAGGGGATATCAAGAAGCAGATCCAACTTCCGCCTTGAGGAAATTGGTGGGGGAGAAAGTCATGAAGCCTCAAGTTCGCTACTGCAGCAGTATCGCAATGCTACCACCAGCTTTGAAGAAGAACTATTCGTGGGCTTTAAACGCGACACGGCTTCATTGCGGCGCAATCTAACAAGAGGAGAGTCACGACGCTGCGTGGTTTCCATAGTCGCCATGGGCGGTGCTGGCAAGACGACTCTTGCTAGGAAGGTATACAATAACCGCGCCGTTAAAACTCACTTTGGATCGAACGTTGCTTGGGTTTGTGTCTCCCAGTCATACGATATTAAGGAGCTTTTCCAAGGAATCGCCGAGCAAGCGATGGAGCTAAAAAAGAAAGACTCTGCAGAGATGACAGAGAGCCAATTGCGGGAGAAGCTCCGGGAGTTTCTCAAACATCGTAAATATCTCATAGTAGTGGATGACATATGGAACAAAGAAGCATGGGATCTACTAAAGGGTGCGTTTCCAGATGGGAACGAGGGTAGTCGAATCCTGCTGACTACCCGCATTGAGGATGTTGCATTGTACGCTGACCGGCTGAGCGAACCCCATAAGCTGCCTCTTTTGGACAAGGAGGAGAGCTGGGCTTTGTTTCTGAACATCGTCTTTCCTTCACGGGAGAAGAATGGCAAACCCATCTGTCCACCCCAACTGGAGGGCATTGCAAGACAAATGGTTGCCAAATGCGGAGGCTTACCTCTAGCCATCAAGGTGCTAGGAGGCCTTTCGTTTACAACTACCGATAATGTGAATGAGTGGAGGAAGGCCCTGGATCATCTGAAGTGGCAGTTGTCTCACGAGCCAAAGCACTTCAATGACATACTGGCATTGAGCTACTTGGACCTGCCGGATTACTTGAAGCCATGCTTCTTATACCTGGGCATATTTCCTGAAGACTATCCGATTCCTGTGAAGAGTCTAACGAAGTTGTGGATTGCCGAGGGTTTCGTCCAAGCGAGAGAGAAAAGTAGCGAGGAGGATGTTGCAGAGCAATACATTGGGGAGCTTGCGAAAAGAAACATGATTCAGGTTCAATTTTTTTTTATATAGAAAAAAGGCAAATTTATTCAAAATGAAATAAGATAGGAGCAGAGTTGATACATCATATATAGTAGACATGATAGACCAAATGCTAAATTATACTACATAGCCCTTGTATTTAGACAACGGCGTAAGTTCTGATACTTTGCAAAATTCCTCTTATGTTAGCTTGTCCATGAAATTTGTTATTGTCTCTCCACAGGTGATAGACAGCGGCGAAAGTTTGGGTACTTTCTATGGCGGCGTAAGTTCTGGTACTTTCTTTGGCAGATTTTGTCGTGTCCATGATATGCTCCATGACTTTGCTATAAAGGAAGCTAAAAGGGATGGCTTATTTGAAAGTGATAACAATCCTCTGTTATTTGGGGATGCCTCTGCTTTTACCTCAGCATTAACCTGTGTTCGTTGTCTAGGCATTCATCACAATAGCATCAACGAAGTCTATAACAATGTGTGGTTAGATCAATCTGACTGTCTGCCCATAGTCCGTTGTTTGTTGTGCTTTGCTGACAGACCACCCAAAGTCCGGTCTTTGTTGTTTTTTAATGATAAAGGATTGGAGCCACAGATGCTAGGATGTGCAAATTGGCTTAGAGTGTTACATTTGACTAAAGGTGGATCAGAAGTCATTCTAGATGACATACTTGGAGAACTAGTCCATCTCAAGTATCTGCGAATTGATAGCATAAAGAGTCTTCCTCCATGCATCGACAAGCTCTACAATCTTCAAACTCTTGACCTAGGTTGGACTTCTGCACTATTGCCTGTAGCAGTTTGGGTGTCTAATTGCGAGGCATGCCTCCTTTGATGGGCGTCCCCAGCTTAAGCTTTTACAAGATCTTCATACATTAGAGTTGGCGGCAGGTGATTGGATTGAAGAGGAGAGCTTGATCAAATTATCCAATCTTAGAAACCTGCAGATATATTCACCTCTTGGTATGATGTTGGATGAATTTGGTGAGGCACTGATCAACGCTGTCCAGGGAATGGTTCACCTCCGAAGGTTGCAACTAGAAGGAGGGGAAGGAAGTGTCATCCCTCCTTTCAAGCCCTTCAACGATGACTCACAACTTGAGGAAATAATTTTATGGGACATGAGCATATTGCCGGAAAAACCTCAAATATCCCTTGAATTTCCACCTATGCTCACTAAGCTCCTATTAATTGGAACCTTCTTAAAGGAGGACCCCATGTTCACGCTGGGAAAGCTCAAAAATCTACGTATTCTTAGTTTTACACGTGATGCATACACAGGCAGCAAACTGACCATGCCCGAGCAAGGATTTCCTCATCTCAAATGCATTGAGTTCATAGAATTGTCTGATCTCGAGGAGTGGATTGTGGAGGAAGGAGCCATGCCGACCCTTAAACAATTAGCAGTCCACCAGTGCAACAAACTAAAGATGCTTCCAGAAGGACTGCAAGATATAACCACACTCAAGGAATTAATTGTCCGTATGCCAAGCAACTTCTGCCAACGGCTTAAGAAAAATGGGGGAGAAGATTGGCACAAAATCCAGCACGTACCATCTGTTACAGCATTGAAACGTCTTAAGCTCCCATTCCTATGACATTGACGGATATTTCAGGTAACGGCAAACTTTCATTATTCAAGATGATAAGTACCTTCGCCTAGCTTGACTAGACTTATCCAATTTAATTTAATTAGGGTTTAATAGATTTTAAATTCATTTGAAAATGCATTGATAAATATAAATGAATCTTCTTTCTACTAAATTGAACTATTTAGGAGCTTTATTCTTTTGTCAGTATTAATACTATATTTTATGATTAAATGTATGCAGTGTGCCCTATGATTTGATTAGTTATCTTCATAATTTGTCATGTTTTCATTGAAATTTACATAAGCATGATTTTTAGATGACTTACATGTATAAATTTGTATGAGAATAGGTGAAAAACACATACAATATATTAAGTTTGGAGTTAGCAAGTGGATGATCATGCATGCAGGCTACCACACACTGGGCATGATGCGTCCATATCACAAAGCAGAAATTGAAGAATACAGACAACAACTAACAGGTCCTGGGCGTACAGATTGGCAGCCACCATGCCATGGGCATGTCTAGGGTGGTGCTACTGTGGAAATCTCGATTTTGGCAGCCCGTTTGCTTTGGTTTATGCGATCCAACAGTTCTCATAATTAGCCATTAATAAAGGACGAGCTTATCCCTAAGAAAACATTGAATTCAATCCAATTTTATTCTAGAACATTCGTGGAGAGAGGTGAAAGAGCTGTCATGCCTTAAGAAGAAAAGTTCAGGTAAAAGAGTTCAAGCTTCTAACTTTTATTAATTTGATTTTTTCACTTCCTTTCCTTCTTAAGATTCTTTTATAAAATAGTTCAATGGTTTGTTGTGATTCAATTTATTTGAACGATATCAATGGAACTATGATGAGCTAGTTTCTTATTTTAAGGCCTGAGATGTAGCCTTTTGAATTATCTATGATTCTATTTTGATTGTATTCAATAAATTAAGAATATTATTGCTTTAATTTAGTTTGCTGAGGATTAATGTATTGCTTAGTGAATTAGTACTGCACTTCGCATTTTTTTTTTTTTTTTGAGAAAACACGGCGTATATCATTTCTGACAAATACAATCCCTGTACAATATGTTTACAAGAAATCTCGGTGGATTTCCCCACCACATCAAACTCGCATTAGCCTCATTTGCGGCGAAATTTGCTAACAGATGAGCGGCCTTGTTGCCAGTTCTAAGAACATGTCCAAAAGTAATGTTTTTTTATACCGCAGGCTAACTCCTTTGTTTCTTAGATCATTGTGCCCACCGTTGAGAGCACCTCACAATCGTCATTCAGAAAGGAGATTGACAGCGCTGAATCACTTTCCATTTCCACCGTTTGCAGATTTATCTCAGCACCCCACTCAATCCCCATTTTCATTGCAAGCGCTTCCATGGAGATCACGTCAGTAGTGCCCTCCCTTTTTCAGCACTTCGCTGCCAGGAATCTCACCGAAGAATCCTGTAACACCGCCCGCATTCCTATGCAGTTCTGCCATTGATTCCGTTTGCTGTCCACGTTCATCTTAAGGCCACCACTTCTCGATTTCTCCCATCTTGGATTGAGAGCTCGGTCCAGCAAGTGGATACCACCTAGCCGTTGAGCTTCTGTGTAGCAATCTTGGTATTCCATATGCCAATCTACGACCTTCTCAAAATCTGGCCACGCCCCTCCTCTAAACTGATTCCTCAAGAACCATATTTGCCAGAAGAAAAAAATCAACAAAACCAAATTACCACCATACCTATTCTCTGCCAGTTGTCGAAAAGTGCAGCTTACTGCTTTCCTACGGATCCAGATTTGTCTTCCATTGATCATTCTTTCCCTACCTGGTTTCACCTAGTTACAGTACACAAAGAGATGATTTGCATCCTCTCTCGCACCCCTGCAGAAAAGGCACTCCAAATTGATAGTTAAGCCTCTATTGTGAAGATTCCACAGAGAGCGTTTTTGAACAATCTCCACCCAAAAATTTTGGCTTTTGCTGGAATCTTTGCCCTCCAGATGTCCCTGAAGATTCTTTTGTCTTGTACATCCCGGCTTCTATTCCTTTATTATCCCTGTCCTACATCAGAAGAAGTGTTCGAAATTAATAACTGATAGGCTGATTGCACGCTAAATCTATCATCAGCCTCCGGTTCCCAAAACAAGGTATCCATTTGCCGTGTCGATAGGATTGGGACTCTTCTCAATCTTTGCTCCCTATAATTGATTGTATTAATAAATTAAGAATATTATCACTTTAATTTAGTTTGTTGAGGATTAATATATTGCCCAGTGAATTAGCATTGAACTTTGCACTTTTTTATGTATTAGGTGATAGAATTAAAAGAGAGAAATTTAATATAGGAAAAATCAATATATTAACCTAGGTAGCTTGACTCGGAATTAGACGATAGCTTTTAAAGAATTGTCTTGGAATAATCATAGATTTTAGTGGTTTTAAATGCTACAAAAGTATTAAATTCATTTTTTGTGCCTTGAGAGGGGATGATATATTAAAATAGTATCATTCTTCTTTAAAACAACATATCCCCATATCTGATACATCAAAGGGAGGTTTTAGTAATTTAAAAGGGTGAATACCAAAACCCAAGATATCTCATCCATTAGTTTTTTTTATTTCATTTGCTTTGAGTAGTTAATAACTTTAGTCTACAATCCACAACTTTTATTTGCCTAAATAGTTTAAATTATTATAATTTGTATTCAATACAATCCTTGAGCGAACAATATCTATTCTATGCTATTGTCACAAGTCGTGCACTTACGATGAAATCATGAACGTCTTTATAAAAATAAGAAAAATGCTTCTTGACTAGAATCGCAAAATTCATTGGGAAAAGTTTTTCATTTTTTAGTTGTTATAAATTTTTTCATTCAAGGCTTTTGAAAGGGACTTTCAATTTTGAGTTTTGATGAATGTAAAAAGTATTTTAGACATCAAGGTGTAAAAAAAAATAAAGTTACAGGGTTTAAAATGTGAACAATTTTCTTAATTGACAAATCCGACTAGATTTTATGAGTGTAAGCAAGAATAATGGTTTGATTTTGAAATGACGATTTTACATTTTAATTTCGATATCATCTAGATGATTTTTCAATGATATCGTGTGCTATATGCATGTAGTTTAATCACATTAAATTAAAACTCATTAGAAAAGTTAAATGAAATAATTTGGATCTTCTATCTCTCCATTAAATTTCTTCCCTTCTCTTTTAACTATTTTTTCTCCCTCAATAGCAATTTTGTTTTTAGAAAAGGGATATATTAATTGATAGGTCCTAATTTATTGAGAGGCCTTTTATCCAGAAAATCAGTAGAAGTCTCCTCTGTTGTTGATTTCTGCAAGATAACTAGGTAAACTTGGACATTTGTTAAACATGAAAAATTGGCAGGAGGCCTTCGAATTGCTTAACTTGTAGTTGTTGATTAGAGAAAGAGTTTTGTGCACGTGGCAACGATACCCTACCTTGTTAAACTCAATTCCGTCATCCAATAAATGGCTGAAAAAAGTAGTTTGTGAGGCTACTTAATGACTTTAAAAATAGAATAGTAGCTTAACTAAGATTAGACCATCATATTTCACCACAAAACCAGTGGTCCCTTGTAGCGTCCCCGACCAGCTGGTGCACCATCGTGTGGTATCTTACTCCATGGATCTTTTTAGATGGTGAAACATATGAAAGTTTCATTCTTATACGAGTGGAAGTTGTTCCTAATTTGGCAAGAAATCAGCCTGAATTCTTTTTCTTTTCTTCATTTTAGAACCTACAGTGATTCCATTTTATTAACTAAAATTCGGCAACATGCTGCCTGTAGTTAAGACATTTGAGCAATACAAATCCTGATAGTTATTACCAATCCAATATTTTACAATAAATCACTCACATCTACTTTAATTCATCTAATACATCCTTTAGACAATTATATTCTACACAAGAAGCTAACTACTACATTTAGCAACAACATAAAATATTTAAATATAATAAATACTCGCAATTATAATAATTACAATCAAATGGCTCCAAATTCTTCAAAAATATTAAAAACCATACATTCACAACTCAGCTAGAAGTGAAGGCTTTTTTATCAAATCTGCATTATTTGCATTCACTGATAGTTGAAAACAATGAGTATAAAATACTCAATAAGCAAATATTTAGACATACATAATTTCCAAAACCCGTGACATTAACTGAAATTATAAAATTCTCACATAATGAGATGAGTGTACACACCTGCATCATTTAATGACATCATTCCCATGGGGTGATGACACTTACCAAGTGATCATCTACCTATAAAAACCTTTCTATTAAAAGGCATCGAGTGCACTGACTGAGCTACATCAAGAGCAGACAACCTGTCCTCTTCCAACCTCGGCAAAGCCTCCTTAATTTACTTTCCATGCATGAGTTACATGCACATGTGCATCATATGCATTTATGGCATGAATTGAGTTTTGCCAACTCAACATGATAAAAGTTTTGTACATGAAAATCAAGTTGTAAAATATATTTCAAGTCCACATTCTTTTTTGTAAAACCGATGCGCTGGGTAATGGCCATCCCTAAGTACATTTTTAATGCATGTCAATTTAAAGAATTATTTAAATAAAACAAATTCATTAGTAAATAACCTTCTTGAATAAAAATGCAAGAACAGATTTTTCTTACCGTAAAATTCTTTTGAACAAAATTTTTTTTGAAAAGCTTGCTTACCTTTTTCCTTTAACTTCCCTCTATCTTTTTTTTACCCCTCCCTAGCGTAATAAATAGAAAATAATATCTAAATATATCATCCTCATCATCAAGCATGTCAATCTACATGCCTACTTATTTCCTACTTGCCTCCTTTTTTGTTGGCCTTTATTAAGAAATTTAAGCATTTCTTTGCTTGAAAATCTTATTTAAATATAATTCATCCTACACTTGCGCAAACATCCAATTCTCACTTTAGAATTTCAAATATGGAGTTCATCTTGAATGCATCATAAAATTAGATTTTATAGGGTTTCATAAGCCCAATATGCTCAAAAATAATCTTTTATAAACGTAGACCAATTTGAAAACTCATAGACTATATAAGCTATCTTAGTCTTTTAATCATTCTGTAAATGAAATATTCTTAATGAGTCTTATACATTTTGTATATATTGCATTTAAATAGCTCATATAAAGGGCATCAGTGGCGTATCTAGGCCTTTGACCTGTGGGAGCAAAGTTTATATTTCGTATTAAAATTTTTATATGTTTAAGAAAAATTTTTATTATACAAAAAATCTGAAATATATTTTTCGAACACTATCCTCAATCTCTAATTAGGTAGATAAAAGTATAACATTTAAATAGAAATATGCAAAAAGTTAATTTATAATACTATTGTGATATCCCACATCGGTTAGGATGAGGAGGGGAGCCTGGGTTATAAGTGAAGGCCGCCAGGTACCTTAGCGAGGCGCCTTTTGGGGAAGGACGGGATGCGCGTGAACCCAGAAGGACAAAACCGTGCGGGCCGAAGCCCAAAGCGGACAATACCTTACTGTTAGGCCTGGGGCGTTACAAATGGTATCAGAGACGACTCCCGACCTCCGGCCGATGGTGTCCAGCGGGGACGCTGGAGCCCCAAGGGGGGTGAATGTGATATCCCACATCGGTTAGGATGAGGGGGGGAGCCTGTGTTATAAGTGAAGGCCGCCAGGTACCTCAGTGAGGCGCATTTTGGGGAAGGACGGGATGCGCGTGAACCCAGAAGGACAAAACCGTGCGGGCCGAAGCCCAAAGCGGACAATACCTTACTGTTAGGCCTGGGGCATTACAACTATTAATTTAAAAATAAATACACAAAATTTAAAATTGTCCTCAAAGAGTTTTCATATTTTGAAGTCTATCTATAATGAATTCATTGTCAACACTATCAAACATATTTTTTCCAATGTAAGCAATTAGGCGATCACCTATTCGTATTTAAATTATTTGTTTAATAACAACAACAAGTTTCTTTCACCTCAAATATTTGTACGGCCTCATTTTGTAAAATAATAACAATAAAAAAATTAATTTGATTTATATATCTATTTTAAATTGCTAATTCAATATCCAAAAAATATTTTACGATATAGATAAATGATTTGATAGATTACTATGATATTTCAATAAATTTATAAATAGATGTAGGTCTTAGGTCTCAATGTATTTAAATTATTTTTTAACAAAGATATCAAGTTTCATTCACCTTCAAATATTTGTATGGGCACATCTAATTAAAGCAGTAAAAATCTAAAACTAGTATTAATTACAAATATTTTGATTTATATTTCTATTTCAAAGATTTTAATTAATGTCATAAATATTTCACAGTATTAATGAATAATTTCAGAAATTATTATATTATTTTGATAAACAATATGAAGTTGATCTAACTAAACAACTCTAATAATCATATTGTGCACCTAAGGAAAGGATTACCAATGAGCTAATAAAGATAAATTAGAGAAGTTTTACAGAAAAATAATCAAATAAGGTTTCATTTTTTAGGTGTAAAAAAGTGGAGAAAATTTTGTAACAAAAATTTAGAAAAAGTAAAAAAGTAATGTAATTTTATAAGAACAATGATTATAAATGCAAAGAATAAAGATTAATATATCAATCGTATAAAAATATGAAAAATGATTATAGTGTACATGTAATAATAAAAAAGTAGATTTACTAGTTAAACAATCAAAGAATATCAAAAATATGTGTAAATAAGTGATAATACTTTTCACATTTTTTCAAACGCGCTCTAGATCTATTCAGTCACATGTAAGATTTTTTCTATTTATTTCCACTACATTTTAACACAATTTAATTACCTTATTTTTCTACTATTATTTCTACATTTCGATTATTTTGACATTTTCATAGAAATATCTTATTTATTCTTAACCATTACCACACTTTAAAAAAATTCACAAAACTTTCTTGCTTTTAATCTTTTATCCAATGGAGTAAAAATTTTAAATATATTGCTTTGATATAAGATATAATTGGATTACATTTGGAAAATTCAATGCTATTATTATTTAAAGAAGCTTTCATAGGTTTCGATGCATAAAAAAAATAATAATAAATCTATAAATTTCAACGAGAGGACAAGTTTCTAAGTTACTAGATACTAGGTGTGTGTATTTTCTTTTCAAATGGAAGTTAGAATCAAACAATAATGATGTTATTATTTTCAAAAATTGAAAAATAGATGTATTACGAATTATAATAATTGATCTCTGTTTTTTATTAGTAATGTACGACATGATATTTAATATTATAAATCAAGACATACTAAGCTTCCATAAATTCTTTTTAAGACTTTATGCTCTTACCATCATGCATATTTAGAGCATCTTACAATCTTAGAAGATAGGAATAATATTATATGCTATCAATCTATATCTATTATTTAAAAAAAATTAAATCTCAATGAGAGAAAATAGTGTACATTTTTAATTTTGATATGCCAAAAGCATTGTAGAAGAAAAATGAGTGGAACGTGAAGCCGTGAAAAAGAGAGAATAGGAAGAGAGAGAATTCTAGCTTAAAAAGAGAAATAAAGATGGTAAAAATACATTCCAAATCTCTCCTCAGCATAATTTGTAAGTTATAATAATTAATGACAAGAATTAAAAATATGCATCTTGTGAAGAGAATATTGTTGGAATTAACGAAAAATTAAATAAAAAAGATTCTTGATAGAAATATTGTTAAAATAGTAAAAAAAAAAAAAAAGTCTTTACAATAAATGCATATAGCGCACGTTGAGTACATGCATAGAGCTGTATTGTTAAACCACATATGTAAAATCAAAAACAGGTATAAAATCAATACATTAAAATTCTGAGTTTTTAATAATGGTGAGGGCAATAAATTCTTGCCAGTGGAGACAGTAAATTTTAACTAGTAAGGACAATCTTAAAATAATAACGTAATTTATAACATATATTAATAACTTTTAAATTTCAGTGGGGTCAGTTGCCCCGAATGCCTTGTACGTGGATCCGCCCCATGATGGAATAATAAAATTGGTCGACTTAGAGACGCTGACGCGCTACGCTCATTCAAGAGGCTGGCCGTGATGCATCTTGGGTCGGGGGGGAGCTCCTTATTCCTCCAATCAATTACTAATCCACTCAATAATTCTATTTTTAAAATTTATTCTTACATTCTAATCTTTTTCCTACCAACTACTATTTATTTTCTACTATACCCTCTATAATTTTCTATCAACTACACCTTTCTCAAAATATTTTATTCTTTTAGTTATCATCATTTTCTCACCGTATCAAAGAAATAAAAAAAGGCACTGCACTCGGTCGACGTTGTAGGCTGGCACCAATCGGGTTGGGATGTTGACTTCCATGCTGTGAGTTGACCCCATGTGTGCTAGCCATCTCTCTCACGTGTGCAAGTTATAGTTTTCCATATAAAGAGTTTTGATTTCCTCGTTAATAATGTAAGAAAATTTTATAATAATTCATGTAAAAATTACATGAAAATTGAAATAGTATAAAGTAAAATTTCAAATGAAACAATAAAAAAAGACGTATGTTAGTGTAACTACGTGCATAAGTACATGTCCTAGCCTCCACGCCAGTTGGTGCGGGATTCCATTTTAGGGTGTGTTTGACAATTGATAAAAAATATTAAATTTCAACTTTTCACTCTCCATAACTATCATATTTTTTAATTATTTTTTCACATTTTTCTATACAACTAGCATATTTTTCAATCATTTCTACACAACTATCTACACAACTAACCTATTTATTTAACTTTATCTTCTTTACTACTTATCATTTTTCCTATCATATCACATCATTTGACAAATTTTATTTTTTAAAACTTTTTGTCAAAAGTTTTATTCATTACCAAACACACACTTAAAAAAATACTTTGATTTCTAGATTAAAGGTAACTAGATTAACCAAAAAACGTGTTTTGCCTGCAAATGATCATAACCTGCCTTTGGCCGGGTCATTTCGTCTCTGATCTCACTCGGATAGTTTCCAGTCCCGCGTCCATGTGCAAACACACCTTCTAGCTTATTAAATTAGCCGTTGTCCAATAAATGAATAGTTATCAATGACAAAAACGAGGCTCTCCACCTGCCCGTAAATCGTAATAACTAACCTCCCATGTCCAAGCAAAATCGAAGTCTCGGATTGAATATATGGATGGCCACAAGATTCTGATGGAAATTTATGTCGTGAGTATGATCATTTGCAGAACGGATTAAGGGCTTGGATTGATGAAATATGGCCTGATAAATTTTGAACAGGCATGCTGGCATGCCTTCTAGATGGACAAAAAAAGGTCAGACAAGTCCCAGCGAATGCATTTTAACGGTCAAGGAAATTTACACAATTTCGTGTGAATGGAGCGAAATATATGATTATCAAAACCTTTCAATTCGATAAGAAGAACAGAATTCACTCAATGACCGGTGTAGATCGAAAGAATGTATATCACAGCTCTATTTAAAATTGACGGTTCACAAAATTTAGAAGCTTTTAGTTCAAAATGATGATGATAAAAATAGAATAAAGAATCAAAGATATAACTACATAAATAAGACACGTGCGATCCTATTGTGAATGGTTTAGATGATAGTAAATTTGATCAAAAAAGGAATCGACAAAAAAAAGTGCATAAGGAATTCATGAGAAGAAGGAGCCGAATCCGATTGTTCACAGAGCGTTCGGTAGCCTACCCTTGAGAAGCGCTTTCCATGTGAAAAAAAAAGGAAGAAAGGGTACTGAGGAAAATTTAAGGTGTGAGTATATACTTAAAAAAGTGTGAGTATGTTTGATTTTTAATAAAATTTAAATTATATGTACACAAAATTTAAATCTATTCCATTAATTCAGTGGTTCAGCTACTAAAACATATGCAGACATAATTTTTCATTATTCAATCTTTTTTAAAAATATTTATCTAGAAAATATTATTTTTAATAAGATTTCATTATATTGATAAAGTTCAAAAAGTATTTTTACATGAGAAATTATATTATATTATTTAAAGTTCATATAAAGAAGTTTCTCTTGACAATTACAATTTCAATATTTATTTTTGAAGTTTTGAAAACTTAATATTATTTTATATTTTCTGAAAATAATAGCATCTAATTAAATCTAGCTTGATCTAACTGGATCTAACCCAATCTAATTGGATCTAACCTGATCTCATTTTTATATTGATGAGTTAATCATAATTTAACACTTGTAATATGATCTTAAACCCCTTATAAAGTCATTTATACCTTAGTTACAGAAATTAAAACTCAGATAATACAATTTAAAAAAATCAAAATCTAATGGAATATAACGAGATCTAATTGGATCTAACGAGATCCAACTGCATCTAATTGGATTTAACCCGATCTAATTTTCAATATTAATGAGTTAATCCTAATTTAACATCTATAATATAACCCTAGGCCCCTTATAAGATCATTTATACCTTAATTAATAAATTTTAAACATAGATAATATGATTTAAAGAAATAATCAAATCTAACGGAATCTAACTGGATCTAACAACATGTAACCCGATCTAATTTTTGATATTAATGAGTTAATCATAATTTAACACCAATAATATGATCCTAAGACCCTTATAAGGTCATTTATACCTTAATTATAGAATTTAAAATGCAAATAATATGATTTAATAGAATCCATCAAAATGTAACCGGATCTAACAGGATCCAGCGGGCTAACTCGATCTAATTTTTTATATTAATATGATCCTAAGACCCTTATAAGGTCATTTATAATTTAATTACAGAATTTAAAACACAAATAATATAATTCAATACAATCCATCAAAATCTAACTAGCTCTAACTAGATCTAACTGGATTTAACCCGATCTAACTAAATCTAACTTGATATAACCCGATCTAATTTTTCATATTAATGAGCTAATCTTAATTCAACACTCGTAATATGATCCTATGTAGCGCCTCCACCTATGACATATTTATACTTCGAGTTAATCATAAGATTTCATGTCAGAAATCTTTTGAAAAATAGTAAGGTCCATAACCTAACTTACATTTATACACCAAATAAGAATAAAAGTGGACCAAATTTTTTTATATAAAAATTTCGGCAGTATCCCATCTGTAACTAAGACATTCCCTAAATGCAAACATTCACTAAATAATTCTTTACATCAAGAAATAACCTATATCATTTTATCCTAACTACAAACACCCCCTTTTTCTTCACAAATTCATCATAATTACACCATATCTCTTATACTTTAATATTTTTTATCATATATAATATATATATCCGTACAATTCACACAATATAAAAGGATTAATACTACAAATATCTTTTACACCATACACACAAAATATATATATATGTCATACGCACATTCAACGAACAAAAAGAAAATCTGGCACTTTTAAAGTTTATCTTATTATGAAACACGCTCATCAGTCCATTGAAAATTTACCCCCTTTCTTATTAACTTTGTGAGAAGAGTACATATCCACGAATGTGCGATAATACCCTATAAGACAAAAAAAATCTACATATTTCCATGACATTTATCGGCCTTTGCCGATTCACTACTTCCTTTACCTTAGCAAGATCCACCATAATACCTTCTGCTGTGACAATATGCTCTAAAAATGGAACACTATGCATCCAAAACTCACATTTCTTTAATTTTACATATAATTTATTCTCCGTCAAAGTTTGCAATACCATTCTAAGGTGTTCAACATGATCATTTTTTGTTTTTGAATACATGAGAATGTCATTTATAAATATGACCACAAATTTATCCAAATAGGGTCTGAACACTCTTTGCATTAAATCCAAAAATGCAGCTAGTGCATTTGTTAACCTGAATGACATTACCAAAAATTCATAATGTCCATACGAGTTTGAAAAGCAGTCTTCTGTACATCTTCCTCTTTAATCCTCAATTGATGACATACTGACTGCAAATTAATTTTTGAAAAGATAGTCACCCCTTGAGTTGATCAAATAAATCATCTATTCGAGGTAAAGGGTATTTATTTTTTATAGTCATCTTATTCAGTTCTCTATATTCAATGCATAATCTCAAACTACCATATATTCTTTTTACAAATAAAACGGGCGCTTCCCAAGGTGATGCACTTGACCACATAAAATTCTTATCTAATAAATTTTGCAGTTGTATTTTTAATTTTGTCATTTCTGTTGGGGTCATTCTGTAAGGTTGTTTAAAAATTGAAAGTACCCTAGATAATATATCTATTGCAAATTCTATCTCTTTTTGAGGGGTTAACTTAGCAACTCGACAGGGAAAATATCAGAAAATTCTTTCACTATTGGTATCTCTTCAAGAGATAACGTTTCTTTGTTTATATCAACTACTAAAGCTAAATATGCCCGACATCTTTTGCTTAACGACTTTACAGCTTTCATGGAAGAAATAATTTTCACTTGTTGAGATTTATCTGCAACAACCTCTATCGACTTAGACATTTTTAAAATAATTTTTTGATTTCCATAATCTATTATTGTTTTCCACTTAGATAACCAGTCCATTTCCAATATTACATCAAAATCACACATAGGAAACAATATCAAGTCCGCTTCTAAATTTATTTATCCTATTTTGATTGGACAAGCTTTGCAAATTCTATCTGTACTTGCTAGTCGATATATTGGGGATCCCACATTCACAATTATATCCATTTTTTCATTCGCATTGCATATTTTGCAGTAAATGTACAAGAAATAAAGAAATGCGTAACACCATAATCAAATAATACTTTGGTAAAATAAGAGTGAATAGCACCCTAGCATTCGTCTTCTGCCTTTGTTGTTCTGGGCCACGAAATGATGGTGCTAGTGGCGTCATTTGTAATGTTTGCCACTCTCTAGTTTGTTTGTTTTCAAATTTTTATGTACAGTATGTTGCTCGATATCCAAGTTGTCTACATTTATAGCATGTGATCTCACTTGTGCACTCTTGAATTGAATGACCAATTTTTCTACACTTTCAGAACTTCCCCGCTGCTTTCCAACATTTTCCTCGGTGATTTTTATCAAAAGTAGGACATGAGGGAATTAACTGCTTCATTTTCACCTTTCTTTCATCAAACTATATCTTGCCCTTCTTATATGGCTTTGTCCCACTATCTAATATAGAGTTTCACACTTTTCTATGAAATCCCAATCCTAAAAGCATGTATATAAACCCTAGGTAATGTATTAATCTTTATATGAAATATATTGATGATATTTTTGCAATATGTGGAATTGGAGGATTAAATAGCCAATTATGGAATGTTAATTTAGATGAATAGTAAACATGAATAGTGAAACATGAATAGTAAATGTGGGATTAAAGAAAATATTAAGTTAATTACTTTAGATTAGCTTAATCATAAAAGACAAAAAAGGAAGCTTCTCACTAAAGGACAAATTGCTTTTTGGATAAAAATAATAATTTTCGGATTTTTATGGATTTTTGTGCAGAAAACATAGAAAATCTATATTTTGCAATCCGGACATCGGATTGAAGTGAAATTTTTTATGCATGGCCAAACTATTGTGCTAAACATGATGAGTGGTCCAAGATTCATCAAAAATTGTGAATCAAGGGTCAAGATCAAGCATCAATTGAGGATCAAAAACCACTTTTACGTTTTCATTAATGGATAGTTTGACTTTTGCTAATTTTAATTAATTAAAAAGCATTTTCATTAAATGAAAATGTGCAAAAAAATCAAAGGGGGAGTGGGCATGGGATTGCATGGGATTTGGTGTCCAAATCAATGGCCAAGATTTAATCTTATCACTTGATCAATGAATGAGATTGACTTGGGATTAAAAAATGCATTTTTCATAAAAAAAAAAAAAAAACAAAATGCTTAATGAGGAGCATGCTATAGTGGATGTGAACAGGGCTGCACACGGCTCAATGTTGCATTGAAATTAGTGAAAAAAATCAAGGGTTGAGATTTGATCAAACATGGATGATCAACGGTTGAGATTAATCACAAATTTTAATGAAATTCGAGCAATTATGGAGAGGATTTGCTTGAACAATGTGTGGCTAGAAATATTCCACACAGGATAATAAGATAATTAGTGGAAATGAGGTGGAAATGACATAAGCAAAAATATTTATAATTTAGTCCAAATTCAAGGAGGTAAATTGTAAATTCATGAAAAATCAAAAGCTATAAATAGGGGACCATGCTTGGAAATCCAACACACTCGCGAAAGCCTCCTTAGCTTGAGAAACCCAACCCCCCACGTTTTGGAGCAAGAGAGAAAGTGAGAGAAGAGGAAAGTGAGAGAAAGTGAGAATGAGAGGAGTTCTTCACTTGAGGCAAGTTAACTCTTCTCAAAATTCTTTCAGATGTTAAGAGGGTAAAAGCATGCTTAAATATGCTTAAGAATGAAAAAATAAGTATAGTTATAATGCCCAAATGGAATTATGCCTAAACATCAAAAATTTAGAGCGAAAAATAGAGCATTTAGAAAATCATATATAAAATGTGCAAATAATACTCCAATATTGATAAATGATGATTTGAAATGAATTTTTATGATAATTATGATGTTGAAATGATGATATATTAATTTCATAATTTATAGATTATTCTTAAGTGAAATTATGTTAATTTTTAGTATATGAAGAAAATAATTTATTTATCCAAGTTAATGATGATGAATTCAAAATTTATGAATTTTTTTATGATATATTCAACATATTTTTTATCCAGTATATGTCATGGTATTTTTTATTTTTGAAAAAAATGTCAATTTTTGGAACCCATGAACAGTAACTCACTCACTGTGAACATAACCGCGGTAAACAGTAACTGTGAATAGTGACAGTGAACAGTGATTATGAATAATAGCTATGAATAGTAGCAACGTAAATTGGGTAGAAATAAGATTAATATTTTATAAGGATATGTGAATCAAATTTTAAAAGGATTTATGGATAAAAATTCATATAATGATGTAATGATTAAGTATCTTTATAAAATTAACCTCTATGAGCATAAGGTAATAAAGTATCATGAAGCATGCATGGGAAGCAGCCTAAGTCATGAAGACTGAAGCAAAACAAAAGGTAAGTAAGCAAACCTTTTGAAAATGTGATTTTATTTTGCAACCTTGAAGTGCTTTGGGAATTGCTTCATTGTAAGCAAATCCTTTTAAATGTTAAAGAATGTGGAGATGTAAATGTTAAAATGGAAATGATGAGAAGGTTGCAGTGAAAGGAAAATGCGTTCTTTTTTAAAATGGTATTTTAGATAAATATTTTGAAAATAGTTTTATCAAAAGGTTTTGGAGTGTTTTAATGACATGTTTTTAAAAGTTTTCAAAAGTCCTTTAAATATCGATTTATTTTGGAATTCCCAAACATTATTGTTTTAAAAAGAACTTAAGGAAGGCCAACCAATAAATCAATTGTACAAAATGATTTGAGTAATGGTTATTAAAGTAATGATCAAAGGATCATACAAGTTTATGTAAAAATGACCAATGGGTTATGTAGACAAATTATATGATATCAAATGGAAAAGTACAATTAGGTGCTTGCATATCCTTTGTTCATGAAAAATCCAAAAATGAGAAGAAAAGCATTTTTTAAGAAATTTTTTTGTTTTCAAAATATTAAAATATTTTCGAGATTATTTTATCGTTCCAAAACTATTTACCACCATTTTAGAAATGTTTTGAAAATACTATTAAAATGATTTTATTTCTAAGAAAATAGCAGAAAAATCATGGGGCTTTTGATAAACTCGTGAATAGGAGGATATTTGGAACCCAAATCATGAAAATGAAAGGTTGAAAATCAAGCCAAGTGTGAAATCAAAAATTCAAGAGAGGGTGTATCCAAATTTTTTGTTCCAAATCATGATATAGTAGTTGTCAATGCTATTAGGATGTATTAGTTATAAATTAATATGCCCAAGTTTAGGTAAAAATGAGAAAATTTGGAATTTTTCATGACCTGTGGAAATTGGGTAACCCCAAAAACGTTAGTAAAACATGGAGTTTTTGGAGTATTTGATTTAAACATTATTTATGGATAAATTTTAAGATATTTGGAGTATTAAAAATATAAAAGAAAAATTTATAGAGAGGTTATGCTAGGCTGTGGGTAGGGTACGGGTGTTGGGAATTTATGTAAAATTATTGGGTGACAAATTCACATAGCATAAGAATGATTGATAAATTTTGAAATGCCTAACATATGTATCTTAAGTAGGCAGTTAATGGATTAAAAAATTTAAAAAAATTATTATTAGCTTTCAAATCAATGCATCCATAGCCACTAAAATTAGAATGTAATACATTGTGATTTAAATTAATTCTTAGCCAAAAATTGTTAATTTTTATAGGAAAAAGAAAAGAGAAAGTGCAAGACACAACCTGAGATTGTAAGGTAAGTAAGCTTTTCAAATTCAATGATTTATTGTGATAAAATGTCTATTTTGTTATTTATTTTGAAAAAAGATATTTGCAACAAATGTTCATGTTATGTTTTTATTTATTTCCCTAGAAATATGTGCAAATGAAGTCATTTTTATAGGTATTCTAATTAAATTTTTATATAAACATTAAACAAATCCTTGGGAATGGCCATTACCCTATTTTTCTCTTATATATATATATATATATATTTGTGTTATTAAGGTATGTTTCAGATTTGATTTTTGAAAATGACCCTTCTTTTATGATTAACCGAGCAAATTTTGTTTTACGTCATAAATGCACTTAACCATTTGTGTGGATGCGACTCATGCATGGAAATTAATGTAAGGTTTCGTCAAGGTTGTAATTGGATAGGTAGTCCATCCTTGACGTTGCCTAGTCGGTGTGTCCGATGTATGAGTGTGAATGATCACTTGATAAGTGTCACCTACTAAAGAGAAAAACTATATCATTAAATGATGCATGTTGTGATTGCATTTCATCTTCATGCATACATGATATTTTATGGAGACATTCACGTTTTCCTTTTAAATAATGTTTGCTTACTGGATTCTTTGAACTCATCGATTTTATTAAATAGTTGCAGAATGTACCGATTTCAAGAGCTATGGAGACTTCACTAGGTAGAAAGATAGTGAAGTGAAGAGTCATGTGAGACTCTTGAGGATGGTTTGACTCATTTTTGTAATATGATAAACCATAGAAGTGCTAGATTTTCCTTAGGTCTGTAAAATCTATGTATTGTATATATTGTATATATTTTGCATGTATTGTGTGAAAGATACTTGTAATATTAATTCTTTTATATTGTATGAATTGTATGGATATATATATTGTATGCGATGAAAAATATGGGAGTATGGGAAGTATGATATGATTTCGATGAAATCGCGTAATACAGGTTATTTTTGATGTAAAAGATTATATGATGAATGTTTATATTTAGGAAACATCCTAGTTACAGACGAGATACTGCCAAAAATGTTTTAAGTATATATAAGAAAAAAAAATTATAACACTTTATTTTTGCTTAGTGCATAAATGTAAGTTAAATTATGGACTTCACCACTTTTCAAAAGATTCTTGGCACAAAATCCTATGACAAACTTATGTATAAATATGTCATAGGTCACGGCGTTACATGGCGTGATAAGACGGTTGGTCTCCAGCCGTAGGAGTAATCTGCTTAGCAGTTCCTTGTGGCCTGCTGGGTTATACAGAAACAATGCTCAATTTGCAGGGGAAACCAAGGATTTCAGGCTGATTCCCCCTCAATGTGACAGCATTATTCACCAGCACGACTCTGCGGAAGCTCTAAGACGATGCAAGGACTCGACACACGAACTCACTGCGAGGTGGCTCCCCCCAGCGCGCGCTCAAGTCAAGATCAATGTCGACGCGGGCAAACTTTTGGCGAGGAATATCTCTGGGACTGCCGCTGTGCTGCGTGACCACGAGGGGTTATTGGTTACTGCCGGTTGTTGGATTGGAGGCGTCGGGTTTACTGAAGGCAATCAGATGGACGATGAGGCTCTTTCCCGACACTCATGTGATTTTCGAGACCGACTCGTTGCTGCTGTATGAATATTTGATCACTGATCACCCTGTCAGGTCATATACGGGCAACCTGCTAGCAGAGATCAAGAGGGTAAGCGAAAATTTCTGTTTTTGCGAATTCTCCCGTGTATTAAGAACGGGCAATACTGTAGCTCATACACTTGTTGAATTTGCAATGGCCAGGGAGCTGTCCTATGGATTCGTGGATCGACCAGTCCCCAGCCTGCATTTCTCATGTAATGGGTCAGGATATTAAGGTTTTAATCTAAGGGTGGAGATTCTCCCCAACCCCCTGTAGCGTTCTGGGTTGGTTGGATGAGAATCTTACAGCCACCTTTGCTATCAAAAAAAACTTCATTAGTATTAATTTGAAACATGATATATTATTTTTAAATTTTATAATTTATATCAATAAAACCGATGGGTAATGAAGATGGAAATTTTATATATGAATTAAGTTCTCAATCCTAACTAAATCGGGATCTAGGATCCAATTCTCGATTAAATATCTTCATACTTGATTTTGATACTTTACAATCTTGAATTAATAGAGCACTACAGCGAGAGCACGTGCCCCGCCTGTAATTGACAGAAAGAATAAATAAATAAATAAAATACACAGCGTGCTCGGTTGCACATGGTGCTGGTTGGCAGTGTTCTGGCTGGGACTTCGACTTGTCCGGTGTAAACAATTCACAATAAAATAAAATAAAATAAGAAATCTTTTGGGCAAGATTGAGCAGTTAAAAAATATCAATAGAGATATTGTAAGTTAGACCCAAATGGAGCCATCGAAAAAGACTCACTGCAGCAATTATGATCACCTGCTTGGCGTATTTATCCCAAGTTTGGGATGAAGTTGCATGACTAAAGGATAGTAATCGAAATATGTGTAAAAATGGTTAGAAAGTAAAATAATTATATGAAAAAATGGAAAAAAAATTATTGGAAATATAGAATAAATTTCACATGTATCTGTAAAATTTATATTAAATTCTAATTATACTGACGAAAGTTTCAAATTTTCAACCATATAAACATACTTTCCCTAAAATTTCACTTATAATATTGAAGATCTGTTAGAACGGTTGCTAGCTTTACTGTCCAAGCTAATGGGATTGGTTTGCTCAATGCTAAAAATTACTGTCCAAGCTTATGGGATTGGTTTGCTCAATGTTAAAATTTTACATAAAAAAAAAGTGCTAAAAATTTATTTAAATATGACTTTTGAGCTATAAAATCAGAATTAAATATCGACACATTCGTCATTTCATAATGAGCTAATAGCCCCTCTTTAATGAAACCCTCATGGAATGAGTATGAGTAGAATTTTAGGCAAAATAATAGGTATATGTGGAATTTTTGAAAGTTTATGAATATAGGTAAAATTAAAAGTAAAATTCGTAAGTACACATAAAAAATTTCAAAAAAAATGTTAGTTATATGGGAAAATACTCAGAAAGGTGGGCAATGTTTTTGCAAAATATTATTTGTCCAAATTGCATAGAACTCAATCTCATATCACTAGCTAACAATAAAATCACATCTTCTAAGCCATAATCATCAATTTCCTTACTAACATATAGGAATTCCTTAATTTGAGCAATCCGCTTAACTTATTTAGTTTAGTCATAAAAAACTTATTTAAGTAACAAGTTAACTATTAACAACTTGCCAGCTTGTATATAGATATGATTAATCCACGCAACTCGTTAACCCACTAACAATCCAATTCCCTAATACGTAAATGGAATGTAATACTGTAATGTTATTTCCATTGTAAAAGTTTGTAGTGAAAATTTCAGTAATTGGTGCATTATGCTTTGTTATTTATTTATTTCATTTTAAAAGAAAACTATATTTTTACACATGTACAACTAGGCATAGCATTATTCATGAAGGAAGATAATATGATCTTTTTGTAAAAGTTTATTTTATATTTTAAGAGTCATAATATTTTCATTTTTCTTAATTTTTTTGTTATTTACTTCTTAAGTTATTGCTTATTCTATTTCATAACACTAACTTCGTATCTTAGTAATGCACTAATTATTAACCTCGTATCATGCTAACTTACTAACTCACTAACTCAACATTATATTTAATTTTTATTATTGCATTTTATGCAAAGTTATTATTAAAATTTCAGGATCGAATAAAGGTTACTATAAATTTAAAATGTAACGTAGGAACATAATGAT
The DNA here is from genome assembly GCA_030490835.1 of Annona cherimola. Taxonomy (NCBI): domain Eukaryota; kingdom Viridiplantae; phylum Streptophyta; class Magnoliopsida; order Magnoliales; family Annonaceae; genus Annona; species Annona cherimola. The sequence goes on along the minus strand of CM059971.1, from coordinate 4,541,184 downwards.
ATGATATGATAATGATATGATAAGGTTACAGATAAACGTTGAATCTTCAATGCGACTATTTGGCTCTAGGTCCGAATGAAATTTATTAGACAACTTTAATATTATGCGAGTGTTTATAAATTTAACATAAAGAATTTTGAAGTAATATATTTAGATAGGTTAAATGAAAAAAATTTAAATAAGTTAATTGTTTGAAAAATAATGGATCTTATATCTTATGTGTTCTTAAAAAAGAAATTTGTCTATTTTTTAAGGTCTCAATAAGACACCGAAACATATGCAAACTTTTAATAAATATTGAAAAACTAGCTCAATCCCTTCAAAGATGATTTTTTTTTTTTTTTTTTTTTTTGTCTTCACATTTCATCATTCCATTTCCTCATATGTCATTAATTTTTTGTTTCATGGGAAATCCAGAAATGGGCCTGCTCAGTCCCACTCCACCATAAGCTCAGGTGAGGAAGGGAAAGAAGTGGAGACAACAGGATAATGTATTGAATGCCTTCACTTTCATCCACGTTGCCCCTGTGAAAGCATGTGCTGCTAGCACGTCCGCCGGAGAGTTTCCAGTCCTGCGTGCATGTGTAAAACACACCTTCTGATGTTATTAATTATTTGAAAATTTGTTATAAAAAAAAAAAAAGTTATTTGAAAATTGATGTGGTTGTCGTACTTGTTTTTGTTTGATATTGGTGTTCTCTTTTATTAGAAGTGGCTGTTGTCCAATAAATGAATAGTCATCAATGACGAAAACGAGGCTCTCAGTGTAGATAACCTCACATGTCCAGACAAAATCGAAGGCTCGGATTGAATATATGGATGACCATAAAATTCGGGTGGAAACTTATGTGACGAAGATGATCATCTGCAGAACGGATGAACGGTTTGGATTGATGAAATATGGCCTAGAACATGGTTACGGCACCTGTTTTGAACTGGTGTGTTGGCATACCTTCTTTTCTTTTCTTTTCTTTTTTTTTTCTTTTTTTTTTTTTAAGAAATACTAGAAAATTGTATTCCACTACAGCCAAAAAAACACCTGCCTCAACCCGTCTTCCCCACCCAACTGAAGGAGAAGACGATCTGGGCACCCGATTACAAAAGAGATGGCTTGACACCATGTCCCTCTGGAGAGTATATACAACGAAATCAGGGTATCATTCCCACCACATAGTGTGCGGTGCATGATTTACATAAGCCCAATTAGCTATCTCATGTGCAGCTTGATTTGAGCTTCTAAGAACATGGTTGAAGGATATCCGTGGAAAGACTTTACATAGCAACTGTTTTAAGCAGTTGAACTTCACTAGTTTTCCAGTTCAATTGTAGTTCAACCATCATTTGCACTGGTTTAACTGAAAAAACTAAGAGCCGGTCACAAAATGGGTTCATTACCCTGTCCGATTTTCAAAACATTGTACATAGCCTGACTGTGTCCTTCTCAAGGACACGAAAAGGAGCCTTAATCTTCGTCTGATCCAAAATAGAGTTCATCAATACTAGTGAGTCTCTTTCCATCTCAAGGAAATTGATAACCGGTTCCCCAGCCCAAAGGAGACCAAGCAGACAAGCCTTAAATTCCATACGCAGTGGGTCAATGACACCTTTATCCATCCAGCATTCGCAGCTATAAATTTCCCTTCCTAGTTTCGAAGGTTGCTCCATAGCCCTGTGCACCATTTTTACCGATCCCACCTGCGTCCACATTTATCTCTATCCATCCCCACGCATACCTTGTAAATGGACATAAAAAGGTAAGACATGTCCCAGCGACTACATTTTAACGGCAAGGAAATTTACATATTTTCGTAAGCAATGGAATGAGATATACGATTATCAAAACCTTTCAATTCAATACGAAGGACAGAATTCACACAGTGACCGGTGTAGATCCAAAGAATGCATATCACAGCTCCATTTGAAATTGACCGTTCACGAAATTTAGAAGCTTTTTTAGTTCAAAATGATGAGAATAACAATGGAATAAAGAATCAAAGACACGTGCGATCCGTGTTGTGAATGGTTCAGATGATGGATCAACAGAAATTGTAAATGCGACAGTAAAAAATGAAAATTGCACAAGGAATTCATGAAAACGAGTGTTCACGAGACCTTGGGAAGAGGTGTACACAAACACGCTTGCAGAAATTTCAGGTGCAAAAAAAAAAAAAAAAAAAAGTAGGCTCAGCGAAGGGCCGAGCATAAAAGGAAGTCTTTTCTCGGCAGCGGCAGCAGCTGCAGCTGCAGCTGTCACGACCCCATCCTAAGGTTGTTGACCACCCTCATTGGGCGACAAACTCGGATCAGTTATGCTTCAATGAATTTAATAATTAATACTCCATTCACTAACATCCGAAATTTATCACATTTTTTCACTAAGTTAATAGGAATAATTCCCATTAATTTATTTCAAGCCAACAATTAAAAATAAATAAATAAATAAATAAATAAAAATAAAATGTCTCTGCTGCACCATCTTAGCCCATTAACCCGCACTATTGACCAGATGGTCCCGCCTCTCCTGAAATTTAAATTACTCAGGAATGAGTTAAATAACTCAGTAAGCAAGAAATAAACCACGTATATAATGGCGTATAACATCATGAAAGCACCATAGGAAATGCACAAACCACTGACCCAATGTGTAAGGTTATCCACACTGCTCACAATGGAGCAAACTCACGGCCTTTCTGGGCACAACACACAGTCCACAAAGGGACAAATCACAGCCCATTAAGGTAATACCACACTGTCCACAAAGGGACATTCCAAAGTAGCCTTCTAGCATGCATAGGACCTACTAAGGAAACAATTAAAACTAATACACATATCCTCAGGGTCCCACATATGCAATTCCGTTCCACTTGGTAATAATCATGATGCATTACACACACCATTCTCGCTTAAGCATCATAACAACTATCTTAACCCAATTAAATATTTTACCAACTAAAATAATGTGTCATCCACATTTAATTGGGTGAACCAACTCACTGAATTTAATTAAATAAATTCAAAAAAAAACTTCCATCATAACTAACAAGTAGTCAAAATGTCAAATAAACAACCACAAATAATCTACATAACATAACTTGCTATTTCCATTTATTTCTCCATAATTCTGAATATGCTCTTTAGTTTAATCTGTAGATACTATATCAAATCTCACTCTTCTTATTCCAATAATCTTATTAGAGAATAAAAATAATTTATTGGAATGTAATTATAAACTCTTGAATCCATCCTCTATTATAAACCATAATTTAATTTATCCTCCACCATACTCTATTTAACATTTGTTAAACAAAACGTCCTACAATTTATAGTTGTCAACACAAAGAATATCAAATAATTAATTCATTATTATATAAATTAATTATATAATTGCTAGCACAAAATATGATCTGTATATTTTGTTTGTCCATAAATAACCATATCTCAAAAATGATTTTTGTATGAGATCCAAAAATTCATGGACGTATATTAACTTAGGAATGTGCGTATATTTTTAATTAACTAAAACCGACCGTCCATGGATCCTTGAAGTCCAGAAATTTAAAACGTACACACATTTATACTTTTATTTGACAAACATATAAATATGCTATACATATATATTATAATACAAGTACCGATTTCTGGAAGTTTTCAATAGATATGAGATAATTTATTATATTCCAAGTACCTGTCCAGGGCTTTCAAATAAAACACCGGTTAATATATCTCATATATATTATAAGCATTATAATTAAATTCAACCCAACTTCCATTACAATTATTTTCTTCTATTAAAATTTTATCTGTTATAAATAACCGACCAGTTCCATAAAATATATATATGCAACATATTATAAATACCCGTCTCTTCAGGATATAATATATATTAATATAACATGGAAGCCGACAGTTTTTATATTCCCTCAAACACGTATATAATATTGTGTGTATATATATAACGCCGGTTCTGATCTGGAAGGTTTAAACCTTTAGAAATAAATGTAAAATTATATTATAGATATCCTACCAACAATGCTTTCCAGCATATAATTTTATCACCAGAAAAATTCTAAAACACGATAGCATAACCCACGTTATTATCACAACTCTACTTAAATTAAAATTCCCTTGGTAGTGCATAACTGGCGATGAATATACATATATTATGCTGAAAATTTTTATCTATAATATATACATTCAAATATCAGCAACGTAAGCAACGTTTTAAAATGCCGTCATAACATATAAATATAGTTTGTACAGGTCATGACGGTCCAGGAGGTTTGGGCTTCCATAAAAAAAAAACAAAAATAATTTAATGTATTACGTTGTATCTTAAAGTGCCGGCCCCAACCCCTAAAAATTCTCAACTTCACATGAATAAAAAAAAAATTGAATTATATTAACGACACTCAAGTTATGAAGTGAAATTCATAAATTCTAATGCATAATAATTACTTAAATAAAACGGTACTTAACCTTGACAACCATATCAGAAATATAAAAATTACTTCATACCATTCCCGGTTAACCAAACTGTAATTTTTATATGATACAATGGTCCCAAACTAAATCAAATAATCAACTAACACAATCTGTAACTAATAATTATAAATAATATCTATCAATGCTCGGAATCACAAATATTATTCCATCATAATCACCACTATGCTAGATCATTTTCTTGTCGCTAGCCGTTCCTGTGAAAGTCATTAAATAAATAATTTTCACAAGTTATCTCCAAAATAGCTAAATTAATATACTATACGTGGCTCTAAAATAGATTTAATTATTTCTTCACTTACCTTTTTGTAGAACCCATGGAGGGATTTTCTGAAAAAAATATTTTGTTTCCTTCTCAAGTTCAATCCGCAACAAATTCTTCCTTTCCCTTCCAAACTCCGTTCACTATTTCTTTTCTCCCGCATCTCATTCCATTTAATCGCAATCTCCCATTATTCTCTCTAATGCTTTAAATTTTAAAATTTAAAATTTGAAAATCAAATCTTATCTCTTTGTGGGTCCCATATAGTTAACTGCTAAAAGAAAAAATTATCTAATTTTACTAAGGTGTGATTCGATCCCACTACCTCAACTTTACTTGTCATAAATTCAAACCATCTTAGCATTTTAACAATTTGTTAATTTAAATTAAAATTTAATTTAAATAAATATATTTGAGACCCTATTTTTCTTAAAATTATATTTACCCACCTTAGTCAATAAGTCAAAGTAAGTAAGTTAATCCGGCCACCTCAGCTATTTTTTACTGACACATCATACGGTCAAAAATTCAACGGTCAAAAATTCAACGTGCCACGACAGTATGCCACGTCAAGTCAACATATTTAAGTTGGGTTATTACAGCAGCTGTGTAAATCAAATTCATCAGAGTAGCTCATTTTTCACATCATGACGGTCATTCAATCCATCGTCGGCTCCGCTGGCAGCATGATCAAGCAGCAGCTGCGTGACGAAGCTGTTTTCTTGTTGGGTGTGCGGGGGCAGTTCGAATGGATTGAAAGGGAGTTGAGCCGGATCAACCTTTTCTTGCAAGATGCAGACAGAATGGCAAGAGGAGGGAACAACAGCATCAAGGGGCGGGTGTTAGAAGTGATGGGCGTCGCTCATGATGCGGACGACGCCATCGCTTTCTTCGTCTGGATGGAGGAACGCCGGAAGAGGAGAACGTTCATCGACAAGTGTTTGTTTTTCTGCTGTGATCTCCTCAACCTGCATAAGGCCGGAGTCATGATAGAAGCAGTCAAGAGGAATATAGAAGAGATATCAAGAAGCAGATCCAACTTCCTCCTCAAGGAAACTTCTGAAGGAGAAGGTCATGAAGCCTCAAGCTCTTCCCTTTCGCGACTGCAGCAGTATCTCAACGCCATCACCGACTTTGAAGAAGAACTATTCGTGGGCTTTGAAGACGAAATGGCTGCATTGCTGGACAATCTGATGAGGGGAGACACACGACTCTGCGTGGTTTCCATCGTCGCCATGGGCGGCGCTGGGAAGACCACTCTTGCAAGGAAATTATACAACAACAGCGACGTAAAAGCTCACTTCGGATCTATGGTTGCTTGGGTTTGTGTCTCCCAGACTTATAGTATTAAGGAGCTTTTGCAGGGAATTGCCGAGCAAGTGATGAGGCTGAAAAGAGAAGACTCTGCAAACCTTTCAGAAAGCCGATTGCGGCAGGAGCTCCGGAAGACTCTCCAACAACGTAAATATCTCATAGTTGTGGATGACATATGGAACCAAGAAGCATGGGATCTACTACAAGGTGCATTTCCAGATGGGAACGAGGGCAGTCGAATCCTGCTGACTACCCGCAATATGGATGTTGCATCATACGCTGATCGACTCAGCAGCCATCATCAACTGCGTCTTCTCGACGAAGATGAGAGCTGGGATCTGTTTCTTAACATTGTCTTTCCTCCGCAGGAGAATATTGGAAAGCCCATCTGTCCACCCCGACTAGAGGACATCGCAAGACAGATGGTTGCCAAATGTGGAGGCTTGCCTCTTGCCATCAAGGCGCTAGGACGCCTTTCATTTACAAGAAGCAACGATGCAAATGTGTGGAGGAAGAAGCTGGATCATTTGAAGTGGCAGTTGTCTCATGAGCCAAAGCACTTCGATGACATACTGGCGTTGAGCTACTTGGACTTGCCAGATGACTTGAAGCCATGCTTCTTGTACTTGGGCATATTTCCTGAAGACTATGAAATTCCTGTGGAGATTCTAACGAGGTTGTGGATTGCTGAGGGTTTCATCCCCGCGGACAAGAACAATGGCATGGAGTTGGAAGATGTCGCAGAGGAGTACATCATGGAACTTGCGAAAAGGAGCATGATTCAGGTTCAAATTTCTTTTCAGGAAAAGGCAAATTTTATTCAAAATAAAACAATGCAACAATAGAGTTCATATTCGGTAGACATGATAGACCGAATATCATATTACACCATATAACCCTGACATTTAGTATCTGTAACAGCTCTTTGCAAGATGCCTCTTGTATTTTTTTTTCTCTTGTATAAACTTGTCCATGAAACTTGTTACTGTCTCTTGACAGGTGATATGGAAGAGCGATCATTTTGATTACTTTAGAAGATGTTGTCGTGTCCATGATGTACTCCGTGACTTGGCTATAAATGAAGCTAGAAGGGTTGGCTTGTTTAAAATTGTTGACAAACCGATGTTGTCTGAGGATGCCTCCGCCTCTATCTCATCATTAACCCATGTTCGTCGTCTGGGCGTTCATCTCAGCGGCAGTAAAGATTGCAACCTTTTGTGGCCAGATGAATCTAGCATCCTACCCAAAGTCCGTTCTTTTTTGTGGCTTATTGACAAAGAATTTTGGCCGTCGAGGCTAGGATGTGGAAAATGGCTTAGAGTGTTGCATTTGGCAGACAATGTATACGAACTCAACATGGACATTGCATTTAGAGAACTGGCCCATCTCAAGTATCTACGCATTGGATTCCTTATAAGTCTTACTCAATCCATCGACAAGCTCTACAATCTTCAAACTCTTGACCTAGGCTGGAATTATGTACAATTGCCAGCAGCAATTTGGAGTTTGTGTCGGTTGAGGCTTCTAATTGCCCATAGTGCCATCTTTGAGGGACGTCCCCAACTTGAGCTTCTACAACATCTCCATACATTAGCGTTGCCATCCGGTAAATGGATTGGAGAGCAGAGCTTGATCAAATTATCCAAGCTTAGAAACCTATGGATTTCCGAAAGTGACGGAAATCGTTTGTTTTTGGAGGAATTTGGTGAAGCTTTGATCAAAACCATCCAGCAAATGGATCACTTGCAAAGGTTGAGACTATACGGACGAGAAAGTGTTCTCCCTCCTTTCAAGCCCTTCAATGGCAATTCACAACTTGAGGAAATAATTTTATGTAAGGTGAATCAAATATACCATGAACTTCCACCTATGCTTAGTAGGCTCGTGTTAGATACAACCTACTTGAAGGGCGATCCTATGTCCACAATGGGGAAACTCGAAAATCTACGTCTTCTCACTTTTCGAGATAATGCATTCCGTGCTCGAGTTAGTGCATTCCGTGGTAGCAAACTTACCGTGCCCAAGCAAGGATTTCCTCGGCTCGAAAGATTTGAGTTGGCGTATTTGTACGATCTCGAGGAGTGGACTGTGGAAGAAGGAGCCATGCCGGCCCTTAAACACTTGAAACTCGGCTTCTGCAGCAAATTAAAAATGCTTCCCGAAGGACTGCGGGATATAACTACACTCAAAGAATTAATTGTCGAGATGCCAAGCAAGTTCTGTAGACGGCTTGAGAAGAGTGGAGGAGAAGATTGGCACAAAATCCAGCACATACAATCTGTGACAATATTACCATATTAACGGTAATTTCAGGTAACAGCAAATTTTTCATTATATAGGATGAGTCATTTGACCTGGCAAATTTAATTTGATTAAGGTTTAATAGATTTTAAATTCATTTGAGAATGCATTGATAAATATAAATGAATTTTAGTGCTATTAAGTTAATATATTAGGAGCTTTATTGCTTTTTCCACATTAATACTGTATTTCATGATCAAATGTACAAAATTGGCCCTATTATTTGATAGTTGTCCTCACGATTTGTCTTGTTTTATCATATTTCCATGAAATTCCATCCAAGTATGATTTTTAGATGACTTGCATGTGTTTGCATGAGAATAGGTGCAAAAGACATTAAATATAATAAGTTTGAAGAGGGAAAGCAAGCAGATAATCATGCATACATGCTGCTACTCATGCTTGGCAGCTCTACTTGAGAACATCCGTGGAGGGAGGTGGAGGAGCTCTCAAGCCTTAAGAAGAGAGGGAGTTCAAGTAAAAGGATTCGAGCTTCTAGTTTTCACTTTTTCCTTTGTGAGATATTTTATATGAGTCCCAACCCTGGGGAAGCACTTCCCTTGGAAAAAAAAAAGGAAACTGGGCATTGTGGTAATTTTACGGCGAGAGTATATTTGTTTAAAAATGTGAGTATGTTTGGTTTTTTAATAAAATTTATATTATATATATATATAATCTCAATCTATTCCATTCATTTGCTAGATCAAGTATTAAAATGTATGTAGACATAATTTTTCATAATTTGACAATTTCTAAAAATATTTGTGTACAAAAAATTATTTTTTAAAAAGATTTCATTATAATTGGTAAAGTTGGAAAATATAATTTTTATTGGGAGTTATTTTATATTATTTAAAGTTAATGTAATTAAGGTACTCTCAAAAATAACAACTTCTTTTATTTTTCTCGAATTTTTGAAAGTTTATTAATATTTTTTTATTTTCTGAATATAATCGGATCTAACGGCATCTAACAGCATCTAACGATATCTAACTGCATCTAACTGTATCTAACAGCATCTAACCTCATCTAACCGCATCTAATTTTTGAAATTAATAAGTTAATCCTAATTTAATACCTATAATATGATCCTAGACCCCTTATAACGTCATTTAGACCTTAATTACAGAATTTGAAACTCATATAATATGATTTAATAAAATCACCATAATCTAACAGCGTCTAATCGCATCTAACAGCATCTAACAGCATCTAACGGAATCTAACAGCATCTAACAGCATCTAACGGAATCTAACAGAATCTAACAACATCTAACCGCATCTAACCGCATCTAATTTTTTAAATTAATAAGTTAATCCTAATTTAACACTTGTAATATGATCCTAGGCCCCTTATAATGTCATTTAGACCTTAATTACGGAATTTGAAACCCATATAATATGATTTAATGAAATCCAACTTCATCTAACAGCGTCTAATCGCATCTAACTGCATCTAACAACATCTAATAGCATCTAACGGCATCTAACCGCATCTAACCGCAACTAATTTTTGAAATTAATAAGTTAATCCTAATTTAACACCTGTAATATGATCCTAGGCCCCTTATAACATCATTTAGACCTTAATTACGGAATTTGAAACCCATATAATATGATTTAATGAAATCCAACTTAATCTAACAGCGTCTAATCGCATCTAACGGCATCTAACAGCATCTAACCGCATCTAACCGCATCTAATTTTTGAAATTAATAAGTTAATCATAATTTAACACCTGTAATATGATCTAGGCCCCTTATAACGTCATTTAGACCTTAACTACGGAATTTGAAACCCATATAATATGATTTAATGAAATCTAACTTAATCTAACAGCGTCTAATCGTATCTAACGGCATCTAACAACATCTAACCTTATCTAATTTTTGAAATTTTATAAATATTTTACCTAATTTGTGTATTCTGCACAAGATATATAATTAATAATTCATTTCATAACTATGGAAACCTTTAAATAATTTTAAAACTAAATAAATAATAATTAAAAATATTAACTAATTTAAATTAAATAAAATCAAAATTTACGTAAATATATAAAATTGTAAAAATTATTATATATGACGCTATAAAACAAAAAATGTAATAAATTATATATAACTATAATTTATATTTAATATATAAATATATGTTTCTTTTTGGGGTTGGTTAAATAATCAATTTAGTAAATAGCTACATTTAATAGAAATTTTATAATAAAAATTATTAAAATTATATAATAATATTATTACAGTTTATATTACAAAAATATAATAATTGTAATTTTTTGTTACCATTATTAATTAAATTAAACAAGAAATAAAAATTTATTTACTCCAAATGAACTTAATGTGGACTAATAATTTAATTAAAATTTACGTTGAATATAAAATTTATACAAAATTTTTTGTTATATAACACCTCTAAAAATGTACCCTTGTGTTATATCTCGTGTAAATTTTCTATAAAAAACAAAATATTTTTAGAAAATAGCATATTTTTTTCAGTCTCCGGATTTATTTTAGAAATAAAATATTCATTTATGAACGCCCGTGGGACATATATATTTTCAGAAAATAAAATATTCATTTTTAAGACGCCCGTGGGATAGATATATATTTTTAGAAAATAAAATATTCATTTTTGGAGGCTTGCGAGACACATATATATATATATTAGTAAACAAAATATTCATTTTTGGAGGCCCGCGGGACACATATATATTTTAGGAAAAAAAATATTCATTTTTGAACGCCCGTGGGACACATATATATATTTTAGAAAATAAAACATTCATTTTTGAACGCCCATGGGACATATATATTTTCAGAAAATAAAATATTCATTTTTGGACACCCGCGGGACACATATATATATTTTAGAAAATAAAATATTCATTTTTTGGATGCGCGCGGGACACATATATATTTTAGAAAAATAAAATATTCATTTTGGAGGCCTGCGGGACATGTATATATTTTAGAAAAATAAAACATTCATTTTGGAAGCCCGCGGGACACATATATATTTTTAGAAAACAAAATATTCATTTTTAGACGCCCGCGGGACACATATATATTTTTAGAAAATAAAATATTCATTTTTTGGAGGCCCGTGGGACACATATACATTTTTAGAAAATAAAATATTCATATTTGGACGCCCATGGGACACATATATATATTTTAGAAAACAAAATATTCATTTTTGGACGCCCGCGGGACACATATATATTTCAGAAAATAAAATATTCATTTTTTGGACGCTCGCGGGACATGCAAATATTTTAGAAAAATAAAACATTTATTTTTTGAGGCCCGCGGAACACATATATATTTTTAGAAAATAAAATATTCATTTTTAGAGGTCCGCGGGATACATATATATTTTTTAGAAAACAAAATATTCATTTTTGGATGCCCACGGGACACGTATATATTTTAGAAAAATAAAATATTCATTTTTGGACACCCGCGGGACACCTATATATTTTAGAAAAACAAAACATTCATTTTTGGATGCCCGCGGGACACATATATATTTTTAGAAAACAAAATATTCATTTTTGGACGCCCGCAGGACATATATATATTTTAGAAAAACAGAATATTCATTTTTGGACGCCCGTGGGACACGTATATATTTTAGAAAAACAAAATATTCATTTTTTGGACACCCGCGTGACACCTATATATTTTAGAAAAACAAAACATTCATTTTTGGAGGCCCGCGAGACACATATTTTTAGAAAATAAAATATTTATTTTTTGGAGGCCCGCAGGACACACATATATTTTTAGAAATTAAAATATTCATTTTTGGACGCCCATGGGACACATATATATATATATTTTAGAAAACAAAATATTCATTTTTAAACGCCCGCGGGACACATATATATTTTAGAAAAATAAAATATTCATTTTTGGAGTCCCTCAGGACACATATATGTATATTTTAGAAAATAAAATATTTATTTTTGAAGGCCCGCGGGACATATATATTTTTAGAAAATAAAATATTCATTTTTGAAAGCTCGTGGGACACACATATATATTTTAGAAAATAAAATATTCATTTTTTAGACGTCTAGAAAACAAAATATTTATTTTTGGACACCCGTGGGACACATATATATTTTAGAAAAATAAAATATTCATTTTTGGAGTCCCGCGGGACATATATATGTATATTTTAGAAAACAAAATATTCATTTTTGGGGGCCCACGGGACATATATTTTTAGAAAATAAAATATTCATTTTTGAAAGCTCGTGGGACACATATATATTTTAGAAAATAAAATATTCATTTTTTGGACGTCAGCGGAACACATATATTTTTAGAAAACAAAATATTCATTTTTGGAGGCCCGATGAAATTACTTCTATTTTTTAAACAATTTTTACAGTTAATTTTTATTTTTCTAAACTATTTTCTTTAATGCTCTTGATTTTACTTTTCTTTAAGTTTTCAGCTTTTCTTTTTTAATGTTTTTTTGTTTTGCCATTATTATTATTTTTTAAATTATTGAACCTTTTGTTTTTTCTCGATTTAGATCTAAGCTTTAGTTTTAAATTTTTTTTTATTTCTCTTGAACATCCCTTTTTTTTTGTTTCTCCTAAAGGTTATTTTCTTTTGTCTTTTTTTTTTTACGTCGCTTTTCAACGCTTCTTCTTCTTCTTTTGGTTTTAACGTTTTTCCTTTTGAATTTTTTTTTTAAAACGGTTTTGATTTTTAATGTTTTCAGCTTTTCTATTTTAACATTTTTTCAAAAAAATATCTTTAAATAAAAGTTGTATTTAGGTGATTTAAGGAAGTATTTTTCATTTATCATTATGATTGACGTAGAATTGAAAATATTTTAATGGTTCGTATTTCTAAAACCAAAATTGCATGTACATGAAATTTTCGTGCACCACCGGAGTACCGTTATCATGCTCCATCTTCTCCACCATCTTCCCCAAATCGAAAACAGCCATTGCTCTCGGTTTTCCTCCTCCAAATCAAAGCAGAACGGCCAATGGTAAAATTAGAAATAGTAAAATCCACCATGGCTGGCCTGAGCCACCATCTGCCAAATCTACGCTACCTATTTTCTCTTCCATAGATTTTGCAAAACCACACACATCCTGCATAATCGCTCCTACAATCTGCCACCCATCAATTCCGGCAAAGGATTTCATGTACAAAATCCAGATCTGGAGTGAGTTGCTACCGATTTGCCCATAACGCTAGCATCAATTTCTCTCCAAGAACCGACAATCGACAATAACTCCATCATCCAGCCGTGTCGCCGTTTACAATAGGGCATTAAACTCGAAACCAATCTGCACATCCTCATAGCTCCAATGAATCCAGTAATCTCAACCTTGAAATCTTACAATTGCTACTTTAATCTCCATGCTATGAGGGAGGAGGAACAACTGCTCTATCAAACGCGATTAGCGCAGTGACGAGTTCGGCATCGGAGTTCTCCAAAGCAGCTATATGGGCACCAGAATTGATCTGCAAAAATCTGTAGGCAACTTCCATCCATCTGTTGTCAGCAACGAAATCCCAAAACTAATGGTTGCACATTCGCTGCCCTTTGCATGGTTGTGGAAAAGATAAGAATGAAAATAAAAATGGCAAAAGGACACAAAAAAAAAAACCCAACTTAACTCCACGATCAGCACCACACCAGCCATGACTCCATGACTGTTTGCTCGAGAGGGAGGAAGACGGAGTGGGAGATGCGCGAGTGACATGTCGAGAATTCCGCGCCTCCCTTCCGATTTTCTTAACTTCCTAAAACGCCCTTTTGAATCTTAGCCATCAACTGAAAATTAACGGTGAAGATGCAGCTTCCTCTCAGAAAAATGGAGGAAACGCTTCCCCTGGGTTGGAGCTCATTTTATATAGTAGTTCAGTGGTTTGTTTCAACATGATTTATTTGAAGAATATCACTAAAACTATGATTAGCTAGTTTTTATATTTTAAGGCTTGAGATATAACCTTTTTAAATTATCTATGACTCTATTTCGATTTTATTCAATAAATTAAGAATATTGCTACTTTAATTTAATATCCTAAAGTTTAAAGTACTACTTAGTGAATTACTACTATACTTTGCACGTTTTTATATGTTAGGTGATGAATAGGAAGACAAAATGTTGATGTAGTAAAATCAATATATTAAACCTGGGCAGCTTGGCTTAAAAGTATGCGAAAGCCTTTAAGGAATTGTCTTGGAATAATAACATATCTTAGCGGGTTTTAATGCTGCAAAAGCTTATTCAAACACATCTTTCATGCATTAAGAGATGATAGCAGAATAAAATATTATTATTCTTCTTTAAAATGATATATCTCTATAATCAGATAAAACAAAGGAAGGCCATAGTAATTTAAAAGCTGTGAGAGCCAAAATTCTAGATCTCTCATCCATTAATTTTTATTTTATTTACTTGGAGTAGTTGATAAATTTCATCTACAATCCACCTCTTGTATTCCTCTAAATAATTAAACTATTATAATTTGTATTCAGCATGATGCCCGAGGAAAAGTTATCTATCTATGCTATTATTACGATCTCTGCACTTATGGTGAAATCAGGAACATTTATAAAATAGAAACATTGATACTTCTTAACTAGACTTGGTAAAGTTATCGAATGCAGACCAACTTAATTCATTGGAAAAAAATTTGTATTTTTTTAAATGTTACAATTTTTTTTCATTTGGGACTTTTGAAAAGCGACTTCTAATTTTGAGTTTTGATAAATGTAAAAGAGTATTTTAGACATCAGGGTGCAAAAAAATGCAAAGATAAAAAGTCTAAAATGTAAAAAATTTGATTAATTGATCAAATTGACAAGATTTTATAAGCTTAAACAAAATTAGTGGCTTGATATTAAAATGATGATTTTACATTTTAACTATACATCTCATCTAAATTATGTTTTCAATGATACATGGGGCATTTGCAAGTATGGTGCGTTACATGCATGTAGTTTAACCACACTCAATTAAAACCTATTAGAAAAATCAAATAAAATAATGTGGTTCTTTTATCTTTCCATTTAATTTCTTCCCTTCTCTTTTAAGTATATTTTCTCCCACCAATGATAATTTTGTTTATAGAAAATGTACATATTAATTGCCGGGTCCCAGTTTATTGAAAGGGCTTCTACCGAGAAAATTGGTTAAGGCCTCCTCTATCAGTGATTTCTGCTAAATGACTAGATTGACTTAAGAATTCGTTAAACATGAAAAATTAGCAATAGGCATTTGAATTAGATAACTCGTAGTTGTCGATTAGAGAAGAGAGCTTGGCGCACGTGAGTACGATGGCCGATGAAGTTGAATTGCATGTGTGGCTATGGACGATTGAACGTGCTTACCTCCGTAAACTGAGTCTCTTCATCAAAAAAAAGCCTAGGGCTATAAAAGTTTAGGGTGTGTTTGGTTGGTAAAACTTTTGATAAAAAGTTTTTAGAGTAGAAGTTGTCAAATCAATAGAAAGGGATGTGATATAATAAGAGTAATGATGAGGAGTAAAGAGAATAAAGTTAAAATAGATAAGTTAGTTGTATGGGTAGTTGTGTAGAAATGATTGAAAAGTATGGTAGTTTGTATAGAAAAATGTGAAAAAATAATTAAAAATAGAATAATTATGGAGAGTGAAAAGTTTTAGATTGAAAAATTTTAGTTGACACTTTTTTGCCCTAAACAAACACACCCTTAGTATAAAAATTGTTTTGTGTAAAAGTTATCAAAATGAAATAAAATGATATATTATAATAGAAGTAATGATGAAAAGTAGGAAAAATAAAGTTAAAATAGAAAGTTTGATTGTATAGATAGTTATATAGAAATGATTGAAAAGTAGAATAGTTATGTACGAAAAATATAAAAAACTAAACACGCCCTACAAAAAATAGTTTGTGATGTTTTTTTTTTTTTTGATTGGAGTATATTTACAACATATTTCAACACATATCAGGTTTAAAGTTCTGAGACAATTCTAACAATATTTTTAAAGGGAGACCACCAGCTCCAAACCGAACAAGGATGACCACACATGCCTCCACGGAAATTTTTGGTTTGAAATCCCATCCGGGATTCGAACACGCCCTAAAAAAATAGTTTGTGATGTTAAGTGCCTAAACCTGATGACTTCAAAAATAAAATAGAAAACTTAACTAAGGTTAGACAATCAAAATCACCACAAAACAAGTCAACATGCACCCATTCCCCACTTCGAAATACTTATGTAAAGATGGAGGCTTGCTTCAATGTATTTTTATCTTTATCGTTGTGGATGATTACTCAAAAGCAAACAAGAAGATAATTCTGAAAACTGAAGGAAAAACTTCCGCCATCAGTTATAATAAAAAATGAAAACTATTACCCCGGCCAATTTTCTTCCCACATGACAGTTGTGCAGTACACCTATCCATGACGCAGTAATAGCTGATCATCTCAAGCTCATAGCTCTGCATAACAAATTTCATTATTCTTATAGTAATTATACAAAAGTATGATATAACACTGCAACGCTTAAATTAATGGTGTGTTTAGGAATAAGTAATTCATTTGGCAATGAGGAGGGAGAATTTTTTTCACCACTTTCTACACTCTTTTTGATGTACTATGATATTCAAGTATTATATTGTAGTCTTATTATATACATCATGATGTATTTTAGCAGAAAATACAACATTTATTTATTTTTACGATTAGTTGTATTTTTTAATTTTTCTTCATAGGCATGTTTATCTAAGTGTATTCAATCTATATACAAAGTTTTTTTTAATTTACATACTTTTACGTATTTATTTTTTATTTTTCAAAAATAAAGTTGTTTAAGGGACAAAAAATGACTTAAACACCATCAAGTAAAAGTAGTGTAAAATGACAAAACTTTGTATATAACTTGAAATACTTAGAAAAACATGTTTATAAAGAAAATCAAAAAATATAATTAATTAATTAATTGTAAAAAATAAAAGAACATTTTATTTTAGTCTAAAATACATCACGATGTATATAATCATACTATTATCTTATTTTCCAATCATTACATGTGCATTTTAATTATTTTTTATCTTTATTTATTTTAACTTTATTTTTTTTACTCCTGTCCATGAACCTTGTCATACCATATCACTCTCTTGCTTTTAAAAAATCTTTTCCCGCAAAATTCTCCCATTTTTTACCAATGGAGCCATAAATCTTTTAAAAAAAGTTCTCTACTTCTTCTCATACACCTTTTGAGTTTTGTGATTTAATATTTTACTATCTAACTGGCATATTTTTCTATTATTATCTTCATATTTAAATATGTTTATGTCTTTCCGGACAACTACTTTTCTATTTTAACTTTTTGTGATAATTAATTTATTTTAACTTTATTCCATTTACAGCTGGTCATTACCCCTATCGTACCTTCTCTCTCCCACTTTTGAGTCATACTTTTATACTTTTACATGTTTACAAAGAGACTCTAATATTATAGTATTTCTAATAGAATGATGACAGAGCACAGTTCTTTTTAATTTGGTCTAGATTATGGGTAATCGGATCCTGGCATTGACGGCTTTTCGGGTACTGGGAACTTTCCACCACCATTGTTGAGAGCATTTTGAATTTATTGCGTAATTTGATTATCTTCAGTCCTGGTTAACTGTTATGTCGTTTTTCGCCTTTCGATTCAATACATCACAATGTATTTTTGCAATTTACTTCTGCCATTTACTAGAATCCGTGACTTCTTGTTGACGCCTTATGTGACACCTCCCCTTGGTGTCACAAATGGGGTCTACTATATCAAAATTGAGAATATTATAATAAATAAAATTCTCAAAGATTGAAATATATACCAATATGCAAAATTATAAAAAAAAAATTCTAATACATCTCAAGTCCACTCTTCATGGAGTCATTATAAATATTCGGTGTACATTATCAATACAAGTAAGCATTATAAAAAAACTTCAATAACCCTGAACTTTTTTATCATTTGCTTTGCTAGTTTTACTTTTTTTCCCACGTTGACGGCTGCTCTAATTTATCATTATATTCTTGTTTTTTCCACTTACAATAAAAATTATGTGAGCTAGAAGCTCAGTAAGTAGATTGTTTTTTTAATTTATTTTCAATCATTTAAAATTTTAAAACACAATAACATCAATATTACCTTTTATGCACTGTAATTCTAAGTTATTAAACATCTTTATGCTCGTGTATGCATTTGTCAATTCTAAATCATACATTCATACTGTAGGTATTGTCATCTGCTCGTACTGGCATGCAATTGTGCTACACATTCATGAGCTAATTCATCTTCTTTGGTAGTCCTGAGGTCGCTAACCAAGCACTATCATACTGCTTTACTGTTTGGCGGCAAACCCAATATGTAAATTTTGTATCATGCTCATGCACTATGAATAATGTACCACTTAGATTCATTGCTTAACATGACTAAAGATATTTTGAAATAATCAAGCTCATATTTGAATAAGCCAACTTGAAAGAAAATTCAAAATTTAATAAATAGTCATATTTCATAATAAATCATAATATCCAACATAATTTTTCAAAATCATGTTTTGGTAAAAGTTTACTTACCTCTAAGTAGTAGGGGTGCAACTTGGGTAGGGTACCCGTGGGTCGACCCGTGGGTACCCTAAAATCGGGTAGGTTCGGTTCCTCGGGTAAATTACCCGGTCAATTTCGGGTAGGGGTCGGTTCCGGTTCTGGGTACCCGGAACCGACCCGGATTTAATATTATATTATTATATATTATATATTATAAATGCAGCTAAATCCCTAAATCGATACGATGAGTCGACGATACCTGATTCTTCCCCATTCCGCCGTTCGTGAATCGTGAATCGTGATCCCTGAATCTTCATCGGCAGCGGCGGGCGGCAGCTTCATCGGCAGCGGCGGGCGGCAGAAGGTCGCAGCTCCTCAGCAGCGGTGGGCAGCTGAAGCCTGAAGAACTCCCAATTTCCCGTCGCGATGAACTGGCTAAACCTAAAACCTTTCTTCTCTTTCTTCCCCAGGTCCCCTGCGTCGTCTGCAAAGACTGCGATACACCGAACTGCTGTCGGTGCCGGTGCCGGTGCGTGGCTGTTTGCGGCCGTTCTTCTCGCCGGCGCAGGTTCAGTCCTTCCGGGCTTCTCTCTCTCTCTCTCTCTCTCTCTCTCTCTCTCTCTCTCTCGGTGCCGGTGCCGGTGTGTGGCTGTTTGCGGCCATTCTTCTCGATAGCGCAGGTTCTGTCCTTCCGGGCTTCTCTCTCCCTCTCTCTCTCTCTCTCCCCCCGACCCTCTCCTCTGCTTCTCATTTTCGGTTTCCACATTTGAGATTTGCCCAGATTAGATCTTCCCACAAGAATATGTATGTGTGTATTACAGTATTACTAAGACTATGGCCCCGCCATGAATTCAAACTATCCACATTTGTAATTTTGTATTGTAACTCAAACGACAACCATCCACTCTCCAACCTGGCCACGATGTTGGCCTGTTGAAGGGTTTTTCTTATCTGGCGGTCTTGGACCTCTTGGTGGTACCACCTATTGAAGGCATGTGGATTTTGCCTTAAGGTCTGCTGTATCTTGTTCTTTCTTTAATGAGTTTGGATTCATTTTTCATCCTCCTTGTAATTGGAGACAATTTTCTATGCTTTGATATTCAGGTTAACACCAATGTTATTAAAACCGGACCGGACCGGCCGGTCGGACCGGTTTCGACCGGGAACCGGTCCCGTGTCCGGTTCGATTCACTACGGTTCGGTTCAATAGCAAAAAACCGGTCGAACCGGAAAACCGGCGGTTCAACCGGGTTAGACCGGTCGGATAATAAACTAATAATAAATTAATATATTAAAAAAAATGAACGATATATAAATATATTAAATTTTCAACACTTACTGATTTGTTTTATTTCTTATTTTTTTCAGTTATGTTTATAGCAATTCATCAAGGTACCGAGATAAAGAAGAAGAATTCAAGTAACAACAACCAAGCAACAACGGTCATAGCTTATTATAAGTTTAAGTCTTTCAGGTCAGTTAATGTAGTTAATTATTTAAAACTCACTATTAATTTTTTTCCTGCATGTTTTGTTCTTGTATTGTGGTCCTTAAAATCCAACATATATATTTAGGATTTATAAAAATATAAGTTTATCAATATATTTATTTAAAATTTTAAAAAAATTTAATATTTATGATGTCATAAATATGTCATGCTGACGTCATCAGTTCGAACCGGTTTGATTAACCGGTTCGAACCGGACCAGTTCCTTTACCGGTTCAATCACCGGTTCGGTTCTGACAACATTGGTTAACACTGAATTGTTAAATGCCCTAAATGCATAGAATTTGCTGTATAAATCTTCAAAGTTTAAATGTGCCTGTCGAGCTGTGCCTTTAAAACATTGTCTTTTCTAATTCTTCTGCACTGCAGGTGCTTGGAAATTGAAATGGAATAGTTAATCTTTGATATATGACCCTAGATAGTGTTTAGGGTCATTTGCACTGGTTTAGCCTTTTCTATGATTAATGAATGTATTAACCTTTTTCTCTGTTACTAAAAGCAGATTTTAGGGTCTTTGTTGCACATTTTATGATTATTAGAAAGAATACTTAAACTGTATGCAAGAATACTTAAACTGTATGCAAGAATACTTAAACTGAATGTATTAACCAACTTGATATGTTGATATTTCTGTTTCATTGGAAAAAAATTTTCAGAATATAGTATTTCTGTATTTGGAGCCAAGTTGGATGCATGACGTTTTTAGGAACCGATTTGGAACCGAACCGGAACCGACCCGCACATGAAAAAATTGGGTAGGGTAACCTCCGGACCGACCCGGTCTAAAATAGGGTAGGGTAGACATTTTTAAAAAATGGGTAAAGGTAGGTTCCACCCCTACCCGGGGGTACCCGAACTGACTTGCACCCCTACTAAGTAGGCTTTAAACTTTCTTTTTCTAATATCTTTTAATAGCGTCGAGTCTCTTTCTCTAATTTTCATCAAACATGTTCATTATTACATCTTATTTTTCATAACTATTATTTAAAATGACTTTTCTAGAATTTCCCATAATTTTATTTAGTCAAAATTGATTTTTCTCCCTTTTTTTGATTATTCTACCTTAAAATAACTTTATTTCTTATTATTTGCAGGAAAATATAACTTTGAACTCATATACTTCTTTAAATATTTACTTTAAATATTTCATAATTTTTCATAATTTTTTTATCATACCTTTAATTAATTTTATTTCTTATTATTATTATTATTTTATGTATAATCATAAGTTTAAGCTAATTTAAGATTTTAATACTGACTTGGATATTTTTGGTAATTTAAGCTTTTAATACTAACTTGGATATTTTTGGTAATTTTCTATATTTTTTCCAATTTTTCTACTTTTCGTTACTTTTGGCCGGCCAGCCGGTCGCAGGCGACGGCATCTGGCCGCTGGTGGGTCTCTGTTGGTGGGCCATATGATGGGCTGGCGCAGGTGGGCTTGGTTCTATGCTTGTAAGTTGGGATGATTTTTTTATATGGGCTAAGCTTAGTTTTTGTGGGCTTTTAATAGTAACCTTTATTTCTGGATTTCCTAGGTCATTGGATCTTCTGGATGGACTTAGCCCACTAGCCCAGAAGCTTTTTTTATTTTCAACGGTCTATATACTCCAATTAAAATTGTTTATATCTTTTAATAGAAATATCCATTCGAATTTAAATTTTAAGGCTAAGCCTATAAAATTATTTTTTATCATCTGAACGGTCCATTTTTCAAAATAGCACTTCTATTATCTGATTTGAAATAAAAAGTTTAATAAATGGTTAAATTTAAATATCAGCTCAAATAGCCATCTAACTAATTTTTAATCAAATTCATCCATCATATCCTCTATAAATCTTTTAAATAATGTTTGTAACGGGTCAGGTAGGTATTTTTATATCTGTGTTTTCCTATAATTATTTTTTTGCATTTTATTCTTAAAATATATATTCACCACTCTTATTTGTGTGTAAAAATTATTATATATAAAAATCCATAACTCGATCAAGCTAGAATTTTGCAAACAAGCTAAACAAGTAATTTTCTTGTTATTGTACGGCCACAATCCTCTGATCATGCCCAGAAATATGTTTATTTCACCATATTACATTTTATACCTTTAATTTGCCACTCTTCTTTGAAACAAGTAAAATTGTAACGCCAAAATTTTCAATAGTACTTCTGTTACTAATTAGTCACGCTAAAAATATCATAAATGATTTAGATCTACAAAATGAGTTACATATATTTTAATAGATTAAATGTCATCAATTTCGCCATTTATATTTTTAAAAAAAATGACTCTCCCCCTTCAAGCATAGCCGTTACACCTACCAATAGCGTGTACCATGGCACATTATGAAGGTTGTGTTTGGGAAGTGAAAAAAGTTTAAGATGAAAATTGTGCATAAACACTTTTGAATTGAGAGAAAATAATGTAATAAAACGAGTAATGATGAAGTGTAAAAAGAATAAAGTTAAAATAAATAGTCATATGAACAGCCATATAAAAATAATTAAAAATTATAATAGTTGTATAAAAAAAAGTAGAATAATTTAAAATTCCGGTAATTGTGGAGAGAGAATTTTAGATTAAAAAATTTTAATTTGATGAAACAAATATGCCTTTAAAAATGTGAAGCACCCAGCAAATTGCCAATGCGGCAAGCATGCCTTTCTCTCCCCGTTCGTTTTTTTTATTGATATTATGTACACTACGACATCCCAAGTTACAAATTAAGCTGCATTCACAGCCCTCACTATGGAAAGATGTCTCGTAAATACCTCCACACTCAAGATGGATAACTTGAAAATTCCCTCAAAACTGAGAGAAATTTCCTGCACCCCCATCTGATGAGACAGAGAGCACTGTTGGGTATAAAATAAGGCTGGAGGAGACCCAAGAAACTAGGGCTCAGCAGAGCAACTTTGTAAAGCGTCCTTCAACACCATCACTGATGCCTAAAATGCAAATACACAACCCACAAGATCCAAAATGCCAATATTCGAACCCCTCATTAACTTTTAGATCATTTGAATAATCATAAACTTATAATCCACACTAACTAAAACGATCGTGGGTCATGCTTGCAATGCGTTGTAAAATAAAATTGGAATTTCCATGTGATGAGAGACCAACACCTGTGCATATCGAAACTTCTTTAAAACAAAATGATCACCACATTCCCCGCCGATCCATTCAGTATTTCTCTCATAACGCCCGTGCATATCAAACTTCTTTAAAACTCACCACGATCGAAATTGTTGGCCCACTATCTACAGGAACTGAAAAAATAGTGTTGCTCTTTTAAAAACGAATATTCTCTAACATTTAAATTTATGTGGAATAACCAAAGGAAGAAATAATCAATACAAACAACAGATGTGCAACCAAAGGCAGTGTCAAATTGTGTTTCCTTGATACAAGGCGAGCTAAGGATAATCATCCAGATGTAAGTAATGAAATGGTAACCCTAAAAATAAATGACGAGCCATGCTGACGCATATGTTATAAACATTGTAGAGTTACCTCATCCTGCATTCGATCAAAGCTTCTATAGCTCCTCAAACTCCTCTTATTGTGCAGTAGGCCTTGGAGAGTATCTTCAAACCAGCACAGCAAAACCATCTTACATCTCACATCATTGATTCCCTCAATTGCAACTCACAGTAACAAGAGTTTCAGTCCAGAGTGTATCAATACACCGATTCATGATTTACAGGGAGAATAGTGTGAAATAGAAGTACGGCAGCATCAGCCTCTTCAATAATGCAGTCTTTCGTCGCCGTCGAAATTGAGGGATTCTATGCCCTTAAGGGTGGACTCATAATTCTTTATATTAGAGGGGTTCCTAGCAGAGGACGACCGTTTGTGCTCTGAAGAGCCAACTGGTGAACTTCTCTGTCCACTCACAACCTTACGGAATGCTCCAGGGCTTGCCTCTGTGGTACGTGGACGTGCTGAGTCGGCTTCACTCCCTACCATTACATCACGGCTACTGGAAACAGCAGCTCGCCTGGAAGATCCGCTTGACCGCCCGAGGAATGTGGAACTGGAGAGCTGTATGTTTCAAGCATGAGGTCTTCTTCATAGCAAGTAAAACAACATAGGATTCAAAACAACTATTTTCAACTCCAGCTGAACGTCAGGCATTAACCAATAAGAAGTGCAAGCACCATGTCCAGATTAAACAAGATATTTAGTGAACCAACAAGCACAGAATGTATCCAGTTACAGAGAAACGTCAGTCCCAAGTTATTCATAACCATTTTTTCATGTTTGAATAATAAGAAGGCAACAGAATCCTAACGCCAGCTAAAGAAATGCAGATTCAATAAAAGGTCAGCTTTTTGACGGATAATCATGATCAAACCTTTTTTTTAGGGTAAGCCTGTTGGTTGTATAAAGATAATCGTGACCAAATTTTGATAGCACTGCCATGGAAATTGGACTCACCATGGCATCTTTAGTGATAGCTGAATCAGCAGCTACTGGATTTTTCTGCTTTGATAAGCTTCCCGCAGTTACAGCAGGTCCGGACATTCTCCGGCGAGAAGGATCAGAGGAAGACCAAACTGCCTGCCTTCCTTCTTCACCACCTAATTCGAAAATTAGATTGTGCCAATTAAAACTTCTGTTGAAACAGAACTCTACATAAATAATAAAAAAGCATGGAAGTAGTATCAATATACATAGTTCATGAAGAGGAAAAAACGTTTGGAGTAATGGGAATGGAATTAAGATGCATAAACAAAAGTAAGAAAATTGCAAAAACGTAAATAATCACATGTGATCCAGCTTGGAATATGTTTGATACCTGACTGCCCTGCACTAGTAATGGCAGGTGGCATTCCAGAACTTGTTCCAGCACCAGGTCCCTTAAAAACATCAGAAGAATATTATTTTAAAAATAACATTAGCATAGAAGTAGCTAGCTCATGTATCCATCTCACTTACAAGATTCCGTGGTGGAGCAGTAGCAATTTGTGATTGCTGATATTTCAAAATGGTCCAGTCAAAGACATAATCAAACTGAAAACCTGCAGTGCAATGATGATAAGAAAAAATATGAACCATATGGCATTAAATGGACCTAGGGAGCAGCCATTTTCACAGTAGATTCACATTCAACTTTGTACTGCTCAGTCAGGAAACTGACAATCAATTTCATCAAGTGATAACGTCACAATTCTATATCCAAATCAATACATTATATTCTATTATCATGTCTCAAGCAAAGTAATTAATATTTTTCTTTTTCTTTTTTCTTTTTTGGAAAGAAAGTATTTAATAATCTTGATACAAATGCAAAACCATCACGATGAATGATTCCAAATTCAAACTAGCCATGCGAAAGAATTAATATGGTTCTAAGACCTTCCAGAAGGTAATATCTGATACTATCAACGCAAGGTGCGACTAACTAAACCAGGAACTCAGAAACCCGCTTTTAATAAACCCGACCTTAATTTTTCTCCATATTCTGTTTTGCATGAAATCAACAGCATCCCTCATCTGTAAATCAATGATTAACAATTCCCAACTTGAAATATGATCACACAACTTTGACACTTAAGCAAATCAAGTCTAGGCACCACCCTTCCTCTCCATAAAAGGACAGATGCAGTTAATTTTGACCCTAATTCTTAATATACCCAAGCATTTTTCAAAACTCCTCCCATATCCACAATTTTTTTCTCAAAAACCCTCCCATACTCATGCTGTTAGCAGCAGTAGCATCAACAACAGCCGTCATCTGCCAGAGGAAATGACCACACTACCCATCTGGCATCTGATGGATCAATCATTCGATCTGCCATCCACTGGACTGATCGTTCAATCCATAGAGACAATGACAGAGATGTTGTGCTACTGTTCCCAATAGATGTTGTAGACGGCTGCAGATTCATGGAGCATCTACAACATTATCATCTCTCATTCACCCTCATCTCCCTAAATACAGAATAGAAAAACCAGTCGCCATTTCCGATCCAATCCCAGTAGCCCTCATCCTCTCCGACACCAGGAATAGAGAACCACAGCAGCACCCGTTGGGAAAGCCCATTACCCCTATCAAATCCAGTAACACCCTCATCATCACAACATTGCCAGCCTCGCTTTATCAAAACCATTGTCTGGCAAGAACAAAGCCAGGCAGTGCTTCCCCTTCTCCACCATGTCATCTAGCATTCACATGAGCATTGTTTCTTGCAACACAGTCAGCAATGCTGACACAATTTCCCTCTCGCAAGCGAACATCCGTTGCTTGGAGCTAACCAACCAATCAAATGGATTTAAAGGAAAGAGATGGCATCTTTAATGGAGGTGAACCATTACCAATACAAAACTTGTAAGGAACTAACTGGATTTAAGGCTTGGAAACCGCCGTAATTAGTGGAGGTGCTATTGGAATACTGAGTGCTACATGTGGGAGCACAGGGTTAATGTTAAAAATTGCTGGTAGATTCATGGGAAACAATATTCAAATATGAGACTGCAGATTGAACAATCAATCTAACAAATTCCAAATTGAATGACAACAATGATAGATTTGCAGGACCCATAACTTTGGATGATGGCAGCACCTCTGGATCATAGTGCTTGTGGATTCATCAAGCATCTACAGCATCTCTAGAGAGACGACGACGACAACAACAGCAGATTCATGGATCTGCAGCCGGATTTCAAATTCGATCAATTGGATATCTTCCTTTCACCATCTCCGAAAGGATGGGAGAGAATGGAAGAGATGGCGATGTATGAGTATTTTTGGAATTTAGAAAATGTTAGAGCTACAAAATTTGAAAAAAATTTAAATCTAAATAACAAATATTGATGACATCAGCATGGGGGAGATTTTGGAAAAATTCATAGGTATAAGAAGAATTATTGAAAATACAGCGGTATATTAGGTCAAAATTAGTAAGTATATCTGGAAATTTCCCTATTATTTATCTTCCATCCCATTATATGAAAGACCGCATACTCGGCTAAGCAATCATAGTATTTCCAATCCACTTCCTTTTCGGTCTTTTAGCTAACTCCACTACAATACTACAAACCACAACTTCCTCTTTAACAGCAATTCGAGTATCAATGAACCATTGAACATTTGCCTTCCCTCACATAGTTATAAACTAGTTGCTGTGTCCACGGCACATTAATGAACCATCAACACCAGCAAACAGTTGCTTCCCCTCATATAATTGTACACTGGTTTTTGGTAAGTCTTCTTAAGGGGATATACATTTCAGAGGCTCAACTACTTGTTTTGAAGCATGCCCATTCAACAAGTACATTCCATGATTCCTCAATTTTCTATCCTACCGCAATAAAAAAATTCAGATTTATTCGTCCCAAAGAATGAGCCTTCTAACCTTACTGGTATATGACAACGCCAATAACTCAAGATAAAAAAAAAAATTAGCCATCAAAAAGTTTCCACTCTGAAACTAGAATTCGATGAGCAATACCTCTTGCTTATTCTTTGCCTTCATGCACTATAAATGGAACTTCTCTTAAAGAACACATGGATAAATTAAACTTAGAGGTTGAAAATCTTTTCAGACTGCAACATGGTTTTGAAAAAGAGACAATACAACCACATCATATCCATACAAGCTCAGATGAAATATTGCTCAAAAAGCAGATGCTAAACAAAAAAAAACTGAAACAAACGTTTGATAAGAGCATGGTTGATGAGCTCAATAACACAATTACAAATTAATTTTGCACAATAGCAATACAACCTATGTTGCATATTACCAACATTTCGCACTATTAATAGATGCAGTATAGACACTTCAGAGAAAAACAAAACACTGGCATAGAAACTTAAAATGGTATGAAAAGCACCCTTTTCGTATGAAATATCCAGTAAGTACATCAAGAAACAGTGAAATGTGAAAGGTTGTAAGAAGTTATGAATGGCCAAGGTCAAACTGCACTATCAAGGGTGAAGGTTGACTAGCCCGACCAAAATGAACAAGATTAATTTTAGGGAGAATTCCTTATATACCCATGAATTTTACCATAATTCCATTTATACCCTTGATTTTTCAAAAATTCCTCTCATACCTTTGAATTTTCATCCTAATTCCACATATACCCACGCCATTAGAGATTCGTTAAAGAGGCTGTTAACTCTTTGGGAAATGACGAATATGTCCATCACTAATTATAATTTTATAGCTAGAAATTCATATTATAATGATTTTTAGTAATTCTACAACTACAAAATCATATATTATTTGAATATGACTCTTTAACTTTAAGCAAAATAACTTTAAATTATATCAGAGCTTGGGCATATTCGTCATTTTACAAGGGGACTAACGGCCCATTTAACAGATCCCTAACGACGTGGGTATAAGTGGAATTAAGATGAAAATTTGCGAATAGGATAAGAATTCTATGGTATAGGTCATTGAGGTACATAGGCAATTGATCCATCTGACCAAGGTAAAAATGCTCCAGGTAACTCAATGGGCAAAACAGTTCATGTAATGGAAGAGGAAAATATAATTCAAAATGTTGCTCACAATGAAGCCTCATATACAAGGATGCTCGCGGAGAAAAGGCATC
This sequence comes from Annona cherimola, assembly GCA_030490835.1. NCBI lineage: Eukaryota > Viridiplantae > Streptophyta > Magnoliopsida > Magnoliales > Annonaceae > Annona > Annona cherimola. Next base: position 4,512,150 of record CM059971.1, on the reverse strand, counting down.
ACTTATTTTTGCGTTGTCAGCTTGTTACATTGATTTAATTCTTGAAAACGCTGGAGAAAAAAATGTAACAATAATAGTAACACAAGGAAATTTGACAACCACATTTATTTATAATCCTAATTGGCTTAATGCTTATCAAATATTGTAGAAGTCAAGTAGCAGGTGTGACTTGTTAACACCCAGGGAAACTCATTTTGCAATAATTGAGAACTTTATGCAGCAAGTAACTTTTTCCAGATTGAGTACTTTTATCAAATCATGAATTCATTTTACTTGATCATTCTTGTACATTATTTCTTGAAATATTTTGATATTCCAATACATATGAAGGAAATAACAAAATGAGAGTTCGGTAAAGACTAAAGAATGTAATCAACAGACTAGCGGAGCTGGGGCAAGAAGTAGAACAAGCTATTAAGAAGCCAGGCAGCATTACGATGTACAACTATACAAATAACATGACCTTACAATTTTTAAGTTCTCATACAATTCATTGTGTTTGTTGTACAAATTAAGAGTATGTTTGGCATTTGAGAAAACAAAATGACGGAAAAAGTTTTGGCGGAAAAGTTCTTACAAATAAGACAGAGTGATGTGATATGATAGAGGTATGAGAAGCAAAGATAATAAAGTTAAAATAAATATGGTAGTTGTATGAAAAGATGCAAAAAAAAAAAGATTGAAAAGTAAGGTAGTCATATGGTTAAGCAATGATTGGAAATTATGGTAAAAGGAAAAACAACTTTTGTTGGAAATCTTTTTTCTTCATTTCCAAACACACCCTAAATTACATTATACGGTAAAGATTGAAATGCATTTTGGTGCATTTGGGAAACACCAAGAAAAAAAAAAAATCTCCACCAAAATTTTTTTCCCTCTTCTTCCCTATTTTTCATTCATTTCTTCACATTTTTCAATACAACTATCTTATTTTTCAATTATTGTTACATCTTTCGATACAATTATCTTATATATTTTAACTTTATTCTATTTAGTCTTCACTATTACCCATTTCATATCACATCACTCTCCAATCTTCACACACTTCTTAATCAAAGCTTTTTCTACCTTTTTTTTCTTTTTTTTTCAAAACACACACAAAGTTGCAAAGATCCACTTGCAAGAGAAGCTAAACATAGGTCTAAAGCAAGAAAGAAAATGAAATATTAATAAATTCCATGTGTAATTTTATTGTCATTTTTCTTTCAATTACTAACTTTAGGAGCGCAATCCTATGCACCCGAGTGTACTACACCAATTTTTTAATTTTTTTTTTTGAAAATTTTTTCATGAAACTGTTGATCTAGGTTTATTTAACATATGTATCAATGTTTACTATTTTTGGAAACTTTTAGATTTTTTTTAGATTTTAAAAAATCAATGGCATTTTCAGTAATTTTAAATTATTAAAAATGCCACTGATTTTTAAAAATCTAAAAAAAAATCTAAAAATCTCCAAAATTAGTAAAAATCGATACATATGTTAAATATGCTTAGATTAACTGTTGTGTAAAAAAAATTTAAAAAAAAATAGGTGTAGTACACCTGAGTGCATAGGATTGCGCTTCCTAATTTTACACCATAAAGCAAGGCCACCAGATGCATTGAGTTCCAATACGCACAAGGTTTGGGAAAGGGTCGGACCACTTTTTCAGGTCTATAGTATGCAACAATATCTTGCCAAATAAGAGGTGGTTTCCACAACTCAACCTAGTGACCTCTAAGTCACACAGCAATAGCCTTTACTAATTTAATACCATACAATTAAAATTCAATCATTATATATTAATGGTAGTTGAATTATGGTGTGCGGCCAAATTATGATAAAGATTTCAAGCCAAATAACATTTTTAACTAATGAAGAAAGCAACGCACCTTCACGCTAATTCATACTAAGCAACATTATAGAATGAAGCAAATCATGAATGAAGTAACAAAAAGCACAAGAAATGTTTTCAAATTTCAACTATGGAAAAAACTAGATATCGAGTTAAGCAAGACTCATATTGTCCAATAAATTTAGATTATATATTTTCTCGGGTAGAAGACAATGTGCTTCCCCCATGGTTAGAATAAAGAGAAGAATATAAAAATGGGGCAAAAAGAGAAAAGAAAATTATCCTGAGCTGTCTAGAAAAAAAAACGGAGTTATCTGCAAACAATTGTTGAAGTTGAAGAAAGTAGCACATGAGAATGAGAGTAAGAAAGATGGCAGCAAAGTGGCAATGATGATAAGGATAGTGGACCAAAGAGTGAAGAGCAAAGAGACACAAGTAAGAATTAGTGCCAGCAAAGCGGCAATGATGATAAGGATAGTGGACCAGAGAGTGGAGAGCTAAGAGACGCAAGACTTGGTGCCAAGTACCCAGGGGACGTTTGATAATGTGTAAAATTGTAGGATTGTGGGAAATGGAAAAGAGAATATTTTGAGAAATTTGCGATTGATAGGAAATGATAAGGGTATAGTTGGAATAAATAAATTTGTTGTATCTAGTTTGTAGGGAAAATAATTGGAATGTAGAGATAAAAGTGAAAAAAATAATATGATTGATGAGGCAATGATTGGCCTTGGGAAAACTATGGTTCCTACACTCACACGTGACCAAACGTGGCCCTATTCTCAACCTGTTCCCAATATTCATAACTATAGGTGTGTTTGGAAAGTGATAAAACTTTTAGATGTGAAATTTTTGGAATAAAATTGTTAAATTAATAGAAAATTATATAATATGGTAGGAGTAATAATAATAAGTAAAAAGAATAAAGTTAAAATAGATAGGTTGGTTGTATAAATAATTGGAAAATATGGTAGTTTTTATAGGAAGATATGAAGAAATAATGAAAAAATATGATAGTTGTCAAGAGTGAAAAGTTTTAGGTAAAAAGTTATCTATTGCAACCCCCCCCCCCCCCCCCCCCCCAAAACAAAACAAAAAACACCAAACATAAAAGCCCAGGATCATGACACAAGTCCAATAATGCAACGGAAGGAAAATGAACAAGAGCGAGCAATATCCGCAGGCTACGGGCTATCCCAATGTATATGGGCAACAATATCATGGACAATGTCCACTATGGCATCTGCCACCTCCTCTCTAGGGCCAAATCATAAATTTATTAATTCAATTTTATTATTTTAGCTATTCAGCAGAAAATGGATATAGGCAACTCAACCACTACGTAATGAACATGAAAATGCTGAGGAACCTGCCAAGCGCTCATTTTGATGGTGACGATATAAAAAGGTTACTCGTACACCTTCAAATATTCTAAACCTACAGCAAAAGATGTTTTCTCACCATATTTAATGCTCATGCTGCTCAATTGTTTGAAATTTTCTTTTGAATTTGATCATTTGATACATAAAGAGCTACCTTAAGAAGAAAGGACTAACGCAAAGAGTTACCATAGGAAGAATGGACTAATACACCATTTATAGGTTAAAAATATGAAATCACGAGGATACTTGTGTTTCTCAATTTTTTTCATATATTCTTGTGTTTCTCAATTTTTCGTTTTAAATATAACATATATACATACATATATATCTGCATGAAATAGGTTCATTAGTGGGCCAGTGTGCCTTAATACT